>VZTA01010965.1:396257-741380 GCA_013398855.1 Mohoua ochrocephala
TTTTTGATAAATATATTAATAGGGGAAGGGGAATACCCTAGCGAACCAGCAGAAAAAAACAAGACTAACAAAAAAAGCCTTCCAGGACGGCAGCTGTAGTCACGTTCTTCCCAGCATGCTTGCCTAAGCTCTGCTGATGTTAGTTCAAAACACAGAGAAGGCACAATCCTCAGTGGTGCTGAGCAGACCCCAAGAGCATCCTTTGCTCCCAAGGAACACAAAAGGTACTCAGCTCTTAATAGAAATTGCTCATAATGACTGAGCCTCTCAAGTACATAAGCTGCTGTGAAGGGAGGCAAAGCCATTTTCTTGCTGAGTTTGAAGCTAAGAGCTCTGTTTGGCAGCTGCCATTCAAGTCACGATCAGATCTGGCCTTTCATGAAAATGCAAGCTCATTAAAACATCCAGAGAAAGGGAGGGGAATGTGCTGCAGCCCTCAGCTAGACGGACAAAAAGAGCAGTAGCAGTCAAAACCAGGACTTGATAGTTACAGGCGAGCAAGGCAAAGGGATGAAGGGGACCAAGGCTAGATAGCAGCCACAAAATATTTCCTCTAACTGTCCTGAATGAAAGCAGAAATGGGCATTTACCTTTAGTTGTTGTGGGGTTTTTTTTTTCCTTTTTGTTTGTTTTGCCTGCCTCCGCAAACACAGCTTTGCTGCTGAACTACACAGCAGATAAATGATGTAGAGGTGGTGGGAACTTGTGGCCTTATTTAAACAAAGGCTAGATAGAGTTATCTGGATCGATTGAGCCAATGCTTCCTTGAGCACTAATTCAGGCCAAACAACTGCTACTGAGAATAAGCTCAGCTGACCTCCCTAGGAAGTGACCAGGCGAGATGGAGACGTAAAGAGCAGCTTTTGACACGGGTGCCGACTGGTACAACTCTGCTTCCACGTGAATGCTACTTTACATAAGCAAAGAGTGGTCTCAGACTGTCTGAATTATCTCATTACACCCCTACCTAGCAACTTAGCTTAAGATGAGCCCTGCTGGCTTGGAACAAGGGCCTCTATAATCCTTTTTCCTGAAAGTGGGCAGTGAAGTATGCTTAAAGTAAAGGGGTTATCCATCCCCACAACATCCTCTCGGCTTCCAGCAATCTGCTCTGAGTGGGCCTGCCTTCATGTTAGCTCATATAACTTGGGAAGAGGTTTCAAATTGAACCAAATCCTCCCATGCACTACTCTAGATCAGCGTATGTGACCACTCTTACACAGTTACCCAATTATCTCTATCTGGTAATGATTCCCCGTGTGCCTGTGCGAGCTGGGGAATACACCCCATTAAGCCACACACTTTCTTAACTCTCTTTCAGTCATTAGAGCCACTTGGGACTAGGCTTGCCACTTCTGCTGACTATTTAGAGCGCTGGAGCCTGAGTCACTGCCTCTGATTCATCTTTTTATGCCGGTGTGACTCCGGGTGTAATGGAGCAGTGGTGCATCGGGCCCTATGTATCTCGACTGGCAACAAATCAGTAACTCCCCATTCTCTGCTCCTTTCCCTCCTGAGACCTGTAGGAAACGCAGAAAATGCTAAGCTTGTGCCAAGAGCTAAGCAGGTTCGAAGCACGGGTGACCAACCACATCCCAAGGAAAGAAAGCACAACTTGAGAAAAAGCGCAGGGCGAAGCTGATTTCAAATGATGCCATTTTGCAGAATCTTACATTTGCACCCCTGGGTCTGATCCTTAGCACAGTTACTGGTTTCAAAGCAAATTTTACATCTTATCTAAAGCGTTAAAAGGCACCACCTCATCTGCTGAACAGAGGGAAGATGCAGAGGCACCAGCAGCAAGAATCTCCATAGGTCAGGTTGGCTTCCCAGCACCTTGGCTTCCAAGACAATTGAGACTTGCAGCCTCGGTTTAGCCCATCTTTGACTGTGATGTAAAAATCACTGGCAAAACAGTTCAATAGAATAACCCTCTCCTTTCTTACAAATCCACTGTGAATCTAAACGAAGGAAGATTGGAAAGTCTCTTCTAGAACAAGAGGACCTCTAACTGTGGACAAGACGGGAAGAACTCATACAAGATGCTGGCCAAGTTGCAAAGTCAAAAAACTCCTGACAGAGAGCAGCTCTGAACTTTTGTCTCCCAGCAACTGATAGCGACCTTCCCCCTCCTCATCCCCACACACCAGCCTTGCAAAGCCGTGAAAGGGCAAGCCATGAGTCAGTGACAAAAGCCCTTGCTCCTAAGAACGAAGTATGGTGTTGAGACAGACCTTTCAACATCTGTTTAAGATGCGATTGCATCACGGTCTGTGCCAGACCCTTCCTCGGAGTCCTCTGTGCTGAGGGTGGCGAGTGAGCAGCCCCTCTGAGGGCTCAAGACCTCAATGGTGATATGGGACAAGTAAGAAGGAGGGAAGCACAGGGAGGGAAGGGTGGCTTGGCCACAAAGCTGGTGTGTGGGGGTGTGTGTGTACCATTGTCCATGTCTTTCTTCCTGTTGTTTTTAGGTAAATATGCAACCAAAAGCTTGTCTGAAAAGTAGTCTGTGTTCCTTCTGCCTTGTCAAACTCTTCAAGGGAAACATTATCGCCTTAATTGCTTAATTCCAATTTGCATAATACGGCGCTCTGACTACTGCAAAAACAGGGATGCAAAAGGAAGATTAAGAGCGACATATGCGTGCTGCCAGCCTTTCGCAATTGGGAAAGCGCAGCTGAGGAGCAGCGCTAGGACCAGCAGCCCTGCAGGCTCCCAGCTCCCCAGTCACTCGCTTCCCAGGAGCCTTTCTCACCCCCGCAGCTCCCAGACCCCTGCACTCGCAGGGTTTCCACTGCCCTCTGGTGGGGTTCCCAACCGTGCTGCTCCGCCCAGAATTTTATCCATGGACTGTCTGGTCTAGAACCTTTCAGAGGGTCCTGGTGGCACGAGTTTGCCCCTCAAAACCCGAGACAGCAAAATGTTGCATGCCTTGGGCATGGAGACTTGTCCTTTGCCTTGCATTGCAAACAAATGAGGGCAGAGCACGGCAAAATCTAAGCCTGGACAAACCGATTCCCCTTGGATCTCCCGTTCTACTGACCAACCCTGATATTTGAAAGATTTGACTAATTTTTTTACTTTTACATGTTCATGAGCCTTTCCAAGTTCATGAATATTAGATGTTGGACTTCCTAGACAGTCTCAAGAAAGCCTGTTCTCCCAATGCTTCTTGCTTGACTGGCAGATGTAGATGCATATAAGAAGACCTCCAGAACCACAAGATTCCCACAATTACAAGCACAGGACATCTCTCATGAGCCAAACTCATTCCCACTTCTGAAATAACACAAGTGCTTCACTTGCAGAAGACAATGAAACCATTTTCCTACTTTAAAAAGCCAACAGCCCTAAACTTCCAAACCCAACTGTGGTGAACACACAGCAGACCAACAGGGAGATCTGAATTTTCAGCATAAATTCTGGCCATTTCTTATTTTATCTGCAACAGCTTCACACCTTGCTCCAAAACAGAGCACAATCTTACAGAAGTTCTGTGTATATCATGAGCTGTGTTTTGTGTCTCTTGGTTTTATTACTCCCTCTTTCCCCATACACCAGGCCTGAAGACTTATGCTGAAGATTTATGTCAAAGTTAACATAAACCGCACTGATTTCATGGAAAGGAAATGTGGGATTGATGCCTCTGCAGATACAAATGGGATAAAAATCCTAAGTTGGACTTTGGCTGCACGAGAGCATGCCTGTACCAGAGAATGGCACAGCACTCATGTTTACACACTAACTTTGGCACTACTAAAGCAGCTTGGAATGGTATGGAATAACCCTCAAATGTGGGCACACGGATACTCCTACGAAGGTATTTGTCACTTATCCCTCATATATTTATATAGTTGTAGCGGTACAAAAAAATGGAGGCAGACAAGCCCATAGGACACAAACATCCCTGAATTTGTGATCTGAATTTGCAGCTTGTGCCTGTCTATATGTAATTGAGACAGTAAATGAGATGGTAACAATACAGAATAAAACTAAGAAAGGGAACATGTTCCCAGAGGCAGGATTTTGCTGCTTCTTGACACAGTTTGTTGAAAAGTCGTGTAACAGCCAGAGGCTATTCCTGGTTTGGGGCACCTGGGAAAAAATGAGCCTTGTATCCTCACTGATAAATTGGGCTCAAAGTTAGGGAAACACCTCTGGTAAGAGTCACCAGCGGTGTGACCTCTCGACTGAAATAAAACAAGCAGCACACAGGCAGAAGTAAGAAAAATCGGAAGCCTGCTGGCTTTTCTGTTTGTAATGAGAAGCTACACTGTTTTCGTTGGACTACAAAGGAATTTGCAGTAGCAAAGCAGAAGATGCTGGTGGAAGAGGTGCAAACAGTGCTCATTTAGCAGCTGGGTATGAAAAAATCAATGAATGAGATGTGAACCAAGCAGATAAGTCAAGATATATAGAGCAGGTAAGCAGAGGAGTTTTAACAACAGCCAGTCTCAGAGGAAGGAAGAGGATCAGCAAACACTTGAGAACGAGCAGAAACAAATGGGAGGGAGATAATGAAAAGACCAAGCAGATAAATGTGAATGTCAGATGCCAGCAATCACTCTGCATCACAGCAAGAGGACTTCTTTTCTCTCTTTCACTCTAAAAGGCATGGGAACTAGAAGGGCAAATTGGACCCTTTAATATCTGTGGGCAGAAGGGGAGAGCTACAGGTGGTGGGTTATAAAAGCTGCAGCATCAATCCCTGCTACACCAGAGCAGGAAGCAGCTGTTGTCTTTGCCATTAAGCAAAAAAGAGCTTCCTTCCAAGAGAGCTTCCTGAGGACTCAGTGTGTGGACAAGTCAGAATATGGAACTATTTAATATGGCTATTGAATATGGAAGCTTTTCCAGACACTATTCAAACTGCTTGCAAGGTACCTGTCTCCAGTGCCCTCCTCCCCTCTTCCAGCCAAGACCCAGAAGGGCAGGAACAGCACCAAAAAGGTGCCTCCCACAGCCAACGCAATGTGGATGCCAGCAAAGCAGGAAAAGGAGTGCTTGGGTTTGCTTCAGCTTGGAGAGAGGACTCCCTGCAGCAGGCAGCAGTGGCCCCAAGGAAGAGCTGCTAGGAACATGCCACTCAGTGACTGCAGAGGGACAGGCCTACACCTCGTAGCACATCACAGGTTTAAAAATTAAATTCACGAGGTGTCCCATAGGCTTTGAGCAATGAAGAGGCCTTGGCAGCCTGGAACCAAGGTAAGGCACAAGTGGGGATGTGGTCTTTCAAAGGCTGTGCTTAATTAAAAGAACAGGCTGCCAAGAAATGATTCCCACGTTGGAATGAGAGCAGAATGGAGAAGATCACTGCAAAAGCACTGCTCGTAAGCGAGGCCACATAATATACACATTCTCACCCTTGGCACACAAATCTACTGCTGGCCCTGATGCTGTCATAGTGGGTCTATGGGGAGGATGGGGTTTACACTTGAAGGGCCTGTGCTCGGTCTAAGGGAGCCCTGTTATTTTAGGAAGCTGCTACACAACCCCATGAACAGCCAGGAGTCAATCAGAAATGGGACCTAGCCAGAGCACTGCTGTCCAAACGTGCCTGTAAGGCCGGGGACTTCCACCCCCTCCCCAGAACTTGCTTTTCACCTTCGAATCTTTAATAAGCTGAAGCACAACTCCACAGCCCAACAACCTCGCCTTCTCCTTCACACAGATGCATTACAGCTATGGCTTTGATCAAGCTCAGAACCGGTGATTGCAGATCCTGCATAAAGTATGAGACTCGGTTATTTATTTCTCTCTCCCCTCCCTACCCTCAAGCGTTCTAGAAGTCCTGTCCTCTCTCGGGGCATGACAGATCTACAGATACAAACCAGAAGGTGGGTGGCTCTCCCCCACTCCTCTGTCCTTCCTGGCTGTTGCTTTTTTTTCCCAGCTCTCATCTGCAAGGTGCCCTCTTCATATTGCTCTTCAAAGTAAAATGCTTTCCTCCCTGCCTCTCTCCTGATGCAAAACGTCTGAAACCCCGTTACAGACCTCATATGTAATGCCTGCTTGGCTGTAACTCACAGTGAAAAATGCCCCCTTGCCAGCAAGAGTCTCCCTGAGCTTTTTACCTATCTCAATATGCTACATCTCCACCACCCCCTCCCCGCTTTCATTTTCAATTGCATGTAATCAGTTTTCAGCTCTTTAACCTTATTCTGAGTGCTCTCTTTTTTAAGAATTTGCTATTCCACCCTAAAGCACTCGAAGGGAAAGAAACACACACATTTTAATTAAATTTCTCTCAGTTTTTTCCCTTTCATTTGCATATTTATTTTTATTTTTTCCCCATTTCCAACCCTGGGGAAGATAAATAAATAAATAAATGCAAAAGGGAGAAGGATGTGGAACAATACTGGGAAGGTGACTGGGATGCAGATCACAGGCATGGGCTGGAGGTGGAGGGGAGGACAGCTGAAGGGGAGAGAGGGGAGGGACAATCCAGCAACCGAGCCGAAAGTAAGGTCAGGTGTGGCAGAAATCCAACGATGCTCATGAAAATGCTTTTAGGAAAGGAAGAAAGGCACAGGTAGAAAAGACAGACTGTTTTGAAGTGTCGTAATATGTTGATGAACGTGAATCAACTCCCCAAACTCTAATCTTCAACAGACTCCTGACAGGTTTCTGCTCCTCCATCGGATTTGCAACCTGTACACCCAGTGATGAGCACTTTGGGATGCTGGGCAGAGGCCATGCTGGGCTCCTGGGCTACAGGAGGACAGAGCAATGCCTCTCGTTTTGGAAATGGCACCAGAAAAAAAATGAATCAGCCCGAAGTCTAATGTGAGTGACAACAAAAAGGATGCTTCAGAGTGGGCAGAACTAACAGCAACTATTAAAGGGGAATGCCAGAACTGATTAAAATAGTACAGATGAAGACTTGATCATTTAAAAAAAATGAAAAAAAAAAAAAAAAGAACATTTTATGCCCCTGGTTTAATCTTTTCTTTTTTTCCTTTTTTTTCCTTTTTCCCCCCCTTTTTTTTTTTTTTAATTAAATGTGAATAAGCCCATGAAATTTGGCATTTCACTGCACTTGTTCCTATTTCCTTTTCGTTTCCAGGTTTTGATTTTAATTTGGGAATATGGTATGAACTCCTGTGAACCTATTAAGGGATTTCTTCTTGTAGCAGTCTACCTGCTGGTTCTACAGGTTCACATTTTATACCTGCTCTTTTCAGGTTGCTTCTTCCCCCAGAATCTGTGGTGGTACTGGGGTGATGTTCAGGGAATACAGATTTTTCTGTGGAGGACTGCAAGTCAAAATTGGGACCCGGCCGCATGGAATCCCTGTGCAATAACCTGGAGATCTGTTACGGCCCCATTTTGCACACAGTTTCATTATTACTCACACATTACCCAAGGACAGTGTCATCATTTTTTCTCTGCAAAATGCATGCTGGGGTATTCAGGGTTCTCTTCTCCCTTGCACTAATGACCAAGTCTTTTCTGCAATCTCTATTCATCCTGATTACCTTTTTAACTGACTCTCCCTGGGGCTGCCTACTCTTGGTATGTAAAGAATTTATTATTGCTTGTGTTATCTTTGGCTATTTGTTCCTCAAATTTTTTCTTAATCTGTATTTTACATCTCAGTGCTCCATTTTATGTTCCATTCTATTAGCATCACTCGGATGGAATATCCAATTTTTAAAGTATTCTTTATCTGACTTGAATAAACCAACATAACTTGGTATTTAAGTGCACGAGTTTCTCTTACCTTTTTGCTTCCAGGTTTTTATTTTGTTTTTCATGTGAGGGTATGGTGCTACCTTCTGTGACTCTAATAAGGGATTTTTTTAAAGCACTTTCCCTGCTGGTTCTTTGGGTTTCAATTTCATAACTTTTTCCCTTCAGGTTGTTTCTGACTAAGTTCCTTTTTTTTTTTTTTTTTTTTTAAATTCCTTTTTTTGATGTTCTGCGCTACAGAATTTCTGGTTGGAATAAGAAAGTGATAGACATCATTTTATTAGGGTAATTCTCACTCCTTATACCTGTCCTTTCACAGTCAGGCTCTGACTGAAAGGCAAGGCCTTACAAAGACACTTCTTCCAATCCTTTCAGAGAGGGCTAGAATGAGACTTCTTTTACAACTCAGCAGAGAGGTTTTGCCATGGCAGGAGCACACAAAGTTTGAGCCAGAAACAGGCCAAAGCAAAATGTGGCTTAGGAAGCGCGTATAAGAACTTAAGTTTGGGGTCTGGCCCCCTCTGCTGATTTATCCCTAACTTAATGGGAATAACAGAGTAGCAGAAGCAATCCTTCTCACACTGCACCATTTCTGCTTGCCCGGTTTGACTGCAGAGGGGCCCTTCCTGTCCCGTCCTTCCCTTCCTCCAAAGGTTTCTCATCGCCTGGCAAAGGCAAAGCCACCTCCATGTCCCAAGTACCAGGGCAACATGGCCACATTCAAGCTTGCTCCCCTCAACTGATTCTACACCTTCCTCTTGGCAGAAATAAAAGGAAACAGACAAGACGGCTTTTAATAGCCCAAGATGGAGAGCCAAGAGCCCTTCTCCTGCCATTGTCAATGCTGTTGACACCTCTTTCTCCAAGCCCAGTTCCCTCAGAAAGCAGGTTTCCTTGGCACCTGATGTGCCTTTTCCGTACCACCATGTATGTCAGAAGAAATTGCAACCTTGTCCCAAATCCCTTTTTAACACAAAGTACTTGGGTTTATGCTTTTTGGTCACTCCTCAGGGTCCATTGAGACCTGAAGCAAACGGTGACTTTCATCTCCTGGACATGGGTTCATGTGCCATGGCTGGACAGAGCCCACAGTCAGCTCCCTAGAGTCATCTCCACTCGCCCAGCTCATCAAAGCTCTGCAAATATTCCATGTACAAGGATCCATTTAAGAAACAAGGGTGACACCTGGATGAACTACCTGACCAATTGGACTTAGACTCCCTGTGCATGCTGAGATGTAACAAACATCCATCAAGACTGAAACAGGTCTAGTGGCCTCTGTCTTGGGACAAAGATCTTTTCCTGTCCCTTCCAGTGCTATAGTTTAAGGATGCTCTGTTTCATCCCTTCCAGATGCTGTATCCCAGTGGGCGTCTGGAGCTGATTTGCAGTTTAAAAAATCTCAGTCTGTTTTTTTCCCAAAGTGAGGCTCTACTGTGGTGAGGCTGTTAGAAGGAAAAAAACAAAAAAAAACAAAGCAAAAACCCACCAAGCCCTTTGCAGCTGTCACAGACGCTCACTGCCTCAGTGCCTCCAAACGCCACTTGGCTCCCATGCGTTGATGCATTTACTGTACTGGTAATTAATGCCGTTAGCTTTGTAATTAAAAAAAACAACTTTTTGCCTTTATACTTGGGGTGATAACGCTGCAAGTAAAAATTAATTAAAACGAGATGAATTGCCTTCAGTTAAACGAAACGGAAAGAGAGGGAAAGGAGGGGGCATGGAGGGGAGGGGGTCAGAGTGGTAGCGAAGAGAGAAGGAGGTACGCAGGAGCCCTGCTAATGAAGCAAAATGATGCTGTTGGCATTTTTAAAGATTTTCCCCTTGGCTATGGTACCTTCTGTTGGGTTCTGGGTTAATGGAGCCTAAAGCTATACGTCTGGCAGGGAAACTCCGTGAGTCACCATCGCCCCATCTCTTTAATAAGGTCCACAAACATACCCGCCCATGTTGCTTCAAGTCCCTCCTCCTCCTCACCTTCCTACCCCCCACCTGGCTATGAGGGGTAATGGGCTGTGAAATTGGCTTTTCTATTATTATTAATTAGATCTGATGTCAGGCTTTTTGTTTTGGTTTGTGTCTGGGGTTTTATTCCCTTCCCAAAGTAAGGAAAATACCTGGATGCCTGAAAGAGAGGGCAGACTTCGTACAAAGTTGATGCTGGGAGCCGGTCCTAGCAACTGCAGCACACTTTTTTGTAGAGGATCAGAATCCCTTTCCCTGCTTTTAGATGACTTCTCTGTTCACTACTTAACTCTTTCTGTCCCTCACAGGAGTCCCATCTCAAGCCAGACCGGAGAGGGAGCTGTTACCAGAGAGGATAAGAAGTAACCTGGATAAGAGCTGAAGGAAGCCCCTGGCAGGAGAGGAAGCAGACAGCCTTGCTGAATGCAAGGGAAGAGAAACTGCACGAGGCAGGAGAAACAGAAGCATTTCATTACGTCTTGGATGAGAGAGAAGAGCTTTCTTGGACAGACCCAAACGGTTCAGGTCTAATTGAAATTCATCTTTGGAAATGACTTTGAATTTTATCCCTGTTATGCCCATCTCACTTCCTTATTCCTAATATGTAGGAATTTAGCAAATGAGGGAAGAAGAAATTAACAATCTGTCCAAAACCAAGTGATAAAGAGCATCTACCTACCCACCCAGCTATCCTGTAGCACCCATTACTTTTCAATCCCTTCAGTTTGGGAACATCTGAAGTTTCCCATGTTCAGACTACCTCACTGCAGAGAGCAACCTACTTTTCCATCCATCACAGCTCCCGAAGATTAATACATGGATGCCCATGCGGACTGCTGACTCTAGATAGAAAATAATAAATCCATCTCTAGATGAGCTATCTATCTACAAATACTTGTCTATTCTAGAGTTAATATTAAAGTATTTAAGTACCCTGGGTCAGGAGGAAATGCTGTTACTATGAGAAAGAGCAGCAGTGCCTGCAAAGTTCTCACAAGACTTGAAACTACTGAGACCCTATGGCCTGAATTTAAAACTCCTCGTCTGTAAAAGAACTCTGCAGCTTTTCAAACAAGCGCTGCCTGTCCGTTCTCCCATTTTCCCTCCAGAGCACCTTGTCACCACGATGGCCAGTTTCAGACATGTGCAAACCCACTAAGAACCAAGTCCTCGGGACCAACTCTCCCGCTCAGCCTCTGTAAGGTCAAAGAAACACGGTTTGGCAGCAAAACCAAGTCAGACAGACCCTGCGGCCAAACTGAAGAGCAAAGTCCTGACTGTTTGCCCAAAAGCCTCTTCTGTCTTCAGGTTGAAATTCAGCTTGATTTCGAGCAGCAGGACCCACCTACCCCCTGAAGCAGAGGAATTGACTTTGTTGTCAGGGTTGCACCAACAAGACTTACCATGAAGATGCTACTGATTCTGCCATGGCTGATGGGAACAGAGTGCTTTGCATGCCTGTAATACAAGAGAGTGCAATACACTCTCTTAAAAACCAGCACTCACAGCTGCCCCACACATCAGGGAGAGATAGGTGAACACGTATATGTTGTCCCTACTTTTGAGAAGGATGAGAGAGCTGACATTCAGGGAGAGCTTCTGGGACTGAGGAAGAGCAAGACCAGCTCTTCTCCATGAAAAAGAGAAGAGCTGGTCCTCTTCTCCATTTTCCCTCCTGTTTTATGTTCTCTTAGCTGTAAGTGTGGTGTGAGCACTGCATGATGAAAAAGGATGGACAGGTGACATGACCTTCCAAAAGGATTTCAGAGATAGAGAGTACTCCAGCCCTAGCCTAACGCCTGCTGGGTCTGGCTCCTGGAGGCATCAGGGCAGCTCTGGAGGACACACTGTGCTGGCCCTGGCAACTCCTTCCCAATCCAGTTCAATATGACTCGATTTTTATAACTATAAAATGAGGATAATGACGCTCATTCTACTTTTGCAGGACACCAGGAGTTCTGCTGGTGAAAAGCAACACATCAGAGCAAGTCTTTGACATCCTGGAGAGCTCAATGCAAACTCTGGTCCCGCTCTGGACTTTCCACCTCAATTTCCCTGCTGATGAAAGCAGGACAGTAGTACGCATCTGGCTTTGCAAAGGTGAGGTTGGATTATTGATTGACAAGGTAGAGCCACCATCTCAAACTAAAGTCATTCTGGTGTAATGTAGTTGAAGCAACTGAGTGAGACCAGGAGTGACTTTGGCCCTTCACTAGAGCCAAGGCATTGTCTTGACCTTTGCAGCTATTCAGGCTGTCCACTTTGGGTTACTTCAGAATTTCAGGTGAGACCTTAGCCTGGCTGACAGCTTTGAAAAGACAGTCAAGCAAGCAGAGCAGATACATGGAAGGGTGAAAAGTGAGTGCTAAGAACATTGCTCCTGACCTTTTAAATGGGATCTAACAGCCATGGTTTGGCTGAACCTGAGGCCTCACTGCTGCAGTGCCACAAACTTCTGTCAAGTTATTTCTGAAGTGCCATGGTATAAGCAAGAGACATCATCATCCACCCCTGGTATGTACATCTGAACAGGGGATTTACAGACTGGTGTGAGAAAGCAGGGAAGGAGGATGTTGGAGCAAAGGGTGGGATGTGGAGTATAAAGAGTCTGTGTGAAAGGGCAGCTCTTTTTACTGGAATAAGTCTCTCACGTGACTGTGGCATTCTCCCCTTCAGTTCAGACGGGTTTCATTTTTCAGTGCTAAAGGAAATAAATAAACTAAGAGCGATGCTTTTCTGACTGTCATGGTAAATCAGGCATCACTTCATTACAATCAATGGACTTCCACCAGCGGAGAGTTGATGCGAAAGAGATGACCATTAACCCCAGAGTATCTAACCTCCCAGCCATCTCCAATCCCTTCCGGATCTGAAAATCAGCTGTTCTTTTCTGGCTCTTAGAGGAACCCCAGGAAGAAAGAGCCTGCAGTCAGACTATAGCTGCTGAGGCATGACGCAAATTAGACGCCAGTCTCACTTCTCCACAGCAGTGTCAGCTCCTGCAGGGCTAAGCATAAGACACTGAAAAAGCATGGGGAGAAGGGATATTGAGCCAAACCTGGTCACAGCTCCAATCCAACCCAGCCTTAGTAAGGATAGGATGAAAACAAGGACAAGGAAAATGTCTGCTGTCTTCTAGTATTCCCATGATAGGCTGGTTACAGGTCCCGGGCCAGCCAGTCCTGAGTTTGCTTAGACTAAAACTAATGTCCAAGCTGCTCTCACAAGCAGAGTCTTTAAGTCCCTTCTCTTTAGTGGCACAAAGTGACATGTGACTGTAGCTGAGGAAGGACCTTCTCAAATGAAGAAACCAGGTTTTTGCTGGCGGCAGTCATCTGTTGCATTTCACAGGTGAACCACAGAGAGTCTTCTTGGGAAAGCAAATGGGAGTAGTTCAAGGTCTGCCATCATTCCATAGCATGGAAAGATATTAGCGTGAGTAGACTTCTAAACAACACTGTCTGGAGAAATCTCCTCCTTCCACACATGCTGGTGAGCTGGGTCCATACATACTTTCTGAACACTTGCAGAGCACCAGCAAGGAGCTCATCCATCCCACAGATGTGAATTCCTACCGATCAAGCTGGCTACAGTGCCAGACTGCTTTGGGACAGCTTAAACACCATTCTTGCCTCAGTTATTTAATGGCCAGCGCTTAGAAGGTGTCATCTGCAGGGCCTTCCAGTTCTGCTGCAGGTTTCCAGAGCCCCTCTGGGTGACAGACCTCAGTGGCCTCAAAATTGCTGCCACTTCAGGGCTAAACACAGCAGCTGCTTAGGAACAGGCGACACTGAGGGAAGGAATGAGGGCAGCTGCTTTATTTAATTTAGGACCATTGGGGAACACTAAGGAAGGCAGAAAACAGTTCTTTGGGCTAGAATTTTCCAAAGTACTGGGGCTGCAGAAATTGAGAGCTATCATGTGGCTCTGTGGTCGGGACCTCTGCAGCTCGTCACAATGCTGCGCTCCCCGCAACACAGAGGCAGCTGATCCCTTGCTGGGACCTTGGCTTAGTGCTGAATGAGAGAGAAATCAACACCTGCTGCACAGCCACCAGCACCCCTGGATTTGCATTACAGATCTGCCATCCAAACATGCCACCAGCCTAATGCTGTTTAGACCGGAGGGGATCGCTGCCCCGGGAGGTGCATCTCCAAGAACCTGGGAGCCAACATGCTGCTGCTCTGCTCCCAAGCCAGCAGCAATAAACAGAAGATGATGCTTTAAGGAACAACAAATTCATTCTAGTTTTCATCTGGTACTAAATACCTAAGCCTCCACCTGCCTGAATCCTCTTCCACCCTTGCCAGAAATCTGCTGGAGAGGAAACTAAAAAAAGGAAGATGAGGCAAAATAAAGCAAACTGCCAGGGAAAAATGTCCAAAAAGCTAGCCCAGAGGACAGGGGAGAATCGAGGTCTCCACAGATGAGTGCTTTTAATTAGGAAGAGGGCTGAACAGCAAGGAGCTTATGCTAATGAGTAGTCTCTTTTAATCAGCTTATATTTTTAAAAAAGCGTTTTTTAACAGTCAAAATAGTTCTGAAGAATGGTAATTATCAGAAACGCGTTAACATGGAGCGGGTGGGCTAGCAAGCTGAAATGATGGAGGCTGCTGTCTGACAGAAGGGGACAGCATTGTCATGCAGGGCGATGCAGGGATGAGGAGGGATGGCTTCCGGGACTGTGGCCCTGGAAATAATACTGCCTCTGACATCCCTGGCCTGTGAATCTTCCTTTCTTCCCTGTTCTAATTAATCCTTTCTGTCCCCCACACATTCACCAGTGTCCCCCCCTTCCCGCCCACTGGTGAGTTCTCTCTCTGCACACAGAGACGACCTTGCTCTTTGCTTGTCCCTTTATGTCCCCACCTTTCCCCCACCTGCTCCGCCAAGTACTACCCTGCAAATGTGTGGCGCAGAGGCCTCCTGCTTGTGCTACCAACACTGCCATGTTGTAGTCTCTGCTGCACGTGGATGCTGACTGTCTGGAGAATACATTTACTGTGTGTGTACTGTGTGTACACCCCCCAATGAGAGAAACTGAGCCTTTGCAGTCCGTGCCCGAGGTGTCCAAACTGACTCCCCAGCTGACTCCTCCCAAACCGTGAGTCTCTTTACTCTTAGCCAGCCTTGCTGGAGATGGGCACATATTTGCATGCAGTGGAGTACAGAGAAATTCCCCTCTCCTTACAACTTCTTTCTTCCAGCACCCTGTCCTCTCCTCTGAAATGGGACACTCCACCAGAAATGTGCAGGATTCTCATCACCTACATGCCCTCAGTCTACCCTGCCCACGTGAGTCTTTGTAACAGCCTGCCTGCTTCTCCAAACGGTACAACGCCCACCAATATTTCAAGTAGATGTTACCAAGTGAAATGAACACCGGTTTGCAGTACTCTACTTTGTCTGAGGAAACAGATCCAGGCATGTGAAGCCATCTGCTCTTGTAGGGTTGCCATCCTCATATTTCTCTGTACTATGTGCAATAAAGAACGTTACCAGACATCACTCTCGAGCTCACAACAACCTTGGGGCAGAAAACAGGAGGGGGAGGCAGCACATCCAACGTGCCACATATGGTGGGGTGAAAGGAGAGAGACAGAGAAAATATACACCAAAGGATGGGTAGAGCGATAGGCTGCCTGATGCTTCCACGTGCGGTGGAAGGTGCTGTGATTCTCCTGTCTGAAGGCTGGCTTAATCCTAAATGTTTTTCCAAGATTCCTGCAGCGAAGTAGAAAACCAGTTCAGCCATGTTGCCTCACCAGTCTTGACACCAGAATACAGACTGTAGCCTGTACAGCTGTCACTGTCCCGCACAGGAAGAGCTGGCTTTGATCCACCACTTAGGACTGAGCAAAGTCTCCCTGGTGCTCTCAGGTTCAGCTTATGCATGGCCAAGGCCCAGACACGTGGCAAGTCTCCTTCTGATTGGAATGAACAAATGCCACTTGGTGGCAGGGCAGCTTCAGCCCCACTCAGCTACAGTACCAGGGTCTCTGCGCTGAGGCCCAAGTGATGGCACCTAAGGCCATCCAGCTGACCGACACAATTGTGCTTCAAAGAGTTCCCACCTCTCAGGGAATCAAGCTTATGGGTTACAAATCTCATGGCAGTGAGCAATCAGACCGGGTTTATAACTCTAGTTTTACAGGATGAAAAAACAAACACAGTTTTGACCCACTCATAAAAGACACTGCCTTTCCAAACAATCCCTGTACCAGCGTGCATGCCATTAGCACAATAACTCGGTGTCAAAGCCTGAGGCTGTTGATGTATGTTTGTGCATGGCATATCGTCTTCCCATGTAGTCCCTGCTCTACTTTCTTGCCCCTGTGTTTGAGGGCAGGCATTTCTTTGGTGAAAGGAAGCAACTGTAAAGCTGATTATTTTACAGCTGCATCTGTAAATTATGGTGTCTAAGGCTAGCCAAGAAAAAGCAATACCTTGGGACATGACCTGATCAGATCTCAAAGGCAAGTTCATACAGATCTGCAGTCACAACTTGAGTCAGGAGACATCCAAAGAAAATGGCATTCTGTACCATTTGACTGTGTTCCTCCACCGAGACCATGACACTGCTGATCCCCCTCCTGATTTGAGCAGCATGTGATTTAAGGACATGAAGAACTTCAGGAGTGAGGAAGATAACAGCAATGCAAAACCAATACTATGATCCCTGAGACCATTAAAGATCCCGTATCATGCTGCGTTTTTCTCCTTCACAACATTTTTAAGCTCACATCAATTTTCCATACGGTATTAGATGCATTAGTAGTAATGGCTATTTATAGAGCTGTAGTTTGGATCAGGCTGCTGTAAAAGAAAAAAAAAACAAACCCAAGACTGTCGTGCTTAAAGGCTACAATCTTAACAGTGAACTAAATGCCAGAGCATATAAGGTTAAATATCCTAAATGGCTTCCTCCCACTGATAGGTGATGAGATTGTTATTAATCCAGTGTAGAGGTAGACAGCGTTAAAATAAATGTTAAAATAAATTACATGGTAAAATAGATTACACAAACTGAGCACATTAATATGCACTAATAGAGATTGTTGCTATAACAGGATTCTTTGTTCTGGAGCAAAATGCCTCAGTATTATAGGCAGGCCAAAACAAAAGTCCCCTGCTGCTGTAGTGAAAGCTGGACTGGGATTATAAACAGGATTTTCAAAGCAAAGTTGTTCCTTTCCAACAGAACTGTGCTGCCGAGAACCAGTTGGACTGGTGTCCCAAGCCTGAGCCTGAACTCTCTCCTTTGAATGGATGGGCAAAACCATCCTGTTGAGATACCCTCTCCTACATCATCTGATGGGAGTGCAAGTGCCTGCTGTCTGCCTCGGGCAGTGGTGCAGGCTGAGCGTAAAACAACACCATCTGTTTTGGGCTGCCAGCCTGTGCCCCGGCACTGGAGCAGGGGGTCTGCGTGCACCAGGGAGGGAAAGGCAACCTCACTGCTTCCTTCAGTAGGGGAGATCAGCAGCTGTGCTCCAAGCCAGCAGCAAAGAAAGACTCCCCAAAAGCAAATTCAGCTGCGGTACTTGGTTGGCAGCGGCAGCACACCCCCCCTCAGCAGCTGCCTCAGCTCTGGGTTCCAATCTGGACAGACCATACGCAGGGGTCAGGGAGCACCCAGTGCCTGCAGGTCCATCTGGCCTTTGGCCGCTCTGCTGAGGCGCTGGCAGGTGTCACACCTGGGCTCCAGGTAGAGAAGTGGACCAGGAGAGGACAACTCCCACCAAGAGCTCAATCAAAAGCCACCGATCAAAAGCCAAAAAGTGACATCAGGAAGGCTGCGCCAGTGCTGGTGCTTAATGTCTAAGTCGAAGAGAGAAGTGAATCCAGCTTCCTACTACTTCATATTCCATGTCCCCACAGAGAGGAAGAGCTGTGAAAGCTAAATCCGATCCTTCTCGTTGGCACCATAGAAACTGGTGCAGTGAATCAAATGGGAGAACAGCAACATAAGAGTGACTCCATAAAGTTATATTTCTGAACATTTAAAGTGTGTAAACATATTTATCTCTTTTTACTTTCTTCTTTTTAAAGTGGAGGGATGCGATCTTACATAAAATAAAACAAAGACGACACTGGTGCAGGTAACCACACATCCCTGTAACCACAGGCAAAGGTCTCCCAGTCTTCTCAGCAGACTCCTCTTCCTCCGACTCCCAATTAGCCAACCTTACAAGGTCTGATCTGTTCCCTAATCATTCCCTTCTCATTACTCCGCCCCGTGTGCTTCTGTGAGATCTAAGAAGAGAACTAACAAGGTGCCTGCTGCAAAACAAGCAGGGATTCTGGCTCCACTCCCATACCACTGAACAAATAGTTTCAGTGATAAATAAATAAAACTATTCACGGAGAATCCTCACTTCAGTTTAGCTTGATCTACAAACCTGCCATTGTTCCCGATACTTGGAAACACAGTTATTAGCTTTCCTCCCTATTTCTCCATTTTAAGATAAGTAGGAAATGCCATTTATTTATTAAAATTTCATAACTCAAAGCTCACGTCTCCTTCTTCTGCCTTTAAAAGCACCCAGCCCTGGGTGAGAAATGACCAGCTGCAGGCAGCCTGAACAGGCCAATGTTCATTAAATGTCTTATTCAACCCCAAACCTCATGAATTGTTTAATGTACAATGAAGACAAAAGCCTTATTTTTTTCATGTGTCAGCTCTTGTTAAGCGGCTCCCTGCCCATCTTGCTGCTGGCTATAAACAGGATTAACAATCCCCGTAGTTAGAGGCAGGGAATGTGTGCACACTTCACACGCTGGCAAACACGTGCAGAGGACAGGGTGGCACACCCCCCACGCAGCCCCACGCGCGTGTGCCCAACCAGGCACCCCCGCATGCCAGCCCTGCCAAGTGGATTTAATCCCCGGGGAAGGCAGACGCACAAATCCAGGCACGGAGAGCCTGGGGTGCCCGCACACCTCAGGTGACAAACACATCCCTCCCAAGAGCTGCATATTGCTCATCTGCATGGATCACTTCCCTCCAGCTTCCATTTACGGGAAGAAAAAAGCACCAGCTTTCCTAGAGAGCAGGATGTGCTGCCTGGTCTGCTCTTCCCAGCCCTCATGCTGCATGTCCAATGTGAGATGTCTTGAACCTGACTTTTGTGAGGAAGCCTACCAGCTGCTGGCCACCACATTGCCGGGAGAGGCCCTCAAGAGGCAGCCTGTGCCAGAAACTTCTGGAAACACAGCCAGCACCTCCCACTCCTCCTCTCCTCCCTCCTGCCTGAGCACAC
Source organism: Mohoua ochrocephala (assembly GCA_013398855.1). Lineage (NCBI taxonomy): Eukaryota > Metazoa > Chordata > Aves > Passeriformes > Acanthizidae > Mohoua > Mohoua ochrocephala. Next base: position 415,181 of record VZTA01010965.1, read on the forward strand.
GTGCCAACCCTGTGAGCTTGCACGCACACAGGCAGAGAGGCAAGTGTACAGATGAGCGCAGCATCTGGCTTCCTGCAAGATCCCTTCAGGGCCCACGCTCAGCCTGGAAGCATGAACCCCAAGCCACCAGCTTCGAGAACACCACAGTCGCCTTGGCCGGCATCCCAGAAGGCTGCCAGCCACCCAGCTGAAGGGAGGAAAGGGGGAGGAAGGTGTGGCAGCCCCAGTGTGGCTGTACCGATGTCCAGCTTTTGGTGGGACTCTTGTGGTTTCCTCTCCATCCCCAGCAGCAGTGAGGCCCCCCGAGCATTTCCAACACAGATGATGCTGTAGACTTCGAAATGCCGACCAGCTGTTTGGGTGATGTCAGGGCCCCAACGTGGCAGAAAATTGGGCTGCATGCAGAGGAGGGGGAGCCGGGGCGACAGTAGGATGTCCTTGGGCATGACAAATTGACCAGGGACAGTGAAGGGGCAGTCTGTTGGTGTGCAGCACAGGAGGGGGAATGTTTCTTTAATGCAGCTTGCTGCCAGGGAAAGGGGGATGCCAAGTTGTCCTTTCTCCCTTCCCATCCCCATGGACACAGAAATTACATCCACAGCGAGTGGATGCCATCCTCTGGAAAATGCCATCTGGAGAACATTGCTGGGTTTCCTGGACAGACATCACAGGACTCTGCAAAACCTGGAGCTGAACAGCACTTGAAACTCATGTCAAATGGTGCTTTAAGAGGCAATAGCTTGCAGGGCTATAGCTAGGGGTTTTTTTCCTCACTGAAATCAGGAGGAAGCTGTACTGCTGACCAAACCCACTTATGAGTTAAAAAGTGAGTGAGAAAATAAAAGCGTCTGATGAAAGCTAGCATTTTTGTGATAGCAGAGGAAATATCCATCTCTCATGCTTATTTGTTATTTGGGATTATTGATGTATTTTCTGGCAGCAAATAATCTTTTCCTCACACATTAAACACATTGTGAATATTGCAGTCAGCTGTAAAATCCACTATTCCCTCCTACATACCACCGGACTGTAACATCTGCAACACTAACAAAATCAGCGCAACGCAAATCACGTGTATGCTGGGAACACTGGAAAATGTGCAAGCGTTGAGTATGGATTGAGGCTGAGCTTATGTGAGGGGCTGTGGAAAGCAGACCAGCACCACCAGTGCCTCCCAGCACAGCTCATGGCCTGCATGATGCACTGAGAGGCTCAGGAAGTGACCCAGTCAGACTGAGATGGCACCAATTTGTGGGTGGGCCACTCAAGGATTTTGGTAGGTAAATTAGTGTGTGATTTATCCAACTTGACTCAGCTAATTAAGGGCCAGCAAAAAACAGAACCTATGACTCAGACAACAGTTGGCAGCATGAAATGCAAATTTCCCCATCCAAGAGACCATTTCAAATTCACCTTTGGCAGAAATACTCATAATAGCAATATCCTCTTTGTGAGTATATGCTCTACCCAAGCTACTGTGCTTGCAGACGGGGGCAGCAGAAGGGCTGCAAACATCATCAATTTAAGATCTGCTTTTGAATCGGAACAAAATAATTACAAATCTCCCTCTGCCCCACTTTGGCGGTGCCTTGGCCACCTCAGAAATGATCAGTCACGGTCTTGGCACCGCTTGCAGCTGTGCCTCTCTGCACCTTTCCCCACGTCCCCTTCTCCACCCATCACGCACCTTTCTTCAGCTCCAATATGTCCGATGACCTTTCTGGCATCCTCCCTGCCCAAACAGCCCCAATCCCACGTCACTTTTGCCTTTATCTAGCCTTCAACATACTCCAGCAGCGTGCAAAACAAATGGCAATACCCCCTTCCGAGTGGCACCAACCCCATCCCTGTGAGCGCAATAAACGCATTCCCAGGGCTGTGTGCATCCCCCTCATGCTCTGCAGCAGTGTTGCAGCTCCATCCCTTTCCACCGCTCCTCACGACCGTGTCACAAAGCCTTGCTCACGCAAGTAATCCCATTAAACCCGATGGGCTAGTTGCCTAAGCACCGATTTACGGGATCATGCTCTTAAAGGCTAAGCTCTTCGGTGAAGGGACCCGAGGAGTCCCTTGTAAACTGCCCACAAAGCCCTACAGCCAGCGCTGGCCTGCCGAAACCTGATGTTATTCGCAGGAGATCAAAGACCTGTCAGGTCATGTTGACTTCTATTAGTGGAAGCTGAGATGTTCAGCTGCACTTCTAGGTGTCAGGCCTGTAAATGATGAGCTCCTACAGATGTGTTTCACCTGGTGGGTTTTCCAGGGAGCTGTCAATTGGCACTGAGCAGCATTCAAAAGAAAGTCTGATTTGCCCAGCATCCTGAGGACACCAAGTTTTCCTGTTTTGCCCGGCTACAACTGCAGCGTCAGCACAGACTGAGCTCTCAGAACAAAGGTCCTGTGGGTGCGCTGGGGTGGGATAGGCATGCTGGAAGGGGCCTGCCTGGATATGCTGCTTCCTTCTCTTGTAAAACATTTTTGCACAGGCAGAAGCCCATTCAGGTGACAGAAAGACGTGGGGAAATGGGAACAAAATGTGCACGCTGTTCATACTGAAGAAGGCCCAGTATAACAGTATAATTAATAAACCTTCGCAGACCTCTATTAATAGCTCCTGGAACCCGAGCAAGGAATGCAGCAGTGGTTTTGCCAGGGCTCATTCTGCAAGGGTGAAAATCTCTTGCTTACTGTTTTCACATTTGTCATTGCCATGCTCCATCAAGCTTAGCACTGCAAAGGCAGTAAAGGAAAGCAGGGGACCAGGGGAGAGAGGAGACGGGGAAATCCTGGCCTGTGGCTGAACACGTTTTGACGGCTTTACAAGCACAGAGGCCGGATGAAGTCATGTTGCAAAATTACTTCTCCATTCATGCATAGGGCTGGGAAGGAATCCTATGCAACTAAATTAAATTTAAATTATCATATGCCAAATTGACATTAATATTCAGGGCAAGGGATCATTTTTTTCAGGCAGTGCATTGATTTAGTTTTAAATACTAATAAATTCCTCCTACCTCATTGGACATCGATGGCATACTCCCCCTTAGCTCCTATCCTGTGTAATGCCAGCCTCGTGCCCTAAAGAGAGGGCCTGGCTTTGCAAGCCAAGAGTAAGATCCTCAGAAAGGGCAGACAGGGCCTCAAAAGCAGCACAGACCTGTCAGCCAGAAGGCTTATTGAGGTAAATATATTTCTCCTCTCCCCATTTTTGCCAGATACGTCTTTCCTAAACCTCACCTGCCTGCCAAGAGGGTCCCCGGGGCTGTGCAGGGACCCAGACCAGCAGCAGCACATGGCTGCGCAATGCCTGGGGAGGGTGGGCTGGGAGACTGCCACCAGTCTCCTGATCCTCTCGGTTCAGCCCCCCTCCCCAGCAATCCCTACAGGTTTCATTGCTGAATGCCTCAGCCCCTGGAGTACCACAGTAATTTGGCACTGATGCCTTAGTCACTTAATTATTCTTTTCAAAGGAGCCTTTGAATTTCTTTTTCCCAACCTTGCCTTCTTTCCTCTCCTCCCCTTTTCCCTCTACACATTTTGACTCAATAGTTTTCCTTGAAATTGTATAAACTTGCTGTTTATTTCTTGCCATCTAGCATGCTGTGATCTATCTTTCATTGTTAATATTTTTTTTCTCAGCAGCGTCCCTGTTGCCTGTCTGAGTTCATTCTGTTCCCTCTTTCAGCAGCACTATATTTTTCTTCTCAGTATTTTTGCTTAGCTCTATTAACTTTTATTTATTTTTCTTTCACTCCTTCATCATGTTTCTTTTCTTAGTTGCTGTGCGCCATCTGTATATCTGTTTCTGCCTCTCTCATGCTCCCACAACTAGATTACTCTCTGCCTGCCTTTGATTACCACAGCCCCCTTGTCTCCTCTCCCCACACACTCCCCTCCCTAATAAGAGCTGTGCCCCTTCTTGGGTCCCCCTCTCTGGTTCCCAGCTGTTGCCTGTGAAAAATACCTGTGGCGGAGTGTTGACATCACGAGCTCTGGCAAGCCAAAGCCGTTGAGAGCACCCGAGTCAAGAAGACTCAAGATGCAGTAAGAGATGATGAGCTCAATGTATGATTTTTCCAAAGCATGAATATTTCTAATTTTGCATTTTCTGAGAGAGAGGAGAAAAAAAAAAAAGAAAAAAAAAAAAATCCCTCCTGATCTTGACATCTCTTACCTGGTTTTGAACATCTCACTATGCAAACAAATTAGTTTCTCCTAATAAAGGTTAGAAAGCGAAAAATAAGCCTGAGAATGGAAATCTAAACTTAGCCGTAACTGAAGAATTACAATCGATGCCTTCAAGGTAGAGGAAATGCACCGTCTGAAGAGATATGTGCACCAAGGAAGCATAAATGATCTCCCTGTTCCCCAGCACTTTGGCCATCTCCCCACACCTCTGCACCTCCTGCAACCAGGAACAGCTCTAACCGAGTCCCCAATTACTGTCTTTGCAAAGCACTGCAAAAATAGATGTCAGGAGAGCATCCTGTGACTGCTGCTCCGGAGCTCTGGCCAGCAGCTGCAGACTGCGTGTGAAGGACAGAGCGACGCAGCCGCAGGGGACGTGGCTGGAGAGGCCGGCATAGTGGGGGCTGCTAGGGAATAAAAATGGCCAAGAACCAGGCTGAAGCAGGCTGCTTTTTAAAAACCAGCATCTGCAGCTGTGTGGGCAGGTCACCCTCTGACTCCCTGTGGGAGCAGGTCTTTTCCTGGGCAGTCTGGACACCGCCGTCCCTGCTGCCTCCTTCTCCTGAGGCTGTGCCTAGACTCACTGGGGAAATAAAGGGAGGGCTTGACCCGGCCTGAAGCATCTCTGGGCTTTGCTGCCCACTCTGTGTGTCCTCTCCCTGCAGATGGAGCCTGTGGGGAGGAAGCAGGAGCTGCCCCAGGGCGCACAAGCAACCTGGTCCACGCACATCTTGGAGAAAAAGCTTACCAGCTGACAGAGCTGGTTACAGGCACCCACATTTATCCAGCCCACGAACGGAAAACGAGGCTGAAGTGAGAAATGAAGTTCATTTTCTTCTCCTTGCCTTTTCCAGAATCAGACTAAAACTCATCAGGGTCACAACGATATGGATTACAGCCAAGGAGAAAGGTTATTGATGTGCCTCTGAGAAATAAAAACAAAGTTGAGAAAAAAAACAACCCAGCACACAGGCAGCAAAGCTGGAATTAAGAAGATATGCCATTCATGCATTCCAGGTTAACAGGAATGAACCCAAATCTTCTTCCAAATGTCAGCAAGGTTCAAAACAACCCAGAGTGAAAACTGCATCTCAAACCCAGACACTCGCTAATGCAATTCTGAATCATAATATCCTTAAATCTCACTGTGGGCAGGCAGAGTGGTAGGTAAAACTGACATGCCATTTTGGTTTCTGATCTCCCCAATTTTTTTAGGCTACCTTCAACAAACTAGGAGTGCTTTCTGAATTTTACACCAGGGAATTTGAGAACATATTTGTATCTGCATGCATATGCACGCGTGTGCGTGTATCTAGGCATGCTGACACACACGTGCATCTACACCTATGCACACACATATATTAAAAACCCAGGGGGTTCCCTTGCCAGATGTACATACTACGCACTGGACTTCCCCTTTTCCCACTCTATTCATTTGTGCCACACAGACTTCACCGGTTCTGCACCTCGTAGCGTGCTCATATTTCCCGTATTCTCATTATCCTCAGACTCACTGAGTCTGGCTGTCCCCCCTGGAGGCTGTTCAGCACAGAAATTTGTGCTTAGCTGAATTTTCACCATAGCTTTGCAATTCACCTTTACAAAAATAAACTCTCCTACGTGGAACTTTTGCAATCAGCAAAGAGACCTGAACAAACAAACAGGAAAACAGTCCCGTCAGCAATTTTCCAGCCATGTAAACTGCTCACTCGGAGCCGGTGAAAAAAATGGCCACCATCCCAACCGTGGGCCCTGCGCTGATGCTCCTCTCCTGCTCCGCCAGCGCTCCCCTGTTTATCCGATCTAATGCAATAAAATGCGTAATTAATTTCTAAACGCTTCCGTTGAACGGTGCAATTTGTCAAGTCGAGTTGTTAATAGAATTAAGCTTTTTATCAGCGATTAGCAAAAGAAGGTAAAAAAAAAATTAATTACGGAATTGTATGCCTCCCTGCTTCAAAGCCAGGTTTGGGATTAAATGTTTGATAAAGGTTCCCTGGCACGTTATAAAACATTTAGCAAAAGCCGCTTTCCCCACGGTGTTTTCTGCAAAACAGCCTTTGTGCAAGAGGGGGGAGGCAGAGGGAGGAGGGTGCAGGCAGTACACTTGATCACGTGGAGGAGGGGGGCTGGCTTCAAATCGTGCAGAACTTATTGTATGGGAACACACCCCCATATTGTATTCTGCTGGCACTACATCCCGCCTGCCTTGACCTCTCGAGCATCTCTCTGTTGTTTGTGTAGATAACCAACAGTGACGGGGAATTATAGGCAATATTGGTTATTTCTGCCTGTGTGTCAAGAGGTGTCCCAGGCCCTGGACTCAGCGCAAGGACTATACAGCCCCATGAAAGGAGGCAGCACATACATCTCACGCTGGTTATGGGGTAGGAAGTCTCTCTTACAGCCCTTCTCATTCTGGCAAATCCATACCTTGCGGAGGCAGACTATGAAGACCTACAGAGCACGCCAGGAGGTCACGCCACCACTGCCCTCTGCAACGTAGCCAGAGCTGGATCATCACTAAATCCGCATGCCTCGACCGCAGCGAGGAGAGGGGAGCAGAGCAGAGCTGGGATTGAAGAAGCCCCACCTCTAGAGCACAGAAAGGAGACACAGCCTCATCCTTTCCAGGGAGCCTGCCTGCGCAGGCAGGGGCTGTGGGCTGGGAACCCAAGTGTACTGCAAGGAACACCACCTCCTCTGGGCCTCGTGCCACCTATTACTGAGGGCAGAAATACAGCAATCTCCCTCTTTCCTGCAAATTATACTGCCTGTTTGCACCCGACTTCCACGGACATGAGTGAAAACTGTGCCTGAGGGACCTTGTTTTGGAACACTGACTAGCCCAGGTGTTTCCCTGCCAAGGCCCAGCTCTCTGGCCCTTTTCCAAAACATATATATTCAGTTTCTCCACGGACCCACCTCGGGTTTACCAGCAACAAAGCAAGGGACCCTACCAAGAGACAGCTTGTCATCCTCGTAGGGGCAGGCTGGGAAACACCATTGTGGGACATGTGTGAAGCAAGAGGGGAGCAAGAGAACCCAGAGGATGTGCTAGGGGCTTTTTTTGGGGAAACGTACCTACACAGGGAGATAAAATGCAGCAGTGGTGGGGAGCAAGGGCATGGGCAGAGCTGTCAAGAGAAGTGCTGGGTGAGGAGATCTGGGAGGCTGCAGGGCAGGAGGAGAGAGCTGCATCAACAGAGCTTTAAGGCACGATACAGAATTAAACCCTGACAACAGCTATGTTTCCGTGCACACCAGCTTAATTAGCAGCACGAAGCTTTCTGACACCTCCATTTCACGCTGTCTTTAGAGTAAGTTTCTCAACACGCAGAATTTCTGGCAGCTCAGCACATGCTCTGTGCAATGGCCATGCAACTTGCAGGAAGGAAATGAAGAGGAGGTGAAATCTTTAATCTGATTCCTGATCCCACTGGCAAGTTGGAGGTACAAAGCTAACGGCACATTTAAGTACTTCAGATCCCCACAACGAGACAGGAAGGGAACACAAGGCGCTCTTGAGCAGCCTCCCCACCACACATCATCCGCTCAGCTCCCGTTTTCTACTCCTCATAGATCTGGCCTCAGTGAGGATGGAGTGCCCAGCACAGCCCTCTCACTCTAACCCCTGCATGTGTCAGCAGCCATGCTCTGAGGAGGAGCAATTACTGACAGACAGCAAGGACTGGAGTGCTGGTGCACTACAGCCAAGACACAGGAGACTACTCAGGGACAGGGCTCAGCTCATGCCATACACATCTCTGTAAAACACAACTCAGTTCAGCGTCTATTATTTCCTTTTAGATACCCATCGGCTACCTGGGATTTGGATTGGGATTTTTGGGCCAGTTACTGCTCACCCCTTGAACCAGACTTGGCAATCCTCCCTTTTCTTTCTCTCTCCCAGGTGTTTGAATCCTTCAAAAGCCGGTAGATTGTTATCATTCATGTCCCGTCTTAAGTTGCTACTTAGCCAACCTCGACATATTTAGTTCCTTTAATCTTCTTCCCTAATAAGTCAATCCTTCAGCCCTTTAATCATGCTAGCTGTGCTTCTGCAGATCCTCTCTGATTTGTCTGCACCTTTCTGGAGCTGGAGTGCCTAGAAAGCACAGCAGGCTTGTGAGCTGTGCTGAACAAGCCACTTCCTGTGGGCATGAGGGCATGAGGCCACAGCCCAAATTCCGTAGGGTTTGCTTCTTCTCCCTTCACTGCTGTGCCCATTGCATCATTCCAAAGATCCTTGAGGAAAGCTCTCCTTGACATAGCTTCAGTTATGACACGCTGTTAAAAGCTGTTAAAGTTTTCCCTTCATCTGCTCCACACTGCTCTCAGTGGGTTGCAGTTGATTTGCCCTATTTACCATAAGAAAACCAGCCGGCAAGCCCTTTCTGGCCCTGCATCTTTCCATTTGGAAGAGTTCCATCGAGGGCTGCAAAAGGAAAAAGGCAGACCCATCATTCATTCTCCCTTCTAAATCCTTGTGCTCTCCTTTCATATGGCATGAGTGTCATGCTGTAATGTCATCAGTTTGGGGTCTTGATATGGAAATTCATGAGTACTGTGAAAAGGAGGAGTCAGAAAAAGAACTGGGAGCCTCAAGCTGGACACCGGCCTTTTGAGTCAGCTTGTGAAAATCTTTTCCTTCCTCTGCAGTTCTGTTCCATGGAAGTGGAGTGGCACTTACTTCCTTTCCCATTCAAATACTCAAAGAAATCAAGCATTGAGAAATGTATTCAGGTTTTGCTTAATAGCTACAAATACCAGAATAATTTGATTCACAGATTTCTGCCAAATGTAGCCAGCATTTGATTCAAAGCCTCTAAGTGGTTTTATTGCATTTCTGCTTCCATCAAAAGAATCCCACAACCAAGTTCAAGTATACTCAACAATCCTGAGTTCCCTTACTTAAACCGACATTGTTCTCAAGGAGATATCCTAGACAATACCCTATTTTGCTTTCCTTTAAGCCTCTATCTAAATTCTTTCACAGCAGTAAACACATGTTGCAAGTGCCTCTACATGAAAGCTTATTATTCTCATTAGTAAAAGAAAAAGTGCTTGCAGAGGCAATAGACAATTTGGGAAGTGAATGCAAAAATGCTTTCCCCCAAGGGAAGTTTCATTGTCAGGCCCCTGGGGCCCTCTCTGCCAAGCAGAGGGATATGCCAGCCTGTACACATAGCAAGGACAGAACTACATTTTGGTGTTGATTTATACTGGGAAACATGCTAGTGTGTGTCACATTGATTTACACTAAATTATCAAAAAAGAGAGTAAATAAATAAATGCTACTCTGACAGCTCTGTGTGGGAAGTCTCTGCCCATTGTCATTTCGGGTTGGTCGTTCTCTCACACAGGTGCACAGCTTAGCAGAACGTGACTCACATCCACATCGGTTGGACGCTCTTCGGCCCAGAGCTCTCTCAAGAGGGGAAAGGGCAAGATAGGATATAGCATCCTGTGTGGGGTTCAACTCCCTGTTCTGCTAATGACCTCCTCTGGGGGACAGGGCAATTCTCACTGCCCCACTACAGCGTGCCTGAAAGCCCAGTGGAGAGACTCCCCAAGGAAGTGTTGCCATGTAAGGAACGAGTTGCTGCATCGATGTTGCAGTGATGTGCCATGTGAAGGCACCAGCATTGCCCCGTGAGCCTGGAATGACGCTCGAGCTTCGGAGTGCTGGGTCTCAGCTCCTAAGTGCCTGTGTGACGTCACCACGGGGCTTCCCAGTGACACACAAGGGCAGCCAGGCTCCAACTCAGTGCAGAAACCAGCTGCCTTCTTTCCCAGGGATGCCAGGATGTGGGGTACAATAAAAATCCTTGATTTGCTTGAATGTCAATGGCAGTAGCCAGATGAAAACCAAAATAAAGAAAAAAAATCCTCTTCTCCAGCAAATAATCTTGTGGCACTTCTGTCCTTTTATTTTGGGCGAGCAACTTTTGTGCCTTGGCAACTGAACGCTCAATCATTTTGCAAAGCAGTTCTAGTAGCCAGTTTCAGGACCACAAAAAAAAAAAAAAGATGTGCGTATTCAATTCATGTCACTTCAAATATTTAGGACACGATTTCAGCTCAAATCACGTAAGGTTTGTTCACACAAAAGCCCTTTCCCTAGCAGCTGGGGAGGGCCGAGGGTAGCTGAAAGAAGCTCTAATCAAATGTTTCAAGAGAAGCTGGCTGATAGGCACCGTGGTACAATTTATAGCTAGCTGGATGCAGGTACTGTAGTTTTGCAATCATGCCAGCTATCAATCAAGCTCTATTCTATCGGTCTTTTATGTCTTGTACTCCAAATTCCAAGCCGAGCTTCGTCAATGAAAAAAGTATTCTGGTAATTGCAGATGATTTTCCCATTGGACACTTTCATATAACACATTTAGGCAGGAGTGGTAAAGTCTTGGGGTAAAATAGGTCTGGGACTGGGAAAGTGGGGCAGGAGTGAGGGGTACTGGCCCAGCGGGGAGGCAGGTCTGGGACAGCAGGAAGGGTGCAAAGCACTGGTCTCACCCTCAGGGTTGCCCAGCAACAGGACAGTGAGCTGCTATCAAGGCAAAGCCTTCCCATTTTTTACCAATAGAACTTCCCAACCCTTTTCTCCAACACCGCTACAACACCCTGTGCTCAACAATGCGTAACAGCTCTGCAACTCTTTGTTCAACTCCCTTGCCCACCTGTGGAGGAGAGTTTCATGGATACGCCATGCCCCCTGCCCTCTTAAACACAGTGACCAAGAGCCAGTGACAAGAAACCTGGCACTTCATTTTTGCAATTAATCTTTGTTAAGCTGCCTCCTAGAAAGCCTCTCTCCGTGACATGGAGAAGAGCCCTCTGGAGCAGCTGTTGGCCACTGCCATGCACAGACAGCTTTGCCCCATGGCAGCAAAGACACAAACTCTCATTTTGAGCTGACCTGGAGAAGATGTCCCCACTCCAGGAGCAGACTGGAGTGAAAATGAGAAGTTTAGCAATACTCAGTGTTAGAGCACACACTGCTGTCCACTGAGAGGCTTTCTACGAGGAGAAAATGTACCTGTGCCTCAGCATTTCCTGACCTTGACATTCTGAGAACATAAATCCCTCCCTCCCTCCCAGATAAGGCAGGAGTGCCTAATGTGCCAGGGCAAGGAAGCGAAGTCATGCGCTGGATGCCACCTTAGCAGATGAAAACCCTAGGGCATGGTTTGGCAGTGATCTCCTCGTAGGTGTGGAAGAGATTGATGTTGCCTTGTTGGCGTGAGAACCACTGGATAATTTTCCAAAGGTTTTCCTGGAGCTTATTTAAAAGATGTATCCCAATCGTTGCTTCTGCCTAGTTTAAGAGCAGATAAACCCACCATATTTTAGGGTTCATTTTCATTTGAGTTTCCTGTTGGGAAGTGGGGAGATGCTTAATGGAGATAATTCCGAACTGATTAAGGGATGGCATAGCTGCCAAGTTCATTATGAAATTGTATTTTATTTCATATCCCAACAAACTTGCATCTGCCTCTTCCATGATGCAGTAACTCTTTGAATCTACACATGTGCCAGGATGTGCAGGGCTCGCAGAATTACCATCTGTTTCCCTGTCATAAGCAGCCCAACGGCGTGCACGCTGCTGAAACAACAGGCCGCTTTGGTAATAGGCTTTATTTTATTTCTTCCCCTGCTTTGCATGGATCAATTATACCTGTTCAGCTCTCCACCAAGAGATTCCCAGCTGAGGAGGCCACACTTGCCCTGCTGCAGCTGGGCATGGGGTCTCGCTGTTCCTGGCAGTAGGAAAGCTGTTTTTTCTTACCACACATGTTGCAGCACCAAATGTGACACAAACTTCGCGGTGCAGAACTTCCCCTCTCCTAGCTCTGGGCTCCCAACACCCTGCTCTGCCATGTCACCATGAAATAATTTACAATTAATCCACTTTTGCTCTCTGCACAGCTCCCCAGCTCTGGAAAAGCCTGGGATTCTTCCTATCCAGAGCTTTCTTCTTCAGCTTCTTCCCCTCCTCCTAACAGCTGTCAATCTAGGCAGGAGGATAGCTCTTTGTCAGCCCACCAGGATCTGAAGGTGCATACATTGACATGGAGAGGAGGATGTTCCAGAGGATGCGTTATTATCCACTGAGCACTTTGCTGAAGGAAGGAGGGTAGGCCCACGCCAGTGGGAATGGGAGGAGGGACAGGAGAGAGCCCAGCACGGGGCTTCCACTGCTCTCCCAGGGAGAGTTTGCATTTTGCTTCTGCTTCTCCTTGGGGTCGCAATTACTTACAACATTAAAACAACCTCAACTCCCATCCCCAACAGACACCATCCCCCTCCCCTCTGCTCCACACAAGAGGAAAATTGTGGAGAAATACTACTTAATTATCACACCACGTAACTAATTAAAAGCTGAATGCTTGTGTGTGGTATGCTAATGGGGCATTAGAGAGCCAGCCTGCTTTGGTAAAGAGACACGAGCTCCCTCTTTCCCCCTTCACCTTACTGCGGGAGCTTCAGGCTGACAGGCACCTGGGATGAGGTGGGAATTTATTATGCTGCCTTCAAGTTCACAACTTTACAGAGGGCACCAAGGTCAAGCAACTTGATCAGTACGAAGGGAGAAATCACCTGTGCAGGCGCCAGGAGCAAGCTATATAGTGTGGGTGGCTTGCTATGGAAATTACACACACAGTGAGGCTTCACATGTATCCTAAAGCCTATTTTATTTTTTTTTACAGGGTTGTTAGGAAACAAGAGAGTCTCTGAAAGAAAATGTTTATTGCATGCCCTGCTCATTGCATGGAGTTTAAACGAGATGACCTTAAAAGATCCCTTCCAACCCAAACTATTCTGTGATTCTAAGATGTGTATATTGAGCATAGACAAGCACACTCCAACTCCCCTTCTCCTAATATGCCATTACACCACCTGGTGCCAAGTGCCAGCCCTCTCCTTTCAGCTGCTGTGCTCGAAGTCCATGTTTGCTTGTCCAGTCACAGCCAGGACCACTGAATATGTTAATTAAGGAGAGAGTCTATTCAGCTTTGTCGAGTTTTTCTTAACCACCATGATACTTGCACATACACTGAGAGTTCTGTCCTGGCACCTGTGCACTCTAGGAAGAGCCTGTGTGATCTAGAGCGGCCAGACAGCCATCCCACCGTGGTTTGGGGGCAGTGAGGGACCCTGCAGGGCAGCTGCAGCAGCACACTGTATCAATGGACACAATGGACTGTGAGGCTCATTCAGCCTTGGAGAGCACTGGGGCTGAGCTGAGATCTTTGTATGCCCAGCTATGTATGCTGGGCCTTCTGGGGGTGTTTCCCTGGTACCCTCTGCCAGACAGAGCTAGTGCCAGTCACCTCCCACCTTCACCCACAGAAGGCAGGTGTCCTGGGAGTACATAGGGTTCTCTATGGCTTGTCCTTCCTTGAAAGGCATTGGGTGGAGACTAAGATAAAACTGGAGCCCTAGAGAAAAAAAGCGTTGTCAGTGTCAGCAGAGAGAGAGGCAGGAGTTTATCTTGGGTTAAGGGGATTGTTGTCTCCCCGCTACCACTACCTGCTAAACTGTACATGTGCCTCTTGTGACATGTCCCATGAGCTGCAGACCCCATCGTGAGGGTCATGACTTCCTGAGGCACAGGCAGAACTGCCGCAGCCCAGCGTGCAGCCAGCACTGCCATGGGACCTGAGGCCCAGCAGTCAGCACAGTCCCACTGAGGAAATGCTTTTATCCCATCTGCCCCACTTCCCAGAGCCTGAGGGGAACAGATGGGGCTGGCTGGCTGGAGAAGGCCAGCAAGCGATCATGCACTGCCTGTGAACCTCAGCGCTGACACTGCCTGTGTTTTCCTCCTGCAGGCTTCCTGTTGCCCACTTGTCCTCTGCCTGCCTGCCTGCCAGCTGTGTTTGCCAAGTCCAGGGGTGCCCAGATGCTCCCCTTCACAACTCTTGGGGTTTGTGTGATGAGCCAGGCTCCTCCACCAGATGCATCCCAGTCCACTGTTTACCACAACTCCTCTGCTGAGCAACCACAAATCATTTCTTTCTAGTTATAACGCGATCTCAGATTCTCATCCTCTCCTATCTCCATCTGGAAGGGGCTTCTAGAACTTTCTTTCTCAATCATTAGCCCAACACCCTGTCCCAGCCTGATGCGACACTGTGTCAAGTGCCCACATCCCCAGCACGGCGGGAGGGCGCTCCTGCCTTGTGTGTTGGTTCTGCTGCTGGCACATCAACACTAAAGCCATGTGGATGCCCTGCCCCAGCAGGGAATAGCCAGTGGGGGAAAGGAAGGCAAGCTCTCAACCAGGCTGCTCAAAAGTGAGGGAGTTGAGGCTGAGTACACCCCACCAAACTCATGCCAGAGAACGACAAGGATGAAGAAGAGGCCAACACCTCTCAAGGACAATGCTGTTATTCACTGCTCTGAGGTTCAAGTTCATGGCAAAGTACTTCTTGCTGCCCTGTGCTCTGAAGAGGAGCACAGCATTCCTTGTGATTGGCCTGTCCATGCCCATTAGCTGCTCTCCATCAAAGGATCTTCTTCTCCCCTGCTCTGTTTAGTCCCAGCAGCTCCCTTTGGCTAGCTCTCTCCAACCACCTGTGCTCCCACTGAGCACAGCATGGAGCGATGTTCTCATTCCCTCACTGTTATTCTGTCATCTCTGTCATTTCAGAGTTGATTCGTGACCATTCGAGTTTGGCAGAGCATGCTCACAATGTGTCTGTGCTGATGCTCGACCCTCTCTCCTATTTCCACCCAATTTGGTCCCGAACCATCAGCCTTACTTTATGGATCACCCCAAAGCCCTAGACTGTCAGAACAACTTCAATTACAGCAGCGATGGGCCCCGTGCCACCAGCAGCATCCGCGGCCTTCCAGCGGCTGACAAGGACTAATTAGGAAATGAAACATTAGTTAAGTCGCTCTCAATTAGGGCCAGGATAACGTTTTCCTGGCAGCACTGGGGCGCTTTAACTGCTGGTCCCATGATGACTGTGAGCACATCAGACTTGCTGAAGGAGCTTTAATGTTGAACATATGTTGGAGGATTACAGAAACCCTCTCAGCTGTGACATTTCGGTGTGTGCTCCCTGCTTTTTCTTTCCCCTGTAGCAAACAGGGAACAGTGAATGCCAGCACAGGCAAGCAAGAAAGGGGCTCAGAGCAATTAGCAGCAAGACACATACACATGCACACATCTACATATGTGCACAAATGAAATACGTGCCTCTGAATGTACACATTCCACATTTTAATTCAACATCACTGCACAGCATCCTTATTCTTCCCTGCCTCTAGAAACACACCAGAGATGACAGACCATCACCCCATGTCAAAAGGCACGTTAGAAGCCCAAGGGATCCCTGGCTACAAAAGACCATAAACAAAACCAAGCCAAACAAAATCCCACAACATACGCGAGAAAAGAGAACCCAGTGAGGTCAGGAGAGAGGCAAGCTTGGACTTTCTGCAAATAAAAGCCAGGTGCAGCTAAGTCTTGTACGGGAGCCTCAGAGGGACAGAAGGCAATAAACAAAACCGTAATCTACCCAAACAAAATGAAAACCTAAAATTAGAAAGGCTCAAGTTCCCTTGGAGGAAAGCATGGAAGGAGAAGGAGACTGTGAGAGGGTATTAAAGTAAGGAAAATATTATATGAAGAAAGTACGCAGAGTATCCGCATATTTTGTGCATAGTCATTTTACGTGGTGCAGCAATCTTTGGGACCAGCTGCAGCATGCTCAGCTTTGCTGGGATTAAGGAGCAGGACTGGGCTCTCACGTGCCGTCTCCTGGGGGGAGATGTAGGGCAGAGAGGCTGGGAAGCCAACTGCAACTGTAGATGAGTATGTGCCACAATCTTTGGATTTTAGAAAGAATGGATCTGCATCTGCTTGAAAATTGGCTTTTGAAACACTTTTTAAATGGAAATTTCAGTTTCTAAATGAATTAAGAATCTGCTCCCTCAAAAGAAAAGGAGAAGACTTTTCACGTGGAAGAATTTCTTCTGGCTAAAAAGATGGAGAACCTTTTGACTCTTTGAAATCTGCTAAGAAAACTTTTGCAAGATCATCACTTTGCCATTTGGGGAAAAATATCCACTTTTCCAACTGGTTTGAATGTAGCCCTTTCTGTGAGCACATCCCTTCACAGCCCACTGGGAAATTTTCCATTGAATTTGCTAGGCCAGATCTCTACCGCCCAGCAAAAATACCAAGTCCAGAAACAGAACATCAGAGTATCTGAGAGCCCTTGTGGCCCATGTAACTGGGATCCTTAAATGACTGCACCAAACCCAACTATCTGTTGAGACTTCTGCATCACTGTTTGATGAAATACACCCTTGGCAGGGCAGCTCTATCTAGAGCTCACCATATGCTCCTAATACATCACAATTTCAGCACACACAGGCACACGCAAAAAACCTGAGAAGAATTTAAACGGACCTGTGTCTAACACGGCTGCACCAAAACACCGGTTGTGAACCAGTATGAGATATTACCAAAGTGCCACAAGAAACTGCTCTCTGCCGATGCACGCAACACAACACCCTGCCCCAAACCCACACCATCAGCCTGCAAGGACCCTCCAGGAGCTGAGCACAGCGACACGGCAGTGGCACACTCAGAAGTGACAGTAGCTATTTCCACATCGGCTTTACACCAGCGATACTAAGACCACAGACCATAGCCTGGCTTTTTGGCTTGCTTGAGGTCTCGGTTCTCCATCAGCCTTTACCGCGTGTTGTCGTGTACGGCTCTGCTGAACAGAAGCTGCCAAGGAAACACCGTGGCAGGGTTGCTGTTCGTGTGCCCACACACGAGCGATGACACACGTTGCTCAGCCACACCGAATCTCATTCAGCAGGCAGGCCGTGGGAGGCCCTGCCAGAAGGCAACTTACACCTTCCTCATCAGGCTACTATCAGATTTTGCCTAATTTGGTTGTTGTAGCTGCTTTCATGCTGTTTACACAAAGCCTGCTTGGAAGGCCTAGTACAATAAAAAGGAAAGCGCCGCAACGTTCGCTTTTTTGATCCTATAAAATCAAATTTGTGTTTTTACCGATTCTCTCTTTTTTGAGGTGGTAACATCTGAATGTAAACACACATCTCGCTGTGTTCCTGTTCTGGCTGGAACCCGTGACCCTAGGGGGTGATATAAAAATATAAAAGTATAAAGATACGTACGTGATCTATATCCACAGAGGCTTTGAAGGCACATGGCTCATTATTTCATGCAATACCTAAATCCTTCTAGTTTTGCACACGCTCCCCTCACCATTATGTCAGCCAAAATGGTGGGTACTTCTAGGAACCTCCTCCCATGCAACAGTACCATGCAGTTGGAAATCCACTGAAAAAGTGGGTTTTTTCTACTTTTTAAGTATGTTGGCATGTACAACAAGTATTACTGAGGTGGAGTTAAGAATGGACTGAAAGCAGGAATGCAGGAAGCAGAGGACACATCCAGTACAGCCATCTTCACTCTTGCAGAGTCCTTCTTGTATCATGATAAAAGTTCTTTCACATCAGTCAAATTTGAGGTTGTCATTTCAATACAGTCCTCTGCGAGAATTTTCAGCAACTGCTGCAAGACTATTCACAGCACAGAAAATTAAATAGGTGCTTAAGCGTCTGTAGGATTGAGGCTCATTTGTGTGTCATTTGCTACGTGGGACTTGCCTTTCTTACAATGACAACAATCTCAACTATTAGTCTGCTTGAAAAATTATGGGAAAGCAATTCGGAAGTGTGACCCAAACTTTGCCCAGAGCCTGACATTGCCTTAGGCAAGCATCCGTCTAGTCATCCATCTATCTACGCTCATTTGTGTTGACAAAGGGGAAAAAAGCCAGAGAGACGTGAAAATTATGGTGTTTGATACCCACATGCAGGAAGATTCAGCAGCTCTAACAGACAGTTTTCCTTGGAAACAAATTTAAGACCCCTGAAACCTTGAGGTAGTCTTTTCATGTGCAAATATTTAACTGAGTTTGTTCCATAATAAAATTTCTAGGGGACAACCTTGTCACCTGTGCCAGCCGAGGAATACATTACCTGGTGGGGTTAACAGGGTTCCCTGCTGCAGAAATAAATACATTAGGAGATGAGACACAAAAGGTTTCACAGCTCCTGATTTTCCTTTAATAATATTCCATTAAAAATGACTGAAAGGCAACTCTCCTCCTATAAATCAGGTACCTCACTAATGCCTTTTAGTCTTGAAACGGGCCTTCTTTGGTTTTAATGGCTTCCCTTCCTTCCCTGTCTGTCTGTCTCCAGATATGGCTGATTTACCTGGATTAGCAGAGACATTGGCTCCACATTTTTCAAAAAGTGCTGATCAGGCTGAGCTGGCAAAAGATTAAAAGTCACACAAATTGCTTCTACCACTGAAGGAGTCTAATTGATTTTGGGAAAAAGTCTAAATCATGATTTGCTCTCTGCTGGTTGGAGCCTATCTAGGGGAGGGGCACTGTTTTTTGATGGGCAGGAAGAAAAGCGTCTCCCTGGAGTCCATCACTTCCCTGTCACTGCAGTGGGAGAGGCATCTCTCCTTTCCTTCTTACACTTCACTTTCTTTATATCCTGATTGGTGATCACTGTAAAGCAAGTGGGTCCTGCTGAACTTTGGACAGAACTGGGAACAGAAGGACCTGTAAAGTCCGGTCCTGATACAAATTCTCCCTCAGTTTCTCTACCTGAAAAGGGGTAAGGGGGTGGGGGCAAGGATTTACTGCTCACACAATTTTTTGGTAGGTATTAAGAGGGCATCACAAGGCCATAATGCAGCAATTTCCCTCCCTGGTCATGAAGCAGGGAGAGAATGAGGCTGAAGATGCTCTCGAAGGCAGGATAGCAGAGTTATCTCTGATGGTAAAGGCTCTTGCTTTTAGGATCAGAGAGTTCAGATCCTGGTGTGAAAAACAAAGCATGGGATGTGTTCATACCTGAGGATTAATTGATATTTGTAAAGCACTTAGGAAAGTACCAACTAAGTGCTAGCTTGGATTTTTGTCCTAGGAAGGAGATGACTAAACATTCCTCTAACACAGGGCGGATTTCAACCACAACCATGTATTCAAATACTTTAATTGTTTTTTAGGCCAAGCTTGCCTGATGGGAATTGTAAATGTGTGCTCCATAGCAGCCCCAAGCCCTGCCAGATGGGACACTGGGGAATGAAGGGAACACACCCTCACACAAAAATGTTTGTGTCATTGTGTAGAGAAATCACAGCTGCAGTGCAAAACAAAGGGATGTATGTATTTGTGGCTCATGCACAGCACATTGCACAGCTGACATCCAGGTGAGGTGGAGTTGTCAAGATTTCGAGTGTGCAGTTGATCCTTTCATCTCCCTAGTCTGTTAAAGCAGTGAATTCTGTGCCAGTTTCATATGAGGGAGAAAAAAAAAATCAAACAATTGTGTTTGTTTTTCCTGAAAAACAAGACCAGTATTTCCTAGTCTATTCCCAAGCCATGAATTACAACACAGGATCTGGATTTGAATCAGCACTTGACAGAAGACATGCATACCAAGGGACTGCTCTGGACTGAGACTAATGCAGGCAGGAAAGGCAAGGCAGTGCTGCAGGCACAGGAACAGTTTGAGCATGGATGGCAGAATTGGTTATCACCATGACTTTGGTGGGGAAAGATATTGGCACACAGGGGCTAGCAAAAATAGAGCGGGCAGGGGAAGACGTCACATTTTTAATGTGTGTTTTAATAATGCCTTGCAAAGGGAATCCTGACCCATGAGCAGGGTCCTGAGCACTACAGATACGGCCACATGACCACAGGGTGGCAGGAGAAAGGGGAGTTCGTGCCTGGGTGGAGGAGACGCGATTGCCTCTTTCAAGGGCCAGCCACACGTGAAATGGTGCAGGAACACCGTGACACTGCAGCCTATCATACTGCCAGGGCTTTCACTGAACAGCTATCAGCAGCACACTTCATCTCAGCACATCCAAGTGACTCACAAACAGGAGTCTCATTGATCAATCCTCACAAGTCTCCTAAACCACAAGGCTGCATTGGTGCAGCCTATCCTCAGATAGGTGAACGGAAGCAGAAGAGAGGATGTAAAACACCCAAAAAAGGGTCAGTGGCAGAATCAGGGCTGGAAGGCAGCCGTCTTATTGCCAAACTGTCCGAATACCACAATTCAAAAACCAGATACCACGATACTGACATCTTCCACACCCCATCTTTGCAAAAAGCTTCTGCTGAGAAAAGCTTCCAAATGCCAGTACTGGCCACACGTGCAAAAACGTGGTGCAAAGAAAGATTGCCTTTTACTCTCAAGCCACTTGCTGATTTGTTTTTTGTTACCCCAGAATGAGAAGGTGCAAGACCTCTTGCATCCTCATATCTTAGGCTAATACCGCCTATTTAATATCTTCATATCTTCCCTATTTCATCTGTAAATCTTACCAGTATCCAAGTATTGAGTTTGAATCTTATTGAGCTCTTACTGAGTTTCTGATTTTATCTGGTGGCAACAAGTTCCTTATGTTAATTAGGCATTTTGTAAAAGAGTATTTCCTCTTCAGGGGTTTAAAGTAATTTGTTTTTTTTTCCTGTAATTGCTTCCCCTGTTGTTCTTCTAATAAAATGAAAAGTAAACAGGAACAGCTGAGTGAACTTGGTTTTTTGTAGTGACTATTTCTATACCTTTGCCACAATGCTTCTTATTTGTCTTTTCTCAAGAAAACAGTGTTGCTCTTTTTAATCATTGTTTATGAAGAAGCTATTAAAAGACTCCAGTCATTTTGGTTCCCTTTTTCTGGTCATTCTTCTATTTCTGTTATTTTCTTTTGAGAGACAGGGTGAGCAAAGTGAATAGAGTGTACAAGGAGAGCACGTACCATCAATTTATATAATGGTACTGTATTATTTTATCTATTATTCTCTACCCTTTTCTTAATGCACTCTCTCATCTTGCATGCTTTTATTTCACCATCACTACAGACTGAACAAATGTTTTCACTGAGTTGCTCAGTCGTGCCTTTTTTTCCCCCTCATTCTTTTCTTTTGAGTAGTTACAATTATTTTAGAACCCAGAAACGAGCATGACTAATTCTAATGTGTTGTTTCCTGAGTGCATCACCTTGCCTTTGCCATATTGCATTTCATTTACTCTTATGACGCTTGCAAATTGCCTCTGCGAGCTCATTGTCAGACCTCCTCAGAGTCTTTTATAGGCTTGGGTAACCTCAACATTACTGTATTATCTACACATTTTTCCTTCTATGTATTCTTCCCATTTTTGGGTTATTAATCCATATTAAACACCAGACATAATACTGCTCAGTGACACATCCGCTGAGCTGTGGCATCTTTTCATGCTGAGAACCAGCTATATATTCCTGTTCTATTTATTCAGTAAATTTTGCTTTTCTTCTTATTTTATTTATGATACGGCTTTATCTCATATCCAATGACAAGTTTGTTCCTTAATAATCTCCTAAAAGAGACTGAGTAAAGAAACAAATCCAACAAGCATTTGGAAAAGTTTGCTTACATGAAATTTACTCCTTTCCTGTTATCTCATCTGTTTCAGACCAGAGTAATTTTAGCAGGGTGAAAAAAAGGCACCCAGCTTACGTGGAAGTCAGATTGGTTTGACTGTGTCGAATCACAGAAATTGCAGCAAGGTGGAACCAGAAAGCACCTCAAGAACATAATTTGGTCCAGCCCACTGCACCAAGACAGGCTCAGATATTCCTTCAAATCTGTTCCTGTAGGATATCTACCTACACGGTTTGAAGAAGCTCTAATGAAAGAAGCTCCACATCCTCCCACCCACGCTAACCCCTTCCAGTACACTCCTAGTCCTACAGTAAGGAAGTCTTCTTAGTATTTAACCTATTACTTCTCATCTTGGGGATTTGCAGCACAACAGATCAATACCACTTTTAAAAGAACAATTTATAGGAACAAAGACGACTCTTAGGTTTCTCTTTGCCTTCCCTATTTAGAGCAAGTAAATTTTTATGGCTTTAGCTCTTTTAACCTTCCTGCGCAGGTCCTGTTTGCTCAGCCTCTTGGAAAGCCTGCTGCTCCCCTCTGGGCTCTCTCCTGCTTGTTTATATCTTCCTTAAAGTGTGTTGCCCCAAACTGTAGGCTGCGTGTCAGCAGAACCTGCACCTGGCACATAACACTCGTGTCCATGGTGCTCAGAATGACAGAGGGGCTCTATTGTTCATCTTCAACTTGATGTCTTCAGAAGTATTGGTGGTTTTTTTAACTACTTCTAATTCATATGTCATTCAGCTTGCCCAATGCAAAAAAGAAAATGGTCTTTCACTTCCAGAACATGACCTCGCATCTTTGTCATTTTCCAAAACTCTTAAACTCAATTTGAATGATTGTCTACAAATATTTGTCATCAACTGATCAGCCGCTTCAAAACACCTTGCACATCCTGGTGACATGCAGCAATCAAGGGGTCTGCCTCTCTGTACCTGAGTGGAAATCTGCTCAATCTGACTGAAAATTATCACACTGTTTTTTTTTCTACTCACTCAAAAAGGCAGAGGGTTGAGAGCCATTTGCTCAGACAAAGATAACCCATAAGGGAAGATTTAAATTAGTGCTTTTGCGACCTGTTTGTTCTAACACCTTTGCTCTTGACATTGCTTGAAAAGTGTCAAAGCAGCTGGGACAGGTGAGGCACCCCCCAAACTTCCAGTGTAACAATGATAAATGGAGCGGAGTTGCTTAGCCTTCCCACCATGCCCTTAACCTTCTGTCATCCATATCCATATTTATGATTAATCTATGGAGCAAGGTAGATACGAGTTTGCAGTCAGGAGCCAGAGATACATGGATATATTTAGAAAGAGGAGAAGGGGAAAAAGAAAGGCAGGATTATCCATCTAGCATTTAGTTTATCAAATTAAGAGCGACAGTCTGATGTGCATTACATGGGTCAAAGCTGCTTAGTATGGGACACAAGATTCTTTGACCTGCCCAGCTTACAAGATGACCCTCTTATATAAAAAGATGCACTCCCCAAGCATGGGTCCTAATTTACTGTACACAAACCTGCACATCAAACAAAAGGTATGGAGAGCACGCTAAGGACTCCTCTTGCCACTTGCTCCGTGTGTGTGCCCACATGCTATTATGAAGAGAAAGCTTCCAGGTCGCAGCAGGGATGTTTATTTCTGAGTCTCTGTGTGGGTGTACAAAGGATATCTGGCACCATCAGCCTGCTCAGCTTAGTGCTCTAACATTTTCCAAAGACAAAGAGAGAGAGAGCAAAAGGAGATGCGTTTGAAATGGAGCAATACACGAATGATCCTTTCAGACAGCAGCAGTACACAGAGAGCACGGGAGCTTTCAGAGCAAAGGGCCTTGTGCGTGTGTGTGTGGCTTCTCTTAATAGTTTCATCCCGAACAGAAGGAAAGCTCACAGCAAGAAGTCCTATCATCCTCACACTTCTGTGAAAATGAAAAAGCATTACCAGGCTTTTTCTTTGTTATACTCTCACATTATTCCAAAAGTGAGTTTCCACATGACTCTTAGAGTTGTCATCCACATGCTGACTGTGTTTTCCAAAAACAGGAAAAAAAAATCTAGAAATGTTAAAATTTTTCCACCCAAAAGGAATTCCCTCCTTTCTCCAGCTAGGCTTGATTAATCTCTTGGGGACAATGGCGGAGTTAAGGTCAAAGAGGAGTTTCACAGCGGAAAATAATCTAAATTGAGCCTTACAGAAATCATCCTAAGCTCATTTGGCCCCTGCACCTCAAGTCTTTCACCTTGAGCTTAACAAACACTCATGACTGGTCCACTGTGGTTTCAGCTCCAGCCCTTCCCAGCAGAGTCCCTGAAAGTGGCCTGATCTGTGGACAAAGGACATTTAATTCACAGCCTAGTGTTAGGGCTCTGCAGGTCAGTGGCAAGGCAAAGCACTGTCAAAAAAAAAAAAAAATAGGGTCCACAGTCCTCAGAGGGAGGGGAGATGTCTCCTGACGTGGTAAAATGGAGAGCAGGTCCCAGCATCCCAAACTTTCCCAGCTCCAGGGAGGAAAACAGCAGCAAGAGTTTGTACAGGCGGAGAAAATATGAGGATGAAAGTACATTGCTCATCTGAAGTTCATCCTTTCTGTCACTGGAGACTTTTTCAACAGCAAAAATACATCCCCATCATATGTTTTATGGAGACCAAGATAATCCATTACAAGGATAAGAATGACACAAAAGACAGTACAGGAAGCTGGTCAAGGAAACCAGTAAATAATCTTTTAAATTATGTATTTAGCTCACTCGAGCCATGTCCCTTTCTGGGCATATTCCACTGAATATGTTCACTGGCCAGAACATTTACAGAAACAGTTGGCGTTAAGGGAACAGTAGAGACTATTTGCTGAAAGCACCTTCTAAACCTAGAAACTAGAATAGATGCCCTGGAAAAAAACTTCTGAATTTGTAACTGTACATTAAGATGTCCCTGTGCTGCTCTGCTAATCGCCTAGATGAAAATTGCTTTGAAATAGGCAATGTACAGCAGGCTTTCCTCAAAGCCAATGTGCCTTTACATGCCCAGAGATCTGTAGGCTTGCTTAGGAACAAAAACCAGAGATGTAGTCAGAGAGCCATTTAGCAGCAGTTCGCTTGGAAACAGCACAACCTATTGATCCTAGGTCACAAGAAAAAACAAACAGCCCAGACATTATATGGACTCCTGAGAACAGCTCTGGGAGCTGGGAAGCAGCATCTCTGGTATCCCAAAATGCTGGAAACGGGGCAAGAACAGTCAGCAAAAAAAACCAACGAAACCCAAATTAGGGTGATCGCAGTTCCTGCCTACCCCTGACAGAAATGACACTGAATCCAAAGGCCCCATAAGATAGAAATACCTCAATTCTAGAACAAATAATAATTCTTCAGGTGTTAGTCCTAAAGCTTGAGATGAAAGGATACAGCACTGAGTCTGGGCTTTTCAGCCTGCACCAGGACACTGCAGAGCCCACCTTAGCCAGAAGCGTGGAAGGCAAGTAGATCACATTAGATTTAATAAGTGCCACCTTTTCCTTCAGGATTTTTGACACCAAGCAGCTCCATCTCTGCTACGTTCAGTAACCCTACAAGGAGAGGTGTCCCCAGAACACTGACACACAACCAACATTTGTGGCGAGGACGTGTCTGTTTGCAGGGCAGGCTGCAGAAGCTGTGCTAATCCCCAGTTCTTTTTGGGAAATGAAAGTCCTTGACTCAAGCATGAATGATACTGGCAAAGATCCCATTACTGTAAAGCTCTCTGCCAGCCAGCCACCTCTCCCCCTCCCCCTTTTTATATCTCTAAGGTCACTAAACTGCAATTTAGTCATCATTCTTTATAGAGCATGAGCAGATATGAAACATCTGGAACCTGTTGTAGTCACACTTTGAGATACACATCCCGAAGGAATTTAACTGCATAGGAATGGGATGAAGCACTTTTTTACCTCGAGATCACTGCAGTTGGAATGCATCCTTGGTACCTAGTTACTGGGTACTAACACCTCTTAGACAACCACCTAAGAAATGAGTTAGAAGGTATCAATACAATTCCCAGTGAGATGAAAACGTCAGCCCAAAGATCACCTCAAAAAGTCCACTGAACATCCTCCTTTCTGGCAGTATCAGTGAGGAAAAGTGGGCCATAAAAATTTCACTCCTTGTTTAATTCCAAATGTGGTCCCTCTAGAGATGAACTGTGGCCTGCTGATAGGAAAGAAATTTGCCCTGCTGCTACTTGTGCTTTGTAAGTAGGTAACAGCAGTCCCCAAACACATAAAGAAACATTCCCAACCTGATATAAAAATGTATTTATGTAAAAAAGGGAGCAGAAGATTTTTTTTTTAAGTTCTTGCAGAAGCCAGCACCAGCGTCAGTCAATTACAAGAGAAAGAATTTTCTTAGCTGACCCACACTATAGAAAGTTAATTTAAACTTTATCTTCATTAATCTCACATCCTTTTATTTACTTCATTCAGAGGGTGGAGGGTTAAACATGAGGTATTTTTGAATAATTAAATGAAGGAGGAAGCACTATGTTACTGACAAAGCTCCTAATCTTCCTTATTTATTAATAGTAGCTGCGTTAAGTCTGCCTGTCCTTAATCCCGGCTCTCACCATGCAAATTCGGAGCATCAGAAATAGAAGAGGCTAATTGAGGCCCTATTGCCAGGAAGAGAGACCGTGTCAGTGCCAAAAGCTGAAAAGGGCCAGATCCAATCAGCGCCTGGATGTGGAGCTGCCAAGGGAAGCCTTGCTGGCTTGGGAGGGAGGCCACCAGTTTGGGATCCAAGTCTTGCCCCAGGGGATTCAGACAAGCCCCATTCAGCTGCTCTGGAGCCTGAGATGCTGCATTTGGCACCACACTGCATTCAGGGGCAGGTGCTTTGGTCAGTTTCTAGGAGTTCCAGTTTACCCTTTGAAGCACTCACTGCCAGTCCCTGCAGCCACTCTTTGGCACTGAATGACTGACCGCCCTTGTCCAGGGGCAGGGATGGACTTCCCAGCCAGGGGCAGGGATGGACTTCCCAGCCAGGGGCAGGGATGGACATCCCAGACAGGGGCAGGGATGGACATCCCAGACAGGGGCAGGGATCTACTTCCCAGACAGGGGCAGGGATTGACTTCCCAGACACCCCACTGTGAGGGGGCCTGAGCATGCTGGCAGCTTGCTCACCTGCCAGCTTTGTGCACAGGCCCAGGCTGCCTGGCAATCCCAGCTGCAGGTATGGGGGAGTGGGAGACTCAGCCAGTACAGAGCCTAAGCCCTTCCCTCTTCCTCGGCACCCTCCCCAAAGGCCCGGCCGCCTAATCGAATTCTCTGGCTCAGCTTATGAGCTCTGACAAGATCGCAGCCCAAGGAGGCTGGAGTACAGACTCAGCAATCCTGACTACATCCAACCCAATTTAGCCGCGCTCCCGGAGCATCACGCGCGCGGTAAAGACCTAATCTAAAGGTAATCATTAATTCGTTACTGCCACAAGGATACGGCAATCAGCAATAGGATGCTGATTGTTTGGAGGATCAAGTAATGGATTTCTTTCCTTTTTTAAACAATAACCATTCTTCCCAGTTGTAAACCACTTTATAGACATACTGTAGAGCTAATGACAAAAGTGCTCACAAATTCTTTTTGTCCAAAGACTTTTTCACCTTTATGTAAAGTGAACTTTTGGAAGTTACTGTTGCATAGTTTAAAAAAAAAAAAAAAAAGGATTTAAAAATAGGGAAAAAATGAGCAAAGCATTTATAGCAACAACAGAGTCATCATCTATGTTTGATAAAGGACTATAAACCTTCATGCTGGCAGGCATAAGGTGGTCATTAACCTCATTCAGTCAGAAAGAAAATGTCTTCTCTGAGCAGGTAATTCTGTTCCAGTGTAGTACAGGCTTTCTTGCACCTTTCTGAATTATTTGGCAATTACTGGAGCCCAGATATTACATATGTCTAAACCAGACCAACAACTCTGATGTTCCTGTGTGCAGCAAATCACAGAGAAGTTGAACCCATGAGTGAGCGTTGCCAAAGGCACCCAGCACCACCTCTGCTGAATTTCGGGTGTGCAGCCCTGCCCATACGCCCTCTCAATCAGCGCATATGCAGAATCTGATACGATTTCTGTGAGTACAGAAAGGGGATAGGAGAAAATAAATCTACATTAAACTGGCCTTCTGCATTCTGTCCTGATTCACAGAAATGTAAACTGCAGAGTTTGCTCCGAGGATTAGCACAGCTTAGCCTCCGCAGAAGACGATCTCAGAAAACAAAGCTATTGAAGATGGAGAGCAGGGAAGGTCAGGTACTGGTCCTTTCTCTTCACCTCCACCATATTAGAAAAGAAGCACAAGCTCCTAGGTTCTGTTTGTAACAAACTTTCCTCTTTACTCCAGTCTCTCTATTTCACCTGGATCTGCATTTTCCCTCAGAAGTATCTCATGCAGCCTTTCTCCAGTGTATGCAGCAGCCAGATACATCTAAGAGAAATGCCACTTCATGAAACTGAAATTCTATGTGTGAGAAATTTTACCCCAGCTGCAACACCCTTTTCAGCTACCCCTCACACAATGTCAGCTCATGTGGGAAGTCAGGGTAAGGCAAAAAAGGAGGCCCCAGACAATTCCCCCCATTTCTCAGCTCCTTTAGGACAGGATTTGGTCACCACAATATAAGAAGGATATAAAGCTATTAGAGAACACATCCAAAGGAGGGCCTTGAGGATGGTGAAGGGTCTGGAGGGGAAGCCTTATGAGGAGTGGCTGAGGTCACTTGGTCTGTTCAGCCTGGAGAAGAGGAGACTGAGGGGAGACCTCTTCACAGTTTACAACTTGGTCATGAGGGGAAGAGGAGGGGCAGGCACTGATCTCTTCTCTGTGGTGACCAGTGACAGGACTCGAGGGAATGGCCTGAATTTGTGTCAGGGGAGGTTTAGGTTGGGTATTAGAAAAAAGGTTCTTCTCCCAGAGGGTGGTTGGGCACTGGAACAGGCTCCCCAGGGAAGTGGTCACAGCACCAAGCCTGACAGAGGTTCAGGAAGTGTTTGGACAATGCTCTCAGGCACAGGGTGTGACTCTTGGGGATGGTCCTGTGAAGGGCAAGGACTCCATGATCCTTGTGGGTCCTTTCCTACTCAGCCCATTCTGTGACAAAGTATTCGCTCTGTTTTAATCAGCTGCTCCCCAGGGCTAACTGGTGAAACCCAGTAATGCCCTCTGGCAGATGATCTACTGCCACTTCCTAGGATGGGTGACCATCACAAGCATCACTGGCTGCATTTTGGGAAAATGCTGAAAATAATGTACATCTCATTGTGGACTGTCTGTAACTTCAACTCTGGAGATATTGATCTGTAAATTCTTAGGAGATTTTGTTTCCTTCTGGGCTGGAAATAACCTCAGAGCAGTCCCTTGTGGCATATTCTGGCACATTTGCTTCTGATAGCTGCATTTTTTCAGATGATCCATTAACACAGTTATGATGGGGAGGATGGGCAGGGCAGACTACACATGTGGTGTTCTCCCCTTTAGTCCAATACAACAGAGAGAAGCAGGTATCTGCAGAGCTAAAGCCATTCAGCAGCGAGACTTTAAGACAGACCCAGGACTTCCTGTGGAAGGCTGCAGCGGGCTTGGATCCCTGTGGATCAGGCACAGTGCAGGATCAATGAGACCTAGTTGCCACTAGGCTCTGTAAAATCACTGACAGATGAGAGGGACAGCAGCCTGAGCTCGTACCTCGGGCATCGCTGCTTCTCCAGATATGCAGACAGCAAAGAGAGAGATGACAATGAAAATTGGGCAGAAGGGAGTGTCTTGGGGGGAGATCAGTGACATTACCTCCCTACTGACCTCCAAATACTGCTCACTGGCAGGGTAGGATAAGAGAACAATTTGGATCTGAGTATTTTTTCCAGGAAAGGATCCCTGAGGGCTGCTATGGATATGGTCTCTCTCACCCCCCTCTCAGCCCTGCACCACCTCATCCCCCAGCCAAATACAGCAGTGAGAAGCCAGCAGGCTGCTGCAGTCACAGCCTCCTCTCTCCAGTGAGAGCTGGGGCCTGACAGCCCAGCAAAATGACCCACTTCTTGCCGACTCAGACAAAAAAGCTCCACTTAGGCCCCAGGAAAGTGTCTCTAATAAGGCCATCCGTTAGCTGTGTCGCCCGGACCCCTCTCAGCTATCCTTCATCCCTGCCCTCCCTCCCTGCACCCGCCATTAATGCAGTCAGCACGCAGGAGAATGAAGCCGTCGGGCTCAGTAAATATTACCAAGCTCCACACAGGGAGCACAAGGCCATTATTTAGACTCCCAGGTCCTGGGTATGTTTTGATCACACCAATTTAGCAAAGAGAGGTAAAAGAAAACAACTGGCTAGTGGCTGTCTGCCACACCTTTGTGTGTCCTGGTTTGTGAAATCCCAAATCCCCCTGAACTGGCCAAACCACTGCATGCCTGGGAGTGCTGATGGCAAACCCTGGCACGAGTGGCGCAGTGGGGGACAGCATGAGACCAATCCCCACCAAAGGGTACTTGAAATACAGCAGGTGAAAACTCACCCCTGCTCAGCCAATGAAGGCAGTTGCTCCAAAGCTTTTGTGTCTTGCTGCTGTGGGGAGGAAATGTCTTTTCTTCTCCTTAAACTTTCCCTCATGAGTATCTGTACAGGTGTACTTCCATCTCTCCCTATCAGAAATCATACGCTGCTGTTCTGCAGCTCGAGCTGTTCCAACAATCCCTGCTCCTTAACAACGTGCACTTCTCAAATGCACCCATGCCATGCTTTTAAGTCTTCCCTGTGTTTGTTCCAGATGATCTCCCCGCCATCTTCTGTTGCCCTTGCCCCACACAAAACTCTTCTTTCTCCCTCGATGGAATGACATGTCTTTGCTCAGGACTCCTCAGCTCCCACTGTGTACGACAGCCCTGCTGCCAGCTCAGCCATATCTGCTGCTTCCCGACTCAGCTCAGATCTCCTCCTCTCCCTAGCTCCAGGCTGTTCATGGCCCCCTCTCCTCACTGCTCTGTTTTTGGCTCTTTGACTGGAGGCTCTAATATACTCATTTACCCACTGTTGTGAATTGTTTTGCTCTGTAAGCACTTGAGGTACAGTTTGTGGGGGGAAAAAAAAAATCCTCAAGAAAATAAAGTTGCACTGCATGATATTTTGAAGGAAAAAGAGGCGAGCAGGTCTCATGAGAACGGGGTATGAATTTACCTTGCACATTCCCACAGGCACAGGCACAGAAAAGTGCAGGCTGATAAATCCCTTTTATTACCTGCACCGGTATCTGAAGGCAGGAGGATTTTTTTAAAGTCTGGCCAGTCCCCAAAGTGTCAGATCCAAGGGCGACATTTGAAATTCCATGGTGACAGAGTAAGACAGAGGCAGACAACAGTGACCATGTGTCATCAGCCCAGAATATGTGCCAAAGCCAGAGAGACAAAACATCAAAATAGCTCATGGAGCTCCCGATATAATTAAAGAGTCACTAATATCTCATGGAGCACTCGAGGGGGAAAAAAAAAAAGGATAAAAACCTGCTCGGCACAAACGGATGGCACAAATGCTGAGGCAGCAGCATGAAAGCTTAGTTCCTTCCACACCAAGCAAAGCTCTGCATCCTCAAAATGCAGCTCTACTCAGAAAAGTGACTATGCAAGAATGCGGGGTTTTCTGCACATTCAATCTCTCCCCTGGGCTGCTCGAGGAGAGCACTCTTCACTTGCTCGACTAAAATAAACATATGCTACTTTTTTCTCCTGGCACTCCTGAAAGAGCCAGAACAGCTCTAGAAGTGGGACTATTTTGCCAGCAGGAAAGCTCCACCTAACTACAGCTTAAGTAGGCTGCAGCACCACTGCAAAGAGCTCAGCCTGCCTCTCACATTAATCATTTCCCAATGTGGCTTTGGTTGGGAGAAAATGCTGAAAGAATGATTGGACGGAGGCAGAACCCAAAACCAGGCACTCCTCTCAGAGGGGTCTCCTAGGGATGAGGTGAAACCATGCTAAGGTGCATTACTTTGAGCACAGACCATCACACGGGCTGCTGTCACTGTCCCTTAGCGGGAGATCTTTCCACCCGACCTCAGTACCCTCCCCATTACTCATTCTTCTCACTGAGATGTCGTTCCCTCAAGGCGCTGAGGAGAATTTGCATCTTTTCAAAGCAGCTTCCCCCCAAGGCCCAGGAAAGGGAGCGAGGCAGTGGCTGAACAGCATATCTTAGCCTGACTCCTGAGTTGTGCTAATGGGCTGTGCTCTCTCGTGCCATGGAGAAAGGGTTGGGACACAGCCCCTCTCCTCCTCACTAGGGCAAGCAGCACCCTTTTTCTATTGCCCTACAATCTACCCCACTGCCTTCTCCTTGAGGATTACCTGTCTCCTTGGCTAAGAACACAGATCTTCCTTTTATCAACCAGCAGACCTGAGGAAAAAGGGCAGCTGGGAAAGAGCATTTAATTTAACCCTCTGATAAGGGAAAAGAAAATCTTTGGTCCATCTAGAAGTACCTGATCTTTCCTCAGATGCACTGGTAACAACATCTTAAGGTCAAACTGCAAATCATGTAAAACATCTTTATCTCCTCAAACTGGTCCTTCTCCCTGTTCCTTTTCCTCTTTCATTTTTAGAAGCCGGCGTATCTGAGGACATTCAACTCCTGCATTGCAAGTTTCCTACCTTAATGGGGAGATGTTTCTTCTAGTCAGGTGAAACACCCAGTGTCCCCACACCACAGGGAGGGCGGCAGGCTTGGTACTTGCCAGAGCATGCAAGTGTTCCAGAGACTCATGGCCTGCAAGGCCCCCTTTCCTAGGGAGGTGATTTGATTGTCAGAGCAGCACTGGAGGACTTGTGTAAAATATGTATGGCGTGAGAATGGAGGACTAACAAAATAGTTTATGCCAACGTATCACAATTTTGTTTTATAAAACTGATTCCCAGGCTGACTCAGCTTTGCAACCCTTCGCCGCACCATCAGCCAAACACTTTCCTACCTTAAACGAATTCCTGAGGTGGCCCCTGAATTCCTGCAGTGGAAAGTCTTGCAATATTTCGGTAGTCTCACCAACTCTGAAATCAAGTATCTGCACCAAAACCAGTGCTCACCATGCAGCATCCTGTCTTTGCAGTAAGCTGCTATGGAAAGACAGTAGGAATTGCTTCCAAAGAAGCAAAACTGAAGACTGTTTTCTGGCTAACTTAAACTGCAGTAGCCAAAACATGTAAGAAACCCTGTGTTCAAAAGGACTCAGGAGTGCATACACACATCATGATGGCATACTGATGTCAGCCTATGCCCTGCTATCCTCCTACATATAGGAAAAATCGCCCAAAACACTTCTGATGTCACACCTGGACGAGACTTAGTAGGATTTTGCCTGAAGTGGCCCAGTTTCCTTTGCTGCTGTTAGTTGGCACTTGAGGGAGCAGGATGAGAAACTGTCAATAGACTCTGTTGATGACCTGCAGAAAGCCTCTCTGCTGCTCTCATCCGACATGGTTTAATTTTTAATTCAGCAAAGCAGTGACAAGGACGGAGGCTGCCAAGGCCGGTCAGCAGCGCAAATTGGGCAGGACAGGCTGAATTGATCTACAAGGAGGAAATGAAGACGCAGCAGAAACTTTGGGCTGTAGGTAGCAGTGGGGCAGCCTGTGGAGGGGGAAGAGAGAGAGAAGCATGGTGAAGGAATTGCATAGATAGAAACAGAGCAAGGACAAGACCACAGGAGGGAAATTACTGGCGTTTGGACAGCCATAGGAGCTTAGTGCTTGTAGCCCAAGAAAACCGTCTGGCTCAGGCTGTATGGTACATGGACCATATGGATCTCATTGCTGGCGTGGAACATCGATCATCCCTGTGCCAGAAGCTGCAGCACGGTAACACAGGAGGCTGCCCAAAGATAGCCTGGCACTGCGCTATAGGCACTCCACGGAGAGTAGCAGGGCATGATCGACTCCAGGCTCCGGCTGTTTTAGCCACAGGTGGAAATGTCGCCGCCCATTGAAATCCCCAGTGAATTCTACCCTTCCCAAGCCAAGCCTGAGAAGTGAAAGTACAGCTATGATACTCACTCTCAACTACAAATTAAACCACGATGGTCAACCAGATTAGTTGGAGGGGTTTGCTATCGCTGCTGGCATTAGTATTTATTATCTTATCACTAGGCTAAACACCTACATCAAGAGGAAATTACAAAAGTGGCCTCAGCCTAACTGAATGCCCTGCTCACACACATAGGCCAAACCGAGGGTATGCTTGTCCCAGGGACAAAAGCAGATTTTCCACAGTGACAGTACAGATCTTGTAAAAAAAGCCTTGTGAACAAGCACAAAAAGTGCTCAAACACCTAACACAACCACTCGGGCCAGCTGTTGAGAACACTTAATGAGTATGCTGTCTGACATTTTAATTATTCAACTAGTAGCACACTACTTAATTGGCATTTTTCAGTGGTAGCTGTAAATATAGCCCTTTCTGGCAGTTCATGTCAGACAGACAAGAAACCTCAATGATGTTCTACAAAGTGTTGAAACATTTCAGAATTTGCCAAATCATTTCTAGCAAATCACTCTGGAGAGTACTGAAAGTTTCCAAAACTGCAGAAATAAAATATTTAAATATGGATATTTTGCCAAGTTTGATTCTCATTTTGACCAGTCTTTTCTAGCATCGAGGATTGGCAGAACTTTGTTACTGCCATGTTTAATGCTTGCAGCAAAAAAAAAAAAAAAAAAAAAAAAAAAAAAAAAAAAAAAAAAAAAAAAAAAAAAAAAAAAGAAAAAGGCAAAACCAAGCATAAGCTGACTGTATTTAGTCATCCGTCTGTCACTGGGCTGAAACTCTGCTCAGATTCATTAGGTGGCTTTCACAAATTTTGAATGCATCTGATCTCCAGTTAGAAGCAGAATGGTATCAATAATGCCTCTATGTTATGACTTGATGAAAATGCTTGTACATTATCTGAGAATCAGAATATAATCATGTAATAAGCAGAATGAAATCCTTGAAAATAAATGCTGTCAAGAAAAATGAAAGCCACACTATTTAGAGACAACAAAACAGTATTAGCAATACAGTGGTAAGACTGAAATAATTCACAAAAAAAGTGCTCTTAAAATGTCCATTTCTCTGGATTTTGTGACAATAAACAATAGTACTCTCAAGGCAAGGCAGCAGAATCCATGGAATTCTCCATGCCCAGAAGTGAACGGAGGCAGCAGTTATTGTACTCTATGCTACAAGAAATAATTCATTTTACCATGTGTGCTGCTCTTAACAAAGAGAGGAAGCTTCCATTTGGAAAGTGAAGCATGAACTCGTATTGAGCATTAGCAATATCAAAGCTCACATTCACCACAATAAATAAACCCTCTCATCTGTACAGATACACCACAAAACCATAATTATAAAGCACCTTGCTATGTTTGGTCTCCAGATTTTCTTGCTTCCCTTGCAGCATTAAGGTATCCACACAAGCAGCGCACACACACCGCGATGGGAGACAGGACTACAATTTATCTGACATGGCCACAAAGGTATTGAAGTAGCTGGGGTCACTGACAACAGCAGCACTAAAGCACAGTGACACAGACTTCAAAGAAAATTAGCCATTCTGGACACTCCACAGTCTCATTCACAGCCCACGCCAACCTCTCCTGTGCTGACATCTCACTTCTATCAGTAGTTCTGAAGTTCAAATTAGGTCAGGTAGGACTACCCGGGCTTCAGTCACACATGTGATTCCGCTATAGACAAAACCTCCTCAACCACTTAGATGCTTTTGACAATTCCATTCCACCCACTATATATAATAGACCCGATGTAGTCGGCTTTTGATATGCAAAACTAGTATGGATGAAAACTTTGCAGGGGTGGAAACAAATGGGTAGAAACGTCAGCAAAACATGAGCAACATCAGCAGAATTTGCCCTCGCTATAATGGAAGCAAGAGCACAGTTTAGTCACAAGATAATACAAACTTCACTTGTAGTCTGGAAGAAACTGCAAGCCTTAGATGAGTCGTAGGAGGCCTTGCTTACTGCTCCCTCATAGCAGGAAATACATGGAACACCACAAATACATTGAGGGTAACAAAACAGAGCATAAAGGCTCTAATGTTGTGTTTGGTTACCCCAGCTGGTGAAGTTACATAAAACGGGCGGAGTGGCAGCTGAGCGACACGGAAAGGGAGCCCATCCCCCAGTTCCCGTCCAGTTCTGCTGGCCTCCACAAATCCCAGTGTTGCGCTGCGTTAGGATGTCACGTGTGAGGCAACAGCCCTTTCCATGGCCACTCTGACATCCTCAGGAATTGAGGCCATTCTGAGCAACAGGGTCTTGCGTTATGTTTTGCTCCTGGAAAAGCTGTTTAAATATTTTCATTAGAGGCAGAGTATTTTTGGATGATAAAGATAATTAAGTGCTGAAAGCATAGCGATCCATTTGACACCGAGAATAAGAGATATGAAGTATTTCTAATAAAAACAGAACACCCGGTGGGATTTGAACTCACTCTGTGCCATTACAATTTGAGGCAAGTGCTGCATCCATGATGAGACTAACACAGTCTCTTTGCCGGGTCTGCAATTTACTGGTCTTATATTGCCTTCATTGGGCCTCCCCCGTTGTTCTCCAAATGCAAAAATTATATACTACTGATCACTGCATGCAAACTGAAATTGATTTGCTTAAATGAACACAAGAGTTATAAAGTTTGGGGAAACCTGTTTCCTAGTTGATGCCAACATCTATAACCTGTTTCCGCATTCATTATCCCCGCTCTCAATTTCCTGTGTGTTTTGTTTCATCGGGGGTTAAAAAAACACAGCTAGACAATCATAGCGGTGCTGGTGGTGAAGAAAGCAGCTCCTGCTCTTTAGATGTCTGCTCCCCCATACGTAATGTCAGAATGATTAGAGTGTCTCATGTGATGAGAGTGATTAGATCTGTGCAAACACACACAGAGGAGGGAAGAGGTTGGCTTTGACAAAGCACTTAATTACCCAGGTTCTCCCACCATGTCTGGTCCTCTCACAATAGAAACAAAACTCCCTCTGTTCTCCTGGGAGGGAATCACTGCCGTGCCTTTCCACACCACCACTGTAAATCATGCCATATAGTTCTGTGCCACCCAGCTATAATTTGATAAATACCAGAATGAGTCAAGGCAATAAATCTGTTGGGTTTTAATTATAAGTATGCTTCTCTAAGTGTGGGGCTGGGGCCGGGCTGTTTTTCAGCTTCTGCCAATACAAATAATGTACATCTGCTCCTTCGGCCTCGCCAGTATTATTCTTTCTTGGGAAATCCTCCATTACTGCCTTACTACCCTGGCACATTGATAGCTGTCTCAAGAGCATAAATATCCAGTGAAAAGGGAAAGGCTCTTTCCCTCTTCCTACTGCTGGGTCAGGAAGCCCTGCCCGGAGCAGCATTAGAGAACACCATGTCAGCGTTGAGTCCCCTCTCTTGTAATCTTGATTTCCACTGATATTGCCTATGTTGGCAATTTTATCAATGCTCTGTGACTATATGGGTAGGGCTTTTCCCCAAATTCCCAGCTTCTGAAGTTGGATAATCAACCAGAACCCTTCCAAGCTTTTCTTTCAAGTATGAACATTAAGTTTCTAGCTGTTGTGGTTTCAAATGGAAGCCTGTAAATGCGCCCTAACAAAGCAGGAAGTAAAAAGAACTCGAATATATTCTGCCTTTCAATATCTTAAAAAACACTTTTGCAGATCCTGTTCCTATTTCTGAATAGTTGAGTACAACCCTACGGATGGTATTAAGAGAATATTTGCTGTAAGAAAAGGAGGTGGAGGTTTGTGCACGTAACATGGTGGGAAGAAAAAATAGTGCAACAGGCACTTGGGCATCTTCATAGGGTATCATCTGGGAGGAAGCACGAGTGTGAGAGCTTGCAGCAACACAGGCATGTAAAATGCACCTTTGCATGCACATGGAGCAGTGCATGTATCAGCGAAAGGAGCAGGCAACAGAGAGACACCGAGGGAATCTCTGTGTGTGAACACGCCTGCACTCCCAAAGGTCAGCCTTCTCTCCTCGGATTTAATTCCCTTTCTCACTGCTACTGTTCAGAAGTAAATGTTCGCTTTTTATTAAAAATCAAAAGCAGAGGGGCTCATAATCCTCCTGACTCCAGTTCTTCTCATATAAATGAAAAGTTTAGCTTAGAGCAATAGCAGGTAAAATCAGACTGAAAGCAGAAGCTAATTCTCAGGGGATATGGAAAAGCTAAACAGCATTTGAGGATAGTTTTGTTTGTATGTCTACGTTTCTCATTAGCTAAATTCTTATTATTATTCATTTTTAAATGAAGAATTCAGTAAATCCTCACACATTGCGGCACATTTTTGGAAATCATTTTCCAGTGATACGGGAAACCATCTCTATTCTCCTCTTGCAAAACTAATTCTGTTCTAATCACTGCAAAGAGATGGCACTGCACTAATTTCACAGATCTCACTTATTTAATATGTTCCCTCCTTCCTCGGAGTCCCCATATAGTCCTCTCCCCTCCCCATTCTCACTGCTAATACTGAAAATCTTCCCTTTGAAGCGCTACCCTGGTTTTAATGATATTTCCCTTATTTAGTGTAACCTTCAGAGCGGGGACCATGTTAAAAATGTTATCAGCAATACTGCCAGCTTAAATTACCAAAAATATAATTGCAGGAGGTGGGAAGAAGGAGGAGAAAGAAACAAAGGTTTCTAAGAATCGCAGTTATTTTGGGTGATACTTCCAAGTTTCTTTCTGCAAACACTGACAACAGAAAGTTAAAGAAGATGGAGATTCCTTTCTAAGAACACACTCACCATGCTCAGGCTTCTATTAAAACACCAAATAAAATCCAGTATAATACTGGCACTGCACTGCTCTCGTCCTTATTCCTTTCCCCCCTTTTCCTTCCCTGCCCATGTGAGCTGCAGCAGACTGAGACCCTGCCCCAAATTTCCACATCAGCCAAGCCACAAATGCAGGCTGGATGATACTGAGGTACAGAGCTCAACCTGCCTTGAAGTTTCAGTTTCTCTAACCCCAAAGTCTGGAGTGCTCCTACTTTGAGATCAAAGTACAGAGGAAAAAGCACGCAAAGAGAGTACATCCAAAGTCCTGAGAGATCCAGGTGTGAGACTGGAGTGGTAGCTGGCTGCCCCACCCCTGTATCACAGATCTCTTGTTCCTGGTAGCCAAGTCCTCACTGTAATGAAGTTAGTAGGGCAAAACTGAGATCAGGTTGTTGATCTTCCATCGGAGGCTCCCACGCATGGAGGGTTAACATACTTCTTTTTTTCCACCCTACTTTTGGACATCTGTCAGAGCTATGGTGAACACAGCACCAGAAAGGGGAACAAATTTTAAAAGTGCCTCGCATACAACTTCTGGCATCCTGGTTTTCAAGCAAACTTTCTGGCCACTTACACTTGGTCCCAGTGCCTGTTCCACCATCTTTAAGTGGGCAGAAGGCAGCTCCTCCCTCGGGTTCTTCAGGAGCATTGGGCAGATTAGATTTTCTACTCTGAAAATACCACTTTTTTTTTAAGTGGTACAATTCACAGTGTGGATCATGAAACACTGTAACTAGAGTTGTGGCAAGGACTTAACATTACCTCTGCAGCTTTACTGAGCTTGAAACAGCACAGATAACCCTACCCGTGCTATACCTTTACTTCCACAGGTATAGGCCAGAACGCTCCTCACTTGTGACCAAGTGATATGCTTGATGCTACACCATCCGTCTCCTCAGCGATCCAGTCGAGACATTCCTGGTTCTCTGTTCCCCTTGAGATGTCCTTTTACCCCTGCTGTACTGAAGCTTCTCTCTGTCCCAGGCACCTGTAGGTTTTGCGTGAATAAGCCCTGAAAGATAAGCTGAGCTGAACTCATTCGCTTTGCAGCTGCCTGTCCTCTCCGTGAGCCAGCCTGTGAACAGTAACAGGCCTTGGCATTATCTATACAATTTAGGATTTTACACTCAATTAAATCCCTTCTCAACAACTTCTCCCTCTTCTTCATCTTCTTCATAGTCTATAAAGACCTCACTTTTATTTTTAGCCAGTTCCATTAGCTCAGACTCTCACATCAAATTTTCTGCCTTCTTCTCTTACACCTTTTTGAGTTCTCTGATGTTGAGGGAACCAAGGAGATCGGGTGGACAGAATGATAATCACCTGGTGTAGAAGCTGTGCTGTAGTATCCCTGTCACTGATCTGCCTCAACTGTCAACCATTAAAATTACAAATTGCTTCACCACTTTTCCCAGAGCCTCCTAAACTGTGAACCCACTCTTGCTACCTGTCTGAGCAGAGTCAGTCCCTGGATATGATCTCTTCTGAAGGAGCTCTGCGGTAGTAACTGCATTATGTACCTGGGAAAGGATGCCACAGAGGCGTTAACGAAGGAAATGGGATGAGTTACATAAAGAGGAATACTGACTCTATCAACTATCAACCTGGCAAATGCTGCCTGTCTCTTTGACTAAATATTCAGGAAAATGAATCTGCTCTCTTCTGGAACAACTACAGTTTATTAAAAAAAAAAAAAAAAAAAAAAAAAAAGAAGAAAAAAGTGATTGCTACCAATCCCCTTTTCATATTATAGCCCAACAGCTCAGAAACTCATCAAGGAGGTAGGTCTAATTCTGTTCACTGTCTGAGAAGGTTCAGTTCATCCTTTTCCACCTCCCAGAGGAATGCCCATAATCTTCACTAGTGTTCACAAGATACTAGGCTCTTCCTGTTGAAGCTGCCATGAACTAATAAAAAATTAACTGGGCCAGAGAAAGGAAGGACTATGCACAGCCTGTGAATCAACACACTCCCACCTCTGCCCCCCAGACTCTGCTCTGAGTGGCTCAGTTGCTCAGTTTTAGTAGAAATGGGATTCTTCTGGGCTTGGACAGAAATACAACTGCAAGTACATGGTTGTAAATGCTGGTAAACACTAGAAATATATATATATTTCTCTACATAGAAATGGGCATCAATGAAGAAGTAGACTTGAATTTAAGAGCCAAGAGTAGCAGTTGGGCAAGACTTTGGTACCTATTATCCTTCTGAGGGTTTAACCATCAATTTCCCTGTTCCCCATCTGTGAAATAGAGTAATTTTACTTCCTTGCACGCCTGAGGTGCTCTGACAATGCATTAAAAAGATTGAGAGGTACTCATATACTAGGGCAATGAAGGCCACACATCTGCTTAAGACAGCTCGCTGACTAACAACTATCAGAAAAGAGATCCCTACAACCGGTGTACAACAGCACCAGCCTCACATCAACCTCCTTGCAAAGTACAGACGGGGCAAAGGCCCTTTGGAGATTCCCCACCATGAAATATGTCTTCCTCCTCTAAGCATGCGCTCATCTGACACTAATTCAAGATGAAAATCACCCTGCCTAAGAGCAGATTTTAACAAGCTAAGGCGCTGGTTTCTCTACTCAACACAGTGCAGCTGTTGGAAGGGAGCTGGGTAACACCATTCCCAAGTTTCTTGCTTTGGGGAAGCAAATCAAGAGGTCTTCATAGCAAAAGTGCAGAAATCCTAGCTCACTGATGAGTGGCTAATGTTCCACCAGCAAGATGCTCAACATCCATGGTCAGGGTAACCAAGAACTAACTGGGATTGTATCAGGTCACTCTCTATTGACAAACATGCACATAAACCATAAATAGCTGAGGTTAAGACCTTAGCATCTTCCAAAAGCAGTAAATAATGTCATAATGAATTCATACTAATGGGCAGAGGCATCACCTCACTTCTAGCTTTCAACACCAGGACCATTTCCCCATCAAGTCTTGTCAGAGCTAGGTCCCTAAGGCAGGTTACCACGAACCATGAGAATATCACTGATTTTCTACACGTGACTAAGCAATGCTAGGCACTCTGCTAGCCAGAAGAGATGGTGAGAATTGAATCTTATTCACTTGCTCTTCACAAGAGCCAACCCACCGCGTGCTACGACAGGATTCAATCGCTAACCTTTCTGGCAAAAGCCCATCAACTCATTCCTACAACTCTCGGCAGCCATAATGGCAACACTCGCCAGCCCCAACCACCTGCCTGCCTTTACTGACGTTTATGACAAATTTCAGGATTTGCCTGTCTGCCACTGCATATGGAAACCTGATGGATTTAAGCAAGGACTAGATCTAATAAGATCGATGTGCTGTCCGGCAGGTGCAGAAACACGGCAGTCAGTTTTATGGATGAACGCTAAGCACGAGGGCCTGACCACTTCTTGTCGCTAAAGGTCCTGCAAGAATTTTGCGAGGGCCGACGTCTCAGAGCTGCTGATACTCAGCAGCTTCCCGCAGCATAATTGTGCTCTGCTGCCAGGAGCTCACTCCTGCAGTGTTACAGGGAAGTAGCTGTGTAAACGCTTCTCCTGTATAAGGTAATTGTCTGCTGTGGAACAGCTGTCCCTTTCTGCTCCAGCTGTGAGTCTGGACATTTTGTCAATCCTTGCATTCTCTTTAAAAAGTGGGGGTTTAGTACACATTTATCAGGCAATCAGTGATACACAATTTCTTAAAGGAAGAAGGATTCTTTCCACCCACTCCACCAGCTAAATTAGTTTAGCTCCAGCTTAATGGCATTTGTGCAGTATATTTCCTGTATGTGTAAGCAAGAAAGGTGTCACTTAAGGGTGCTGAGGGATTCAATTATATATAACAAGACAGCTTTCTCTCAGTTTCACTCACTGTTACTCAGAGGCTTGTCTTTGTGGCCTCTTTCGTAAGGTATTCCTACAGACAGGATCTGTGTTCCTCTGCTGTGCCAAGAGCTTTCCACATAGACATCAACACTTCATTTGAAGGGACAACTACTGCGAGGAGAGGAGTGTGTGCCTGCATGCGTGCCTTTGTGCATGCATCCCTGTGAGTGTGTGTTTGAGGGAGACAGGGCAGAGGAGGAGGAACGCGAAACTGGGGAAGGCGAAAAGGGAGATGGCTTTTCACCTCATTCAGGAAATCTCTTCTCCAGGAAGATGTATGTCCAGTTTTCTACCAAGGCTGTGGTGCGTGGACTGCACAAAGATGATGGGGCTGGAATAGAGGACAAGTGAAATGCAAGCCAGAGGGCTGCCTCATTCCACATCCCCAAATACTCTCTTGTCTCCATCTGTTCTAACTGATGTACAGTATCTGGCTACGTCCTGCTAAGAGCTGCTACTCAGGCTTATGCATGACTTTGGAAAATACATTTTGTTCTTCTGGAGCCCTCAAGGACAATAATAAATAGAATGAAAACAAAACCATCCCGACAGCGCTTTAGCGGGTGTCCTTCACAGGCGCACCAGTGTCAGCTGCCCTGGGATTTCACCTTCACCTGAAGGGAGGCCTGTTTAATCATGCGACACTAAAGGAGAAGAAATAAAAAATGTTTCTTGGAGGAACAAAGGAAGCCAAACTTGCCCCCATTCTCATAGTTTTGCCAAGCTTGATCACAAATAACTTGCAGCTTAAAATCTGCCGTATGCTAAAACATCACTGTGACAACAAGCCTTGAGGTCTGGCATTACTGTAAAACAGGAACTGATAATAATTCTCCTTGTCCTTTGCTGCAGAGATGCTCATTATTATGGTCCTTTTTCAGCAACAGGAAAGTCAGTGGGTCAGCTGGAGTATGTGAGGCTCAGCTAAGGGCATTGAAAAAGAGTTGCTGGGGTTGTCCTGTTTTGGTTTTGCAGTCTTTGCCACAGGGGTTGTTAGAGGTATTTACGCTCCAAGTGAGCCCCATCTTTAACAGTTATGCATAAAACTGGTTTCTTTTCATTCTTTTCTGTATGTTTTTCATTTCTAAGGTATATCCTCCAGCAAAAGATGGGCACAGATGGATATTTTTATAAATTGCTTTTCAAGAAGTCTTTGACCAAGTATTTAATAAAAAAACCTGTTACAAAATCAAAAGACTCCTGGGTTGGAAATGTAAAGTTTTCTCATGGAGAACAAGTCTCTACAAGACAAAAAGCAGAAATGAAAGAATAATGGAT
This sequence comes from Mohoua ochrocephala, assembly GCA_013398855.1. Lineage (NCBI taxonomy): Eukaryota > Metazoa > Chordata > Aves > Passeriformes > Acanthizidae > Mohoua > Mohoua ochrocephala. The sequence goes on from VZTA01010965.1 coordinate 458,896, forward strand.
CTTCTCTTAATATGGTGAAAACCTAACAGCAGGAGTGCTGTTGAGGAGTTTGCTGTGACCTGCATATACAGCACACCGGCTAATGCACTGAGAAGAAGAATGAAATTGTGAGAGACCAACATCTACTGATAATGCAAAAGGATCAGGCCTGGACTAGGAGGGCCAGAGGATCCTCAGAGTTCTGAGGCAATACACGGTAGCCCAACAGACCACAGAAAGAGTTCAGCCTTGACACAGGCAATATGTATTGGGAAAAATAAACTACACTCCTCAGGTATCTTCCTGGGTCGTAAAATTAAGTATGGTCAGACAAGAAGAAACCTATACTTGCTGTAGGCAGATCAATAATGACTTTTCTCTGAGGTACCTCAACAGCAGGCCAAAAAGTAAATGGAACATTAAGATGTAAAAATAATACTTGGTGAAAAATCGCTCTTGTGTAGAGGCTCAGTGCGAGGCCAAAGCTCCAGCAAAATCACATCTAAGCCAACAAAATACAGCTTACGTTGGATTTAAGTGATACCTAGATCTTGTGTGAGTCATTTCTCTCAGGGGTGGGTGAATCTCACCTACTGAGAAAAGTATTAATGCCACTGCATATATCAAGTCATACTTTCAGCGGAATACTGTGGCCGGTCAGCTCTGGAGCTTTTCTTAAAAATAAGAGCAAGAAAAGCACACACAGACAATGCAAATGTTTAGAGTCCTGAAGAAGATTTGAGGTGGGAAAGATTTTAGAAAACAGAAGCTGTTTAAAGAAGGAACAGGTTCCAAAGCACTTGAAAAACACTAAGGAGTGGGAGCAACGTACCTTGGCTTTCTGTGTATGTGCGTGTGGAAAAGGGGCACCAGTGTATATTCTCTGATGGCTAATAAGGGGCTACAAAGCGTTGCATTAAAGGACATCAATCAGATGTGCCATTTGTAGAAGAATTTTAGACATTAACTGGTACTATAATTCTCATTTTACAGTCTGGAAACTTGTAAACAAGGCAGGGAATTGGACAAGGCTAAGCAGCATCCTAATACTGAGCCTTAACCCCAGAAACATTGCCTCGCTCACAAAACACATCCATTTAACCACCTTAGGGAAAATCAAGTGTGACAACAGAGGAGAGGATGAGCCCTGCTCTCTCAAACCTGACCCAGCCAGCAGCTAGCCTAACACTTATCTCTGAGGGGCACCAGGAACAAATGTGCTATCACGGTCGTGTCCTCCAGCAACTTTTAGAGGACCTTTAGAATCTGGTTCTGGTAGCTATGGCCTGTGAGCAGAAGTTCTACACTGTAACCCATGTCTGTAAAAAGTAACTCCATTTCATTCTGAGCCTGTCCCTGGTTCTTGCGCTATGGCTGCTCAGTGAAACCTCCTCCATGACATTCACAATTCTGTACCTGCCCATTACAGCCTTCCTTTTACTGTCTCTTTGCAAAGGCAGGGAGTTTATCCTATTCCATCTCTCCCTGTCGGGAGACACACAGGTAAAGGAAGCAGCACATCAAACTTGCACACACATGGATAGGAACAGGTAAATTGTGGGAGGGGGTGAGCAGCAGGGAGAAGTGACTTTATGATCTCTCATCTGTATGAGTGCCCGCAAGGCCTATAATTGGAAACTCATTTCTGAGGGGGAAGCTGTGCTGATCCCCATGCTGGCCAGTATGTCTGAATGGGTACAGGAGGGAGCACGAGATGGGGAAATAAGAGACTGATCAGTAAAGAGATGAGACATGTAGCTGTGCCTTCTGGCTTATGCATTTCAGTACTAAATCTAACCAGTCTAATGTTGTACCAGAGTATTTTTCTGTTTGTTGTGCTTTCTTTTTTCATATTGTTGTTTGAGCCACTCACACAGTAGGAATACGGGTACTTGTTTTCCTTCCTCTGGAAACACGGAAGGGAGCACAGCTCAGTAAGCAAACAAGCTCTAAAAGGGTTAGAACAAAACACAGAGGGATTCAGAATAGTGAAACAAAAGCAATATCTCCATCTTTTAACATGACTCTTTCCTGGAAAAAAAAATGAACAAAATGCGTCCCTGAGCCAGATTCACGAACTTGAGCTGAGTGATACCAAAATATATGTGAGTCACCTCTGGGTCACTTACAGGAGGAATGCCTTTTGGAAACACACATGCTGACTATTGCCGTGGTACATTCAGGCAGGATTTATCCAAATCTCAGTGGATTTACATTCTGCATTTGCTTCCAAAGTACAAAAGCATCTACACTTTACAAAAGTGATATAGCAAGTAAACATGAAGAAGGCTGAAGAAGCAGAGCAAGTCATTCTCAAGAGCCAGGCTGGGTCAGAGGAGAAGAAGACAAGTCACAGCTGCTAATGTTAAGAGACTTCTCCAAGTCTCCAGGGGATAGCAAATGGAAATAACCGGCGATGCCATCACTCGGAACAGGAGCTGTGGTGCTAGGAACTGTCCTGCTCCCTCATTAGAAGGAGGCAATGGCTTTGGGCTTTCCCAGTGGTGAAGAAGCTGAGAATTGACTGTGTGTAACCTTTTAAGAGAGCATACAGTTGTGGGAGGCAGTGTTTTTCAGGCTGGACCTAGACAAGGCCCCTGGCCAATCCTTAAGAAATCCCATAGAAATCCCCATGCATTGCCAACGCTTGCCTAAGCTTGGTCCCGGCTGCAGCCTTAGCCTGCTGAGCTGAGGTCCAGGTGCCCTGCTACAGAAAGGATTTTCAAACCCCATCCTAAACATTCACTGTACAGGAATTCCACTACAAGAATGGTGACTTTGTTCCACCTCGGAGTTGGCCGTGTTTCAGCAGTGAGCTAAGTGGTTTGGGATCCTCCTGGATGACTCTAAGGAGCACTATAGAAATGTCAGCTATGAGTGAAAGGCTTCTCTATAACTGTACTGCCATTCTATAGCCATATGTTTCCCTTGAGGGTTGCCAGTGACTGGGTTTCCCCTTTTGAAAAGCCATGTAAACACATGCAAAACCAGGCCTTTACATAATACAATGGGGCGTAGCGTTCATTAATGTGCAAATAGGTCGCTCTCCACTTGCCCTCCCACTCGCTTCCTTTCCAGCGAGCTGCAAGCTTATGTAGCAAGAGCTTAAATGTAAGTCACCAATATTCCTGATTTAGCACAGCAGGGAAAAGACATGACTTTCAAAGGCAAGAGGGATGAGCAGAGCACACCGTGTTCTTTCCTCTCTCTAAGCTTCATCCCATTACATTAAGGAATAACACAGCCCAAAGTCAACAACCCATGGGCAAGTAAAACAGGATCAAGGATCCAACATCACCCATTAACTGCAGGGAATTTTGAGAGCGATGTACATCCACATGATTTAAACGAACCCCGGCAAAGGCTCCATGCTGTCTGCAGCGCGTTAGGCCTGAATTATGCACCAAGAAGTTCAAATTAATGCAGAGTGGATTTGCATGCGCCAAGCAGTGTTGGATTGCAATGGGATATCAGACCGAAGTCAGGGATAGAGGAAAGCATGTGCCATGGGACAGTGTTAAGGATAAAGAAAATGGGGGGTAGTTGCATTGTGGATTCTCAGCTATGACCTCACCAGGGTTCTTTGACATCACAGAACACAACTGGTCCTCAGACACATCAGAAAAGCTAGGGGAAAAAAAAGACAGATGCAAAGGAAGCATAACAAAGAGGACAGAATTAGCACTTCGCATGTTCGAAGTGTTGTACAAACATTAGCTAATCAATCAACTAATTGCCTAATTAAAAGAGTGACCAGAAAAAGGAGATAGCAGAAGAAAAGCAGGAAGATGTGGAGAGAGCAGCAGAGTGCTGGGACATGGGAAGCAATACATGCTTCTATTCACCCAGGCCCCATTATCCGGGGCAAACTCGTGCCAAATTGCCATGACAATAATTAGCCAGAGTTCCCTGACAGATCATTATGAGAACATTAACAGGGCATTAGCAAGAATTACCCATTTTTCACACATTGATTAGGTGCCATTGCTGGTTCATTAGAGTATTGGCTTTTAATAGCCCCACTCCAACTAGCGGCAGCCCGCCCTTCCTTCCCTCCCCTGATCACTCAGCAGCGATCCAAACCTCTTTAACTCCAGCTAGGCAGCTGACCTGGTCCCGTGCTGAACGGCACAGGCACACGGCCACATGCTGCAGAGAGGGAGCACCTCATTAATCTGTCCAGGTTAGGGAGAGGAAAGCGGTGGCTCTGCACCACAGGCAGTCGTTAATCTTCCTCCAGAATCTATACTGCTAATGGAGGCTGGCACAGGGAATAACCCACTCCCTGACCAGAATCATCATTCCCTGATACCAAAAGGGTCTCTTCCTCCCCTCTAGGTCCTCCTCAAGCCCCACATGGGAGGGATGTTTCTGTGTCTGTTATTCCCAAGACCCTTCTGTCATATGTGCTGATGACTCTCTTCCATCCCTGCTTCCCCAGCTGCTACTTCTCACCCCACCTTTTGATCACTTCTGCTGATAAGCAAGGATTTGTAACAGGCAAAGTGCTGCAAAACATGCTCCAGAGCAGCCACAGAGGAAGGTCAGGTCAAGAGGATTGTTTCTGTTGCAGAAGGCGGGTTCTGCGCTGTGTTTCTGGCAACAAGACCAAACAAAAAAAGAATAAAAAGAAAATAAAGGAGACATGACGGAGGAATCTGTCTCCTCCTTTTCCTCTTAGGTCACATCACCTGTCCTCCTACATCCAAAATAGCACTTCAGTTGAGTCATGCTTGGGAAGATACAGCAATCCTCTTAGTCCCATTACACAACTGATTAAGTCTCCCTAATCCACCCATATCCAACACGGATACCCCTCCTAGACCCGGGACACTCCTCCCACCCAGATCCCCCACCTTCTTTCTGAGGCTACTCAGCAAAACAAGGCACGTTGCAGTGTGCAAGATGGGCTACTGAGATGACAAGAGCTAAAATTCCTGCAGGGATGGCTGGATTATAGGACAGCTGAGTGGGTGTATAAGTCACCAAGTCCAGCCCTGCAAAGCTGAGGACAAAGCTAGTACGCTTCAATGCCGAAAGAAATGGATGAGGCAAGGCACAGAGCAAAGAAGGCAGGCAGGTTCACGCGTTTGACACTGCGAAAGCAAAGGAGAAAGTAAACACTTTAGAGAGTCAGAAAAGAAAGAGACAATACAGAGGAAGATCAGCCTCAGAAGGGGGTTGTGTTGCTAGAAGTATCCGAAAAATACATGTGGGAGATGAATGGGACAATGCCGTTTACAGAAAGGTAGAGAATTGGAGGGGATGTGAGAGGTGGATTAGAAACATCATGTTTAAGGTCACGAAGGCAAGGACAAGGAAATTCAAAGGGGATCTGACAGAGCAATGCAAACGGACCAGCAATGTGTTCTGCATGGCAGAGGAAAAGGGGCAGTTTCAGAATGCCACAGGAAGCGAGCTGCTGCTCGAGCCAGAGAGGCAGAGGAGGTTACAACAGTCGAGACTAAGGAAGGCTAAAGCGTGAACAAAGGGTCTCAGTGTTGAGAAAGAGAAGAAGAGATGGATTTTCTATACCTGGTAGAGGAAGACACATGTGGGGGAGAATACAAGGGAAAAAATAACTATCCTCCATATTTCACAAGTACATGACTGGGAGGATTTTTTCATCATTTGGAGTGATAAAAAGACTGAAGTGAAGAGAATTCAAAGGAAAAGACAAGCAGCTTTTTAACACTATTCAGCCTGAGTTGTGAGCACTTGTTGATGGAGAATTGCAGAGACAGTGTGAGACGGGTCAGAGTACAGTATGTCTAGAAGTTGCTTTAGGTGGTTGAACCTGGATATGGCAGTGCGATCATCTACAAAGCAGACATCAAGGACAAAGCCCTTTGAGATCCAGCGTACTCATGAGGATGGGGTGCTGGCAGACAGAACACTGTGTGTGATACGAAGTTGGAAGAAGAAAGCCGAGCAAGGGACTGCACTAGAAAAAAAGGGAGCACCAGGAGAGTCCTGCCATTTTCTACAAAGAAGCTGATTGAGGCACTGCACTGCCCATGAAACACAGAGGGCACATTAAAGAGGGCTTGAGTTAGAACAAGAGAAGAGGAGAATCAAACCGCAGCTGACTACACAATCAGTTCAGAAGCAAAAGGAAGGGGCAAATCAATGCACCGGGTGCCTATTTAGTTTCAAGCACAGCCCCATGGTTCATGTGAATCTATGCTGGCAAACTCGGGGAGTCAGAAGAAGACTGAGTGTGGTGGAAAGAAGCAGCCTGCTAAACATGAGTAGCCTATGACCGGGGAGTCCTACACTCTCTTCATGGGACAGCTAGACAGCTAAATGGCCTGAGTTAGTCACAGAGCCACTGAGCAAGGGACTGCAAGTTGTCCTGAGGCCAAGGGTAAACCTGGCAGCTGCTCTGTTTCTCTCCTCTGATGAATATTAATCAGGAATTCACCTGCTATTCGTGAGAACCCTGTGGGTACTGCTGGACTCTGGTGAACAAAAACACTGCCTTCATTTCTTCATGTAGGATATGTCTATGCTTGTGGAGTGCAGCAGTGCAGCACCATTCAATCCTCCTCCACTTCGGCAAAATGCAGGCTGAGAGGACTGACATGCTAACTCCCAGCACCTCCTCATCATCCCTTGCAACGATTTAACCCCAGAACAGTTAGTGGAGCAGGATCCAAGTGTCCCTCAGAAGTCCCCAAAACGATATGGCAAGAAGGGTTCCTCGGAGCAGGGTTGATGAATGCTGAGGCTCGGGTGCTGACAGGTCCAAGCAGTGTTGCTGAAGGCAAAGCGAGGCTGACAGCCAGTGCTTTTACCTTTTCCTGGCCTTTAAACTGAGCCAAATGGAGGCCACACAGGCTGATAAAGGACAGGAGGGCGGATGGGAGAGAGAGGGTGAACGTGGTGTAGGAGGAGAGAGCCTGACCATCCCTCCATCGTAGCAGGTGGGAGTTTCAGGGAATGCAGCCGACAGGCAGTGAGCTCTGCGTTGAGTGTAAATTCACGGGAGGCAGGCAGGGCACCGGGGCTGCATTCCTGACCTTGGGCCAAGGCAATCTGCTTTTTAACCGGCGCAACTGTAATCCAGTCTGTGAACAGATGGTACGGAGAGGAAAATATACAGGATATAAACGTAGGCTTCACAGTATCTGCTCCAAACCCAGCCAACCTTCAGCAGGAAGGTGATTAAAGAGCAAAAAGTAAAGAAAATCCTCTGTTCGGCATGACTGGTGAAGTTGGATGCCAAAGACCTGGTCCCAAAGGCCTCAGTGTCTTGGCGTTCTTCAGCTGAAATTCAGAAGCCATCTCTCAAGCCAGTCAGTTTCTAAGGGATGACAAACAGGAGGGCTTGTTTGCTATTCTGGCCAATCCTCCGTTCCTGTACTGCTATCCCGAAAACTTTCACTCACACTGTTGTTTCCTGTCCTAAGGCACTGTCAAGAGTCTTTTGCTGTAACAGGTCCACACATAAAGACATCAAATAGCAGGGAAGCGACATGAACCCTGAGTGTGCACAGCAAAACCTACAAGGTACCAGCATACTCTAAGCAGCAACAGACCTGAGAAATCCTGAGTTCAGATACTCAGAAATGTGCCAGAAAAGTTCAGACCTGGCACTGAATTTTGTTGCGAACTCGCTAGGGGGTGAATTCACATGAACCTTCTGGCTGCTGCCTTCTCACTGGCTTAGTGGCATAAATCTGTGCTGTCCAGGGTCACTGCACCTGGTATCTCTGCTTACTGGCCCGGGTCATGGATCCACTGGTCATTAGATTGAGACAAAATTGCTGTACCTCAAACTACTTCATGGGTTCACAGGTTTGGCTCAGATTTCAATCCTGGAATCCATAGTTTCGACAGTCTGAAATGTGTTTCAGAAAGAGATAATCGAGTAATATAAGATGCGTGTGAACTATTGTAGTCGCTGGTATGAAAACACTGACACTGGTGTACATTTGGGGACCATTATCAAGTACCAAAAGAAGTACTCAGCAGGAAATTTATGAAATCCACCTACTAAAACCAGTTTGTACATGATCACTACCCAGCAGCAGTGTGATAAGTAAAGCAAAACCACGATTCTTTAAAACACTTAACATGCTTGTAATGAGTTTACCTGGTGTCCTTCCACATCCATTGCAGAGACTCATCATTGCTGAAATGCCCCACATGCTCTGCAGGTTCATGCTGACGGGCCATGGGCTCTTAAGTAAGGTATGTTTTTCGTAGCTTTCTGAATTTCTGATACATTCCATTACTTAGAAGAGGCTTGGTTTTCAATTACAACAATTCACTCCCTGCCCTCGTCTCCAATTGTGCCTCCACTAGAAGCGGCATTGCTCAAAGTACAGAGATAGGTTTGAAAGATAATACTTTGCTTTTCTGCTTTTCTTTTGTTACAGTGATCTTCGCTAACATGCATGCCCATGAATGAGCCTTTCTGTGAAACAAAGAAACCCTGCTGCCTTCATAATACTGTGGGGGAAACGAAAGCAGGGAGAAAACACATGGCCATTTAACTGGGAACTTGGAGGACAGCACTGATAGTTAACTGCTGTCCAGCAAACCTGTGGATGCCCCATCCCTGGAAAAGTTCAATGCCGGATTGCATGGGGCTTTGAGCAACCTGGTCTAGTGGAAGGTGTCCTCACCCATGGCAGGGGCATTGGGACTAGATGATCTTTAAGGTCCCCTCCAATCCAGTTCATTTTATGATGATCCTGTAAGTCCTCAGAACTCGGAAATGGATGCAAGCCCTGGCAGGAACAAAAGCCGACCTGCCTTTGCTCAGCGAGACCTGTCTCCATACTGTGCTCTCGACATGGCAGAGAGGGTGCTACCATCTCAGACTGGGAAACACAGCAGAATTTGCATCTCCCCTAAAGGAAACATGCCAGGGGATATGGATGCTTAGGAACAATAATGACACAAGTGAGGGAAGGGATGTGGTATGCTTGAACATAATCCTGCCAATGCTGCTCTTCCACCCTGCAGCACCCCCCCTCTCCCAGCCCTAAGTTTCCCAAACCCAGCTCTGCCACAACCCCTTGTTGCTGCCCTGTGGCTCCTGGACAATCTTGCATTGCCACCAGAAAGCTCTGCCAGCAGAGGACTGGACAGTGCTCTGACAGTGTTCCCTCATGAAAAATGACACTTCCAAAACAAATGCTTCAGCTTAATGGATGTTAGGCTGCTGTAATTTTAAGTCATTAAACTTGCAACTCCGACAAACAGTCTCAGTCTGTTCTTTCTAATTACCAGGACCAAGCAGATTTAGACAGCGGAAATACAGCAGGCTCTCACATTTCTTTACTACAGCCTGACTTCTTGTTATTTTCCCTTTCCTCACTCGACTCTCGCCCTTGCTCTGCTTATTTATTGCACTAGTGGTGCTGTTATACCTTGCAAATCCTTCTGCCGAGCAACATCCCCTCTCAGCCAGAGTTTTCACAGTGAAATTCTTCCCCCATCCCTCATTCTTTCCCTGCTCATTAGCTTTGCTAAGCCCTTTTGGCTGTGAATGTACAGCAGTATTTACACTGACTGACAGTGACCGAGCAAGAGGACATTGACATCACTGCCTCTCAACTTGCTGGAATCTGCTGTTATCCAGTGGTCTGTCTGTCTTAATTCCCTCTGACTTTATGGCAGCCTTTTCTTGATTTGAGTCTCTCCTCCTTATCTGTGTTTCCTTCCTCTCTTTTATTTTCTTCTCTCTACCCCTCACTGCTCTTGAACCTTGTCCTCCAAACTCTCTGAAAATACGCCTTGGAAGAAGCTGTTGTTTGAAAATTGTCGCTGCTAGTGAGTTGATGGAAAATCATATGCACTGGAAGATTGTTGGAGCAAAGACCATCACCCATCCTCCCTGCAGAGTGCCCACCTCCATGGGATCACATGAGACCCCTCCCCAAAACACAGAAGCGGACAGACCACTGATATCAATGCATTGAGCTGTATGTGACGACAAGCATCAACATGCTCAGTGTGGAACAGTCCCTGACAAGAAAAGATGTACAATTAACCATCAGGCTATTCTGCTTTTCTGCCCCACTTACTCCTCATTCTTTCTCATTTCCAACATGCTTTTTATTTTAATATCTTTCTTCTCTTATTCTTTTCTTCATCCTCTTTCTTCTCCTCTTGCTTTGTTCTCTTGCTCTTGGAATCTACCTTTCTCCCCCTTGGCCAAGCATACATTGAATATCAATGTCAAAAAATAAAATAAAGACCTCAAGGGTTATGAATTATCTGTCCTATTTTAATAATTAAAGATGAATACACAGGGCCAAGGCAGCTTAGGCATTTCTCCGAACAATCACATTATATCAGAAATGTCTTGCATTGCCCCTAGTGAAATACATCAAAGAAACTCCCACCCCTGTATATACAGCGGTTGTCCTAGTCCTGCCCTGAGACCATTTGGCAGCCAGTCAACCTGGGTTTGATTGGGTATTTAGTTTCAGTGGATAGGATTTGATGGGTTTTGATAATTTGCAACTTCCAGCTAAAGAAAAGCAGCTTATTATTAAATGCAAATAAAATGAAGTCCGGCTGTCTGAATGCAGATAGCAATTACAAAAAGCCCATGAGGCCCTCTGGACATCTTAACTTGTCCAGAGAACACGGTCTGAGAGACCAAAACCCGTGCTTCAGATGAGCCGCAGCCAGCGGTATCTCAAAAGAGTGACGCAGGTGACTTCAGAAAGCACAGGCAAAAGAGAAGAGAGGACTGGGAGAACTGAGAGAGAGAGAGAAAGGAATGGCAAAAGGTTCGTAACTTGAAGAAAAGGGCTGTCTAGTTTTTAAGAGCACCCCAACTTCATTTGACAGCAAGCAGCGTACCCTGCTCCACAGAACGACTGGGTTAAACCAGAGCAGGAGAGTGCAGGACTTGCTGCCTCCAGCTCCTCAAAGTGTGCGTGCAACAGGAAGAAAGGAAGGAAAAGACCAATAATGAACTTTCATTCCCTTAGGGAAGAGAGAGAAGCAGTGACTACATGCCCTGGCAGGAGCAGTTGTTTCAGGAAAAAAAAGAAGTACAAAGAGAAGAAGAAATACTCCTTCTAACCCCTCAATTACACATGGACCTGCCAGAATCTATCTCTGCCCACAGACAGGGCCACAGGAGACCTTCAAAATTCTGCTCTTTGGCTGGAGATAAGTGCCACATGTCCCACTGGTACCACAAAGTGTTGTATCTAATAACCTGACCGTGAGGGCTACAGGCTGCAACCTCTAGTGAAATGCACAGAGTCTAAGGCAAAGGAAGTGGTGTGCTCCTTTTTCCTAATCCCTGCCTCCAAAAAGGAATTCATTTGCCCCCTGCAAAACTCACGCTAACCCAGCAGCAGAGCCTGTGACACAGGCGATAGGCCAGGCCTCATGGACTGCTTGAGAAAGCACGAGGGGATGCAAGTCATGCTCAGCTCCCCCCTCGCTACCTCTGTCTCCCTCTCTGACATCGAATCAGAAGCCATTTCACAGCCTCTGCACCTTTTTGTTACGTGACATGTAACAAGAAGAGGAATGGTTATGTTTCACTAGCATTGCCAGAGGTGAGAATACTTTGGATGTGAAATTCAGTTCACGCTGAGCAAGGGAGACTTTCATTTTGCCCTAACTCCAACAGCTTTGTTACCAAGTTCTGATGCTGTATTTGTGCTAGCTTTTCTTGCGTCATTATTTTTTTAGAGGAGAACCAGCAGATCAGGCATCTGACTTGTTTGGTTTAATTCATCCAAATATCTTAAATGTGTGCAATGGTCTGGGTCATTTCCTTCTCAGTCCAAACAAGCTTTATCCATTATTTCCTTCTGATTACACAAATCAAAAGCAGGACTGAAACTGCCCTGATGTTCAAAGCCCCAAATCTGAACCTGCCTCACAAGCTGTTCCCTCAACTCCACGCAGAGGAGTTCAAGGAAACAAGCCCTTGCACCTTCTTCTGTTTTTCTGTCGCTCTCCGCAGGAGCCAGTCGAAAAGTAGGGCACGGAGCAGTAGGACCCCAGGGGAGTGGGTGAGGTTGTCAGTGCCCAGGAACAGCTTTCCCACTACCAGATCCTCCACCTGTGTGGCTGTGCTGGCTCTGGCCCCCCTCCTGACAGACTCAGCGGTGACAGACTCCTGACAGCCGCGTTCCCCACCCGCTGTACTTTCCCGTCCAAGCAGGGCTGCTGGGGCAGTGGAGTGTTTGTGCATCCCTTCGGTTCAGCCCTCGCAGACCCCGTCCCTAGGACTGATGAAGGGAAAAAAAAAAAGTTTTCATGGGGTGACACAGAACAAATGAATTTTTCTTCAATAAATCATTTTAGAGAGACTATTGACTTTAAGACCTTTGAATGCATCGACCCATTCATAAAAATCCCATCTTCTCTGGTACCTTGTACACTTTCCTTCCTTTCCCCTGTCACAACCACTACACTTCATTTTCTTTTCCTTTCTTATGCCGTTTCTTTTCTCTCCTTTTTTTCCATTTTGACCCCGTAATCCTATCTTAACCTTCTAATCCTCTCTGCAGTTCCCTCTTCTTCCCTGATCTCAGCTCCATATCATTCACAGGCTGCCACACTGACAGGAGAGAAAGAACAGCAGATATTTACTGAAGTATTACCATAAAGATTAAGGCTAGCAAATACCACGACTCGCTCCTTCCCTCCAGCCCTTGGCCTAATGAAAACACTCTGCACTCTTTCCCTTTTCTTGGAAACAAAATGACAAAGCCCTATAATCTCTAAGGTGAAAGAAAAAAGAAGGCCCAAAAGTGATTAAAAGAAGAGAAAAGCTAGCAGAAAGGGAAATAGAAGTGGGAATAATATTATTTAGCACTTCTATAGGACCTGACTGACGATATTATGTTGACCTGCAGCATCTTGTGCTTTCCATGTGCTCCCTTTCTGTCTGTATTCACCTCTTATCCCCAGTGCTTGAAGCATAAGCCCCCTGAAGGAGGATTCTCCTTTTTGTTCTCTGTGTGCTCAGGACCCAGCAAAAAGGGATACAGATGCAAAGCCCTGGCTCGAACGGCCACAGCAGGAATAAGCAGAGCTCAAGGCACTTCACAAGGGATATCGCTATTGCCAACCCCAGACTGCCAGGAGCACAACAAAAGCCCAGCAAGATGGGCTGACTCGTGCACGGGTAGGGAAGGGGCACTACCCAGAGGAAAACTTGGACAACCTGAGCGCTGCCCATCCCTCAGCCTTGCTGCAGCCAGGACATCAACACAAGAGGATGAGGGGAGACCACCGGAATGAGAGAGGGAAAGTAAATGAGGAAGTGGGATAAATGAGAAGAGAGAAATTAAAAATGGATGAGCTACATAGGGCCAGAGACTGAGGAAGAACTTCTCCAGAACATGGAAACAGACTGCTTGGAGCAGGAGGAGGGAAAGATTTTTGTGATAGCTGGAATGCAATGCATTGTCCTCTTCGAGGCTCAGCCTTTTCAAAATATAACTGGAACACTGCGGCACCATAAACCAGGTAACTGTGTCCAGGCAGGACAGACATATGCATGAAGATCAGACCTCTCCCTCACTCAGACATGTTCATCTTCCACTCGTTCCTCATCCACCCAGACTCACGTGCAGGGACAAGGGGTACCATGCTGCGGTACCAAGAGATACCATGCACGAGGTACCATGCAATAAACCTGCACAAGATTTATTGGCAGAACAAATGCACCTGAGCCCTGCTATGCACAGAGCTTTATTATAGAGGTAAAATTACAAGGACTGCACAGAAGATAAACCCGCACACAGAAGCTCAGCTCTGACCAACTCACAGCAACTGGTCCTGACCAGTTTGGAAAAAGTCTTTTCTGTGCAACAACAAAGAAGCAAACCCCACTTAAGAAAGCAAACAACCAAACAACAACAAACAAAACCAAAATCCCAAACCCAACCTGCCTATCTTTTCCATAGATCTAGCCAATTCAAACAATTAGAAAGAGGAGCTTGACAGAATTATAACTTTGTCTTTCTTCACATGTAAAGTTCACTACGGTGTTATTGCTGCTGGACTCCTCTGTCCAAAGAAAGGGGCTATTTATTCATTGCAGATAAAGCTGATGAGTAAACAGGTGCATGTCACCCTCTCTCTATGCAGTGAGAATCATGCACTTGCCCGGACTGCTTCCATCAAAAGATCCCAAAGCACTTGATGAATAGTCCATTAAAGCCTGGCAGCACCTTTGGGAGATGGAGAAGGAACAATGAACGATCACTTCAGTCATCACAGAAGGGCATCTCCCTTCAGACATGAAAAGCAGAGCTTGTTAGCAGTGCACAGATGCACCACAAGACAGTTTAAGGAAAAAAGAATACCTCTCGCAGTTAAAAGTACAGAGGCAATTAAGTAGCTAACCTAAAGTGAAATTTGGCCAGAAGACAATAAAGTGACCCTGCTTTTACCAAGCATTACTTAACACCTCTCGTTAACAGAGGTCAAAGCACTTTTTGAAGGTGACAGGTATTTTTATCCCTATCATATAGCAGAGAAGGAAAAGGAAAACAAGGAAGGGGAAATGGTGTGCCCAAGTCCACACACAGTAAGAAGCAGAGTAGAGAACAAATCGTGCATTTTCCAGGCTTGCTATCCTATCTGGTATGCCATCTCCCACCTTATCTCTGTGCTCACTGCATCTGCACACATCTGCATTTAAAACTTTTTACTGATGGGGTGAGACTCTCTGCATCCAGCTAGCCAATAACCATTCCAGGTTACAAGTCCACAGATGAAGCTTTCAGTGTGTTCTCACTGCAAACCGCAGACTGCCCCAGCAATCATCACCTCCCTCTGTGTCACAAAGCAGAGTATTCGCTTAACAAACGTCTGTGACCACCACACCAGCACTTCCACCTGCAAACACCTTGGCTGAAGACTGCTGTTAAGAGCAGAACCTGACCCAAGCACTGCTCAGGCTTTGCTCTGCAGGATGCTCCAACACAAACTGCTGTGGTGTTCAGAGGCAGCAGCACAAACCAGCTTCCTCAGCTTATAACGCTTCGTTTTCTGGGAACAGGGTGGGAGCACTGCTAGGAGGACCTGTCATCCTCCTAGGGATGCACTATTTTCCCAGAGATGAGGAGGATCCCAACTGGTTTTGTGTTTCAGTGGCAGTGGCACAGAGGGGATCCCGCTACAGAAGTCTCTTTTGGACAAAGCTGGAGTGCACTTGGGAGTCATCAAAATTTGTTGGCCCATTATGTCCATGCCAGATAGTCAGATAAAAAAGGACTGCCTGACAGAGCTGCACTTTGTGTCAGACAGACTTGGTTGGGCAGGCTCCAAGGTGCCTCTCCTCCCTACTGTTTAATTACTGTGAACAGAGGTTTTAACAGAGAGAGATGCTATTTGAGACAAGGCTGGTTAGAGAGATAGCCAGGTCCTTGGAGTTAGTAATTAATTACCAGGCATTCTCAGTCTTACGACATTAACTGCTTACCCTTTTAAATAGTAGTAAATTGGAGATACGTGTCTAATTAGAGTTGTAAAATGCTTTAGAGGATTGAACAGAGAGAGAGAACTTACAGAGATGGAGTGGGAGGCAAAGTGCTCTCTGGGAAGAGAGGAGATGTGGGAAGGAGATGATATGAAAGGCTGTTTTAGTTTGTAATGTACCAAAGCCCTGGTTATCTGAAGGGACTTCCAGCTCTGCCAGGCTCCACAGGGGCATGCTTCCAGAAGAGGGGAACCAGGTAGAGTACTGGATGTGCACAGGGTTGATTTTTTTCTTAGAAGGTCACAGACAGCCCTTGAACCCTGCCACTTCTATCAAGTTAGCAGTTATTGCATTTCACATCCTAAGAGCGGGCATGTCCCCATCCACTCCAAAGATTTCAGGAAGTATATACCAGTAGGCTGTACTAAACATGCACTAGGTTGGTATTACTTTTAGGAGATCAAAAACTCCAGGGGCTTTTACTAAAGAGACAGGTCTGGATTTACTGTTCTTTAGAAACGCACACTTAGAATACTAACTTCCTCCTCCATCCCTTAATTTAAAGAGGGGGAAAAATAATAGAAAATAAGCTATTCACTGCTGGATTTCTGTTGAGGACCATGTGATCTCAGTCTCTGCTACCAGCAACTTATTAGAGTGTATTTCAGGTCAAAACCACACCAAGCAGTTGCCCTGTATTTTGTGCAAATGCTTTTCAGTTGCGCATTTGTACTCTCCAGCAGGCTCTCCTGGGAACGGAGGTCAGTCACATGGTTTAGGAAGTTTGTTACAAAGCAGAAGGACTTCTTGTTTCATAGGAAATAACATAGCTCAAATAAAGTACAACTGAAATAATCATAGTAGTCTAGTACGCAGTCAAGTAACAGGCAGGTCCAAAAGACTTTGCTGTAAGGCAGCATGTATTAAACATTCCTCCTTTTCCAGCTCTGATTTTTAAAGCTACATCCCCATTCACCAGCATCCATGCCCATTTCTTCCCACCTGAATTCTCTTCCCCCTACTTCCTCACCTCTAAAAAATAATCTAATGACCTTTGAAAGATGCTGAAGAGAGATTTATTCCAAGGATGTGCAGAGTGGCAGAGTTCTGGGGATGTTTCGTGCTTTGGTGCAGCCAGAGGGATTGGTTTCACAATGGTTTTTGCCAGATGGCTTTGGGTTGCCTCTATTCAAAGACACTACTTAGTATTTTCTATCTTCATGGGACTAAATATTGGAGACAGCGGGTTTCTTGGGCAAAATCTTTTGTATGATAAGATTTTAAACAAAAAAGATGAGTTGTTATCAAAGCTTGACACTTTTCAAAGGGATTGAGTGCAACGACTTTGTCTGAATGTCTGAATTCCGATTAGTTTAATTACAATCTGCCTTCCAAAACAGTCCCTGCAGTTCAAACTGGATGCTTTCTTGTTCTTTTCTTGTCTTGAACCTGCTGTCATTTGCTGTTTAGTACTTACAGGGTTCCACCTCAGAAGTGACTGTGCTTGACTGATGAACAGAGCACAGCAACCTCTCCACAGGAGCATTCTTACACCATTACCAGAGGTGACACCTCACCTCAAAGATTCCAGGGAAGGCAATAAGACTGCTTAAAGAAACAGTTAATTTTAAGGAACAAAAAAAAGATTAAAAATGAAAGCTCCATAAAACCAGAGCTCAAATGAGCAGTGCATCGACTCAGTTTACAAACGAGTGAGAAAAAGGCATTCTGCTGGGCTATACACCCTGTCTTAAGCAGCAGCCCTAACCAAGCACACAATATCAGGTGATGCACATTCTGGAAGGCATTATCTGAGTTGCCTTGTTGGCTTCTAAATTAACTACAGTAATTCAGAAATTAAGATTAATGCATGGCAAACTCATAAAAGTCCTCTGTTAAGAATGGACAAGAACCCAAACATAATGATAGGATGCACTGAGACGAGGAGAAAAAAAACAAGGCTAAGTGCAGAACTGTACTGCAATACAATGTCCCATATCAGGTCATCCTATCTGCAAAAGATGCAATAGAAATAAAAAGGGTTCAGGGACAGGTGACAGCAATGAGTTAGAGACCTCACAAAATATCCGTAAAAACGGAGATTGAAAACACTGGGGCTTTTTTGCTTCAAAGAGGAAACAAATCAGGCTGGACAGTGCAGGATTTGTAAAATAATGAAGAATACAGCAAACACGCTGATGAAGGTAGGGAGCATCCCATACAACAAACACTACCCATGTGAGGCTGGATAGGATTTGCTGCTTTCCTACTAAGGGCAGTAACGTGTGTAATTCACTGCCACGAGGCCTAACGCTATCCCTAAAAGCAGAACATTACAGTTTTGTGAACTGCAGGGATATCAAGGATATCATCACTTTATACGTGATGGGCAAATCCCTGCTCATGACCCCTTCCCCGCAACACCAGTGGCATCAATCCTCTTGCTTCGGACTACAAGCAGGAAACAATCTGTCCAGGACACAGAAATTTCTCCTGTCAGCAAGTTATTTCTATGATTCTGCATATTTGCCCACTTAGGAGGTTTTTGTATTTTCTTATATAATGCAAATTTAAATATGCAAGATACTGATGTAAAAGGGTTCTGCTATCATCTGCTGTTTCTTAAATTCTTCTGTTTGGGAGGAAATTCATATATGCTAAACAAGAGTCTGTTTGAAAGGCACTTTCTCTTAAGGACTTTTAAGTGTTCAAGCAAGAGAGGAAAATGATCATCCTACGTTTTAATGAGTTCATGGAAGACCTGAAAAGAAACTTCCCTTTCAGATGGCTTGTGTCCCAGCAGCTGAAAATTCCCCCCTGTATCATGTCACCCCTAGTGACTCTGTGATCTCCACAAAATGCTGCCTCTGGCATTCCCTGAGCAATCAAGGAGTGCACTTTCTCAGTAAACTTCTAGGGACAGACAGCTTGTTTCAATAGATTTATAGTATCAGCCCCTGAAAGGACCTGCCACCTACGTAGTTCCAAGATTTACAGGTCTGTCATTTCCTGTGACCCCATCTCGATCTTCCCAGCAGAGCTGTGTGAGCTGTTACACACTTTGTAACCACCTTTTCAGATATCCTGCTTTACTCCTTTCCAAAAAAAAAGTGAATAAGCACATCAAAACCCAACAAAACACTTTGCACTGCTATCTGTAGGTTTCCCTCCTCAATTTCCTCGGTTCCTTTACAGAAATGCACGAATGTAGGTTCCTCCTTTACTAAGATGCTCATTCTCTGGACCAGAATCTCCATTTCACTGAGGAGAACACTCGGATGCAAACACCAGTCATAGATTTCCTTGGGAACACAAAAGAGGCAGAGTGCTCCTTCCCACAGCTTCATTTCCACTAAATTGGAACTGCCAAGCTCTGGCCTTTCTGACCACAGCAGAGGAAAGATGATCTCCTGCTTTTGCATTACATTAGGAGACGTTTGTGTGATATCCTAGTCCAGCAGCCGGTCCGGTAGCACAGCTGTGAACAGGACCTATAAACTGAGGTTCCAGCCAGCAAAGATTTTGGTCACCTATGTCTGGCCACTAATTTGCTGAGACAAATCTCCTTCTTTGAGCCTCAGTTTCCCGCATTGCAAAATGGGGACAAGTACTGGCTTGTCTCAAAGGGGAAATCAATTAAAATACTTTGAGATTCACAAATGGCAAGGGCTACTGAGCTAAATAATCTCAAAGCAATCATGTGCTCTGGCATAGATCCGACAACAACTTTTCTATGCATGTTTTTAATAGAGGTTAACATTTTCATTTTCTCTGAGCATATTTTAGTCTCTATCACATAAAAGCAAGGTCTGTGTGAGGCACCAACAAGCAGAATGCACAATCATTAATTTCTGCAAAGCAGCCTTGGTGTCTGTGAAAACACTCCAGGTAACTCAATAAATTAGAATAATAAACACAAAGGAAACCAGAGAACAAGCAAGGACAGGGCAGAAATCACAAACAGAGCCCGACAGCATAATGTATGGTACAACAGCAGTCCAAGCCGGGCCTCCACGAGGCACTGGGGAGCCTCTGGGAGGCACACGTGAGGTGGAGGATATCCAAGTCTCGGTACTGTTCCTTATTACTCCCTGAATCTCCTACGAGTAATCTTAATTTAAATATCAGTGTGCGCACGCCGCCGGGGCCTCTCCCCACGATGCCCGCGGGGAGATCTCCAGCTGGCAAGCGCAGCACAGCCCCTGTAGCCACGAACCCCCGGCGAAGGAGCTTTTGCTGATGCAAACACGAGCCTCGGCAGCGGCAAGCAGCGCCCGAGGCTGAAATGGTGCTGCAGCAGGGGGTGTCCGGCTGCTGTCAGGAGGACAGAGCCTGGTGTCGGCTGGGGAGGTGGGAAGGGCTGCAGCTGCCCGGAGGTGTTAAGCAATAATTTCTGCCCGAGGGCAGGGAGCAGAGGAGAGGGAGAATCAGCAACTGTGCTTCTAAACAGGTTACTTTTGGTTCCTTATGCAATCTGCACTCCTACAGAAGCAAATCAACCCCCGAGGGGAGCAGAGGGAATCTTTAGTGCTGGAAAAGCATATTACTTTCCTGCAAGAATGTTTTCTTGCTCTTAGAAGCCCTTTCTGGTGGTGTTCTACAGGCAGTACCCCCGACAAAGTTCTCCTGAACTGGGGCTCCCCACACCAGCTCTGCCTCTGCATCCCTATAACCCTTATGCTGCTCCCGACCTATTTCTTTCCTCAACACATCAGGTTTATGCATCTTAAGTGCTCACTTCTGCGGCTACTCCTATTTCAGTCCCAAGTCTCTTCTGAACAGAAAGTGCCGTTCACATAAAAACGACGAGGACAGGCAGAAAGACTTAGATTGTGAGGAAAGATTCAGCAAACTTGTTCCATTTTCCTCCTGGATCAAGCCCTGAACCCACAGGAAGCCTCCAGAGGTACTCTCTGCTGCAAACGTTCTGTGACATTTAAGAGGCCTCCCAGTGAGTCCTGGGAGCAGAGCGATGGACTTCTAGGGGAAAGTTCTGTCTTTGCCATGCAAGGAACCGATGCTATTTATAACAATTCCTGCTGTCCCCAACTGGGCGTGAAGACAATCAGCATCTGTCCACACCCTCGGGGAAACTGCAGAACCAGAGATGCTGTGTATGTATCTGTGCAGTGCCTGCTGCTCCAGCATGGAAACGGCAGGGTGGGCAGAGAGGAGCTGTGAAGGGCTCAGCCAGGGCTGGGGAGATGCGGGGCTGGGGAAGGGGGCTGGGGGAAGGGGATGGTACCAAGGGGGATGGGTTTTGCATGCGAGTGCCTGTTACTTGAGATCATACAGATGTTTTCTCTTTAGCTGTGGTTTTGAAAAACCCCCTGCCTACTCTGCTGGAGGCCCTTTCCTGCCAGAGCCAAACCTGGAGCTCCCAGACATAGGAGGAGAGCTCAAAGGTCTCTGAAAACAGAGAGTGCATTTATGCTGGGGAGCTGGGAACTGGAACTCTATACAGGTAGTCTTGAGTGCTTTGTCTGCTTGTTCTGACAGGGCAAAGCCCAGGAGCAGCACGCTGACCTGGTCCTCCTGCCTGGCAACTGGTTCCCCCACGGCCTGCCTCTACTACCCCTGCTATCTGCCGGCAGCCCCCCTTCCTCCCTCCCTGTCCTGCACAGCAATCTGCTGACTGTAATTCCCCTAGCTTGAAGAGGGGCCCTGCCTGTTTCCCCCCGTTCCTGCTGCTCACACGGCAGTCTCCTCTCCGCTGCTTTCCTCTCTGACACATCCAGATTCCCTGCAAGGAAAAACCCCCGTGTTGCAAGGCCTTTCTGGGGCATGGGTCTCCTGTTCCTCTCCCCTATGCCAGCAGCAGCACACACATTTGTTTCCTTGCTCCATTAAGCCAGTAAATGAGGCTGGCTTAGCTCAGCACCGTGAGCTGGTGCTCTGAGCCCAGGATGTGTCTCAGCACAAGAAGTAACACCGATGAGCGCACAGGAGGGAAGGAGGGATTTGTGAGTTTGGCACCACGCTGTTCTACCCCCTGACACCAAGGAGAACAGCTTCTGGAGACCAAATCACGCAAGCTAATGTAGCCTGCAAATGTTTTGGGGGTTGGCCAGGTGACCATGCTGCCTTCTTTGAGGCTATCCACCCTCCTCCAGGAGAAGATAAATCAATGCAAGGCAACATCTGCCAAGATATTGACTTTGGCTCTGCTCACGGACTGCCTACACTTCAGAGATGGGTAATATTCAGCTTGATTATCTCTCACCGCCAAGAGGAAGTTTCTCTCTATGCTTAAAATCACTGGGATGAGCCAAGGAGGAATCGATCTGTGGGAGAGAAATGCTGACAAGAAAACACGAGTCAGAGACAGGATGAGAGCGGACGATGGGTGAGCAATGGAGACAGCCTCTGGCAGCTTGCCTGGCCAGGTTAGCAACAGCCTGGGTCACTACAGCCAGAGAAAGATTAACACCAAGCACACTACTCCAAACTTTACAGCAGGCCCTTTATGCTCTCCCCCTCCTTCCCTGAATAGCTTTTCTGCTCTTAAATTGCTCCTCAACCTCTTAAAACATCCCTTCTCTGCTCACCCCTACATCCTCACTGCACTGGAGTTTTCTCATTGCTTCACGTGCGCCCAGTTCACTGCTGAAGGCGTGACACTCAGTAGTTGCAAGGCTTGCCACCTGCTCCACTTTGGGCCTTATGTCACATGCCACCTCCCCAGCGGTGAAAAGCCCCAGGAGTACTCATTAATTGCACCACATCCACCCCTCAGGCAGACCCTAATCCTCACGGGCTCATATACAAATGCACAAAGTGATTTCACACCGATAAAAGGTGACATTTCATTAACAGAACATGCTGACAAAGCCTCATGAGGTGAGCATTCAGCAACATCATCAAACTTTCCCAGGATAAAACACTCAGCCTTCGACTTGTTTTTCCCTACCACACTTATGATAAAACATCCTGTAGGTCCTGTGGCCCTCCAAGGGCAGCAGATGAGGAAAAAAAAATCTGAGTCTCTGCAAAAGGAAATCAGTTTTAGGGATAGTCTTGACACTGATTCCTACTTCTGCTTGCCAGGTAGGTTAAGTGTCACATGCTTGGCCTGGAGTGGCACTGATTACAGTCTCCTTGGAGCACATCACGCTCCTGAGATGGAAGGGAGAAGGTCAGCCGCAGCAAAAGAAATGGGTAAGGGCCTCCCGGCCAGGCTCACTCAGCGTCTCGCTGAGGCCCTTCCCTGAACCGTTCAGCTGTGTTTCTGCCTATGCTGCTGCTGTTCTCTGAGCCTGAAGGCAGCACAGAATCAAGCAGCAGAGGTAGAAGAGACCCAAAGGAACCATCTAGTCTGTTCTACTCTGTGAGAGATGGATCAGTTCTGCTTCGTCATCTGTGGCATCTGTCACTCCTTGTACATGTCTAGTCTGTCCTTAAAGCCCTCCAGTGATGGAGTTACACAGCCTCCCAAGGCGATTTGATTCAATGGTTTGCTGTCTTTACTGTAGCAGAGTGTACTGACATTAGACCTATCTCTCTTGCTACTGTCTTAAACTTCTCCTCCCCATCTTCTGCAGAAGACATAGTTCCTTTCTTTTGTGTCCTATGTACCTGCACACTGTCACAGGTGTCTCATGCCTAGTCCTCTCTTCTTTAGTCCTAACAGCTCCATTTCCATCCATCTCTCCTCATGAGTATGCTGTCTAGACTTCTGATCATTCCCACTTCCCTCTTCTGGAGCCCATCCAACTGGACCACATCTCCTTAGAAACATGAAGCGCTCCGAAGAGACACAGGACCCTACTGCAGAATACACAGTGATCAGCGAGCAGCCAGCACTGCCACTGAGGCAGGGACACAGCTACAGCAGAACACAACGATGCTGTAAAATCTAACGCGTGCCCTTCCTTCTCTCTTCTCTGGGAGCTGGACGCTGCTCCTGCTTTGAGCTTCGTGGGGGGAGGGAAAAAAGGCATTTAAAAGGCTAACTGATCTGACCATGTCCCAAGTCCTTGACCCACCTGGCCTGCATTGAAGCACTGCTTCCCAAGTCAGGTAGGAACAAAGCTGCACGTGTTCCTCCACCTTGGGACACACTTTTCAAATTGATAGACCTGCATGCCTCTGACTCATTGCCAGGACTGGAGACCAGCCAGGAGAATAGGGAGGAAAGAAATGCCACTCTAAAGGCCAATGAATACGCATGAGGCCTGTTACGCAAGAACCCCCGTGGACCCCCTTACCCAGGTAAAAGTCCTACAGATGGCCCATCCCTAACCACAGTTGATGCAGTGGGGAGGATGTGTGGGTGGACAGATAATTTGATATTTAACTGAAAAAACTAAAATGGGTTTAATGCAGTGCTAGGAAGACAGATTGCCTGCAGCACCTTCTGCTCCTGATTATGGATGCCAATCTCAGGTTTCCCTTAAGTGTAAAAGCAGCCAGGATGTGTGGGTTTTCACCAAAGATTCAGAGACCCAGTCCTACAAAAAGGAAGTGCCACAGGAGGTTAATAAAGGGTGACCAGCACCGAGGAACATCCCTGTTACAGCACCAGCAGCTGGCTTTAGTTTTCTGTGGCATCTTATGGTTTCATGCCAGACATGGAGGAGGGGGCGGGGAGGGCAAACGTGAGGCTGTCTCCAAAGTTTCTACAGCTTCTCCTGCAATGGACAAATCTGGCTAAAACCATCGTAACTCACCAGCTAAAGTCCTGATGCTTCAAGGTCAGAGAGGTCTGGCAATTTGAACACTGAGAACTTTCCCTAACATTGCACCACCATTGTCTTTTAGATGCATCTGCCTTCTTTGCCACTTGCACAAGAAAATCTCAGGTCTGCATCCCAGCACTGATGTGTCACCCCATGTGAGTGTCACGCAGGAGTGTCAAGCTTCCCACCCAAGAAAGAGCTACAAAAAGAGGGAGAAAAAGCCCCCAGCTGCCTCCTTCCAAGTTCCAGGAGTAGAATCACAGCATACCAGGAATGCTCTGCAGTGTGTTCCTCTGCTGACAGCAGCAAGGTGGCTTTCACACCAGCCTGCAGCCTCAGCTCTTGCCTGTCAATCACCTCATGAATGAATGGGATCTCCTACCGCTCCATATCCAACTTGGACCGCAACTGAAAGCAGGAGAAGCAGATCACTGGGATGCAAAAGGCATCCAACTACATTCCTGCTAGGAAGAGGAAGAGCTTTACTGGTGACACAGCCCCACTTCTTACTAGCCCTCCTACGCACCCCCTTTCTGTGAGCTCACAGCACATATATGCACCAGGCATTCTGTGTAGGAAGAGAAAATAAATGCACTGTGGGGCCAGTCTGAAGAGCTGGAGACAGGGGACAGAGCCTGTCTGAGAAATGTCAGGGGCTTGTGGAAGGACCACCCCCCTGTAACCAGCATGCCAAAGGCTAAAGGGGCAGCAGATGTGAAAAGGGGGGAGGGCAGGCTGCAGCAGCCCCTCTCCGTCTTCTTCCACCAGCTTAAAACCTCCCCTGTCCTTTGACTCGAGGGGACTGCTAATAAACCTGCCTGCACTGAAGGGACAAACACGGCCCACTAAATCACAGCCCACACATGTCTCTGCTCATACGAGGAGCAGAGCTCCAATGCCCCTTCCCCTGTGAAGCCTCAGCTGGCGCAGGCTCCCTGCTCCACCGCTGCAGGGATGGAGGCTACAGATCATGTTACATCATATTTGGCAGAGAGGGGACAATCATTTTTCAGGGAGTAATCACTCCTGGAATCTCACTTTTCTCCAAGCTCAGAGGACAGCCTGGAACAGATGGGGGTTTCCTAGCATCCCTGTGCTACCTGAAGCACTCAATAGTTGCTACCTTGCAGTGGTAATGTTTTCCTCCCCTCTCGAGCATTTTCCAATTCCGACATGCTTATTTGTGCCTGGTCCTCTCTGTCACGTGCTTTCCTTTCTATTCTCTGACAAGATGAGCATTGGGCCTGACCATGGACAAATTCCTGCTGACTCCAGTTGAGAATCTGGGCTGGGGGTGGGAATGAAACTCACTACAAAGGAGCTGGTGTGAAGGAGTCAGCTAGGCTTTGTCACTGCGGTTCCTCTCCTCCAAAGGAAAAGGAAGAGATAATGATGTTGGAACATTTTAACCTTTCTTTTTCTGAGCTTGATAGGCTTGGCCTGAGGCACCTTTCTGAGCAAAAACAGGCTGCTGCAAGATTGATTGGTTGGGTGCAGAGTTTAAAGGTAATTTTCTCTTGTCACATGCACATAAATTATTGTGGCTCAAGCTGTGATCAGCTCTACATCTCACTTGTTCGACTGCTTTTATGCCTGGGCTCCTATGAGGGGTTGCAAGAGCCACGTCCAGTGCTCCCCAAGCAGCATCCAACATAAATATATATCAAGAGCACCACAGGCATACACACAAAGTTAGTGTCTTGGTTTAAGGTGAGGAAAGGGCACATGCCTGCAAATCTGCACAGACAGGGCTTCCAGCTGCAGAAGTTGCAGCTAGAGCCTTGTATTACTCATCTACGGACCTCTTTAAAATGTTCTGTCCATGAACGCCAGGGCAAGGAAAACTCATCCACTCAGATTATTCACAAGGGGGAGAGAAAGGAAGATGCACATGCACACACACAAAGGAAGCACAGCTGCAGCCAAAGTGAATTCATTTTTAACATTCATGAAAATATTCACAGAACACTTCAGTGCTATTTGCCTAAATTTTGCTGTTTGGAGTAAACACTTGAGCCAGCGCAGGCTGTATGTTCTAGGCGCAGCACGGGATCGGGGATCAGGGGTGGCTCCTGGATGCAAGTCACAGATTCGTGCCACGTCCCCAAGTACATGTGACTCCCTCACTTTAAGGCACAGACTCACAATCTGCCACCACATAGTTCCTGACTTCTGATCCTTGTGAAAGGACTTTGCGAGTACCCACAGCCACCGCATTCCCCATCCATCGCAACCTTAGGCAACAAAGGCATGTGTGCTCTGCCAAATTGAAACACAAAAGCAGTGCCAAACAATGGCAGCTCCGGCGTGCCCCTGGTCTGAGGGAGCAGGCCCCTTTCCCCACCTCTACTCCCCCACCACTCTTCACGACTAAACCCCTTCCACTGGTTTCTTTCCCTGCGCATTCTGAGCAGCTCACACAAGGGAAAATGCTACAGCACACAAGGGAGACTCAGCTGAAGCCCTGAAGACAAGAGCTGTGTGCGTTGTCTCTTCCTCCTTCATAAATACAGCTGAGACGACGACTGGATAATTGGCTAAGTGCCTGTCAGCTTAATAACAGAGAGAGAGAGACACACAGAGAGGGAAAAGGAGAGATTTGTATTTACTATTCAAAGTCATGGATGCTGCCTGCCAGTGGATTTCAACATGGGTTTTGTTCGCAGAGTAAGGCATGAAAAGTGACTGGATGTGCAGCTCCGAGTCATGGTCTTGTGTGAGGGTGGACAACCAGCTTGGGATGGAGGGAGTGAGGAAGCAGAGCACTGAGGTAGCTGCCATCTAGGCACTATTGTGTTCCTGGTTAAAGTACCTGTGGCTTCCTACACTGGAAAAGCATCACTGCCACCACCCCTGGTAGGGCACTGTTCTCACTGATACACTAAGTCACACCATGTTAGGGACAGTGACAGTGGTGCATGTCCAACACGGTCACCCTGCTGACCCTGAGAGGAGAGGGTGCAGTGGCACCATGAGTGGCAGCTGCACAGTGGTGTGACCATTCCCATTTTGTTTTGCAAACACACAGCACAGAGGTTGGTGCTTGGGGAGCTGGAGCCCTCTTGGTCTTTCCCTTTCCCCTCATAAATCTGGTGCACTTCTAGGAACCCATCTAAAGAGAGCACTTGTGATGAGAAACCAGTCAGACATGTCTGGGCTCTTACAGGAGAGCGAGAGGTTGTGTGCAGGAGAGGTCTTCCTGCTCTTTGGAAGTTTTCACTACTTCCCTCTGCCACTGAAATGCAAATTTCAGTGATGAGAGTGGTTCAGTTTGCCACTGGAACGGGACAGTATTGGCCAGATCTACAGTGGTGTTAATCACTGAGCCTCAGAAGAGGAAGATGCTATATTCTGTTCACTTGCTGCTTTTTTTCCTTAACAGTTGTGGCAACGGAAACACACAGAAACAAAAGGACACTTCCAGTATTAGTGAGGATTACTGAGGTCCAGGAGTTGGAAAAAGCCATAGAGACCTCCAAGTAGGCAGACTCTTAACCTGTCCAACCGGCAGTGCGGCCTCTCAGTTGCAAGTGTGGCAACTTTACACAGTATACGAACATTTGTCCGACTACACACAAGAAAACACTTTCCACTTTTAAGTGGGAGCAAACGTAGGGAAACACACCCTTGCACATGGGCACACACAAGCACACACCTCCCAAATCTCATACAGATGTGCTATTGCAAAGAATCTGCTGAATGCCAGCCCGGTGTGAGTGGGCTCATTTCCATCAAGTTAGCTGGGACCGATGAAGCCCAACCCCAGAGAAATCAATAGAGCTGCGGCAGCGCTGTTTCTCCTCTCTTTGCACAGGGCCGAGCACAGTGGGGGCACTCTGGGATCACAGCCGGCCTCTCCCACACAACCGAGTTGCTCCTAATAAAAATCTGCAGAAATATATGGGCACAGAGGAGACTGGCGGTTCAGATTATTTTGAAATAGCTGTTTTCTAGGCAGAGGTGAAACTCATCATTATTAGTTCCCATTACTTACCATAAAACCAGGCACGTTAGATGTGCTCGAAGCCTGAAGGAAATGCTTTGGTGTCAGATTCAGCTGAAAATCACATTCGTTTTTTCTTCAGCAAGAGAACAGTAAAAGAAAACTCAGTAAATACCTGACTTCACCTTCGTGCCCTCCATTGCACTTACTCCAGCAGAGCACGAGTTCACACAAACCAGAGTGAATTTTGATGGACAACAAAACTAGGTAACTTCAATGAAAATGGCTATATTCAGCCTCACAGTGAGCCTGTCGAAGCCCTGCCGCTGCATCAGCAGCAAGCTGTGGCCCCGCAGATCTGTCAGAATCAGATGCCTGTGGGTCTGGATATAAAGGGCAGGTATGTGTAACATATATTTTGAAAATTTATAGTTATGAGATGGCAAATTCCAGTAACTATGAGCTATTTTAAGAATAGGTCTTTCCTCATGACCTGCTGGGGAGGGGAGTGGAAGAAGTACCGACTCTGAGACACCTCAGGTAACACGTACTACTATATAAATTTTAATGCCAACTAAGTAGGAAAACATATGGCACTTAGTTGCAAACTGAAGTGTGTGTGCAGACTCAGGGGAGGAGGTTAAAGCCATACAGTTCGATACCGTCTCTCCATCTTTCTGAATGCAAAATATGCGTACAGTGTTATTAAACATACATCGTTTCTCCAAAGAAAGCCTTTCCTTTGCTAATTTCCATTCCACTTTCCCTCGTGGTAGGTTAGCCCCACTTTGCAGGAAGCACACGCTCACAAAGGGCCCCCCTACAGCTAGGCACACCGTATAAATATAATGCACGTGTATAAGGAGACGTGATGATTGCCAGCCTTTGACCACACACATATCACAACTTCCTTTATCATATGTATGCACACACACTCACGTATCTATGGATGCATGTGTGCCTTCATGTAATGGCACCATCTGCTGCCAGAGCTGGAAGTTTTGCAACATCATCTGTTACTACATTTATACATTTTTATTTTCGTTTGAAGGAAGGAATCAGCAGAGTTTGCACAGATCCAAATTTACCCAGTCTCGACACATGGACGCTAGAATCGATAATGAAGGCTTTGTATAGCCCAGAGAGAGAAAAGCGCTTGGGACTTGTAGTCAACACCAGCGTGGATGAGGACGTACTAGGGAATCCTCATTTGTCACGTTAGCTGGGTTGCTGTGCGGCTGAGCCAAGAGGCAACCCGAGCTAATGGATAGGTCACAGGGCTGGGTGTGCCTGAGCCCTGTGTGCAACCCTGGGCGAGTCCCCTCACCTCCTGCCCACCCCCAGGCTGGGTCCATCCCAGCTAATAGCCTGCCCGCCCTGCAGAGGAGGGGATCTCTCGCTCTGCGCTCGCGTGGCACTTAATACAAAGGGTGCCTCAACTTAGAGGTGGCCTCTAAGTGCCACAACAATACCACTAATAATCAAGGTTACAATTTTACTGCCAAGACTGTATTATTATGTAGTATTATATGTTTGAACATGCCTATTCTCATTTCTAGCAAAGGGCTCAGCTCCGTGCTCCCTGTTGTAAATCATATGCTAATTATAAGTGTAATCTGAACAGCTTTTACTTTTCTTTTAGAATGACGGTATAGGGCATAAACTTTGTTGTGATGTTGTGTTGCTATTTTGCCTGAGGTGCCTTTGTCCTCTAGCACAGCTCCATGTGCAACATATCAGCAAAATACTGGGAGGCCAAGAACAGAGT
Organism: Mohoua ochrocephala; assembly: GCA_013398855.1. Taxonomy (NCBI): domain Eukaryota; kingdom Metazoa; phylum Chordata; class Aves; order Passeriformes; family Acanthizidae; genus Mohoua; species Mohoua ochrocephala. Next base: position 488,691 of record VZTA01010965.1, read on the forward strand.
TTGCATAAATTGCTTATATTGCAGGATTACGCCAACAGCACTGTCATTACTGCTGGTAATTTGATTCTAGCCCATCCTTTGACACATGCAACTTGAAGAAACTAAGTACCCATTAGGATGGATGTTCCTAAATGTGCTATCAGCCTGAAACTTCACATTATTTAAAAATACCTGGTAAAAATGAAAAACGCACACTCAGTCAAATGTTGGTTTTCATCTGTACATCGGCATTAGATTGATTTAATTCTTGATGAAAAGTTGATGCTTGGAAAAATTCAGGAGCAATGAGCCAAATTCTGGCCTTGGCGAGATCCCAGTTCTCCAACAGGCTGAACATCATCTGAGCAGCGCTCTGCAGCTTACGCCCTGTATGAGTCACTTGTACCTCTTTATTAGCCGTCCCTGGGAATCTGCCCCAAAGACAAATGGAATATTTCTGGCTCTGCCCTTGGGCTTTAGTGGATTTGTACTGGTATGATGGAACAGATTGGAATGGGGATGTGACCCATTTTGGTTCCAGCTGGTGGTGAGCTCCATTTCAGTTTTTAAAGGCTAAATCTGCACTTGTGCCAGGACTTCTAAAATCCCTGGGTAACCTGCAAGTCCTGCTGACACCCTCAGATTAGCGCTTTAAAGGCACTTTGAGGTGAGCTGCTGGTTCGTGAGGCAGCTGATCTTTCCCCCTGACATGCTGTACCTGATCCCATAGCATGGGCTCTCCGCTGCCATTTTGCTTTTAACCCATCTAAAGGTCCAAACATAACACAGAAACGCAGTTCCCTTCCTTTCCAGTTTGCAGCAGCTGCCCTTCTTTACTGAGCACATGTCCCAGCTCAGCCAACATCCTCGTATTCCTCATCCCCTCCCTAGGCTGAAAGTGTTTTACAGAGCACAGGGTCCCTGCCTTTGCTCACCCAACATGTGCAGAGCAAATGAGGTGGGAAGGGATGCTGAAGGCAGGTAAACAGCAAGAAGATTTGGGGTTGGGGACTGTTTTCCTTTTCCTATTTTGATCAGTTTGAGGTGCAATTGTTGTGCATTTCTTGCTTGGAGATTTTCTTCTTTTCCTAACACCAAGCAGGGAAGTTGCATACAAAACCTGACAACCTCATGATGTAATCTTGAAAGCAAGACATCGGCAGGAACTGGAGCCAAAGTTCCCTCTCACTACTCAAAGTGAGGTTCAGTGTCCTTCTCCACTTGCTGAAGACAGAGTTAAAACAATGGAACCTCAGTAAGTCTGACAGGCTCACCAACACACAGTGTCATCTCTGAAATATCCTGCTCTCTTTTCTTGCTTGCAGCTGGACAAACACCGGCAACTCTGCTCAGCCTTTCTCACCTGTTGCAGCTCTCGGACCCCTCCTCTCTTTTCTGCCTTGCTCTAAGGAGCCGATCATTACCCTTTTCCCTGCGGATAGTCTATCATGAGCTATTTTTATTCTCCCTGCGATTCCCTAACTTCCCCGTGCCAAATACTTGCTAACAGTCATCAACCTTCAGCAAGGCCAACAAATGAATCAAATCTGCTGCCAGGTCATTTAGGAGATGAGCCAGTTTAGAGTTAGGGACTTTTTTTAATAGTCCCCTACTGAAGGAATATTTTAAATGCTATAGCTTTAAAAAGTCATCTCCAAACTTTTCAGAATAATTCTATTCTGAGTAACAAGCTGCAAATGAAGCTTCGGAGGACTGGCTTCCTTTAGGAACATTAGGGCTTATAATAAACTATTTTTCTCCACTTCATGGATCAGTCCACCCACCCATTCTTCTACCTACAAGTGTAACCCTATATACAAGTGTATAAGGCCCCAAAGAGGAAGACTAATTTAGAATATCCTGTCCTTGGTGCTTTGCTGAATGATTTGCATCACAATTTACACGAACAAAATGTTTTTAGTTGTCTTATCACTATGTATACTGCTTTTATTTCTCTCCAACTGTGTGTCATTTTTTCTCCCTCCTACATTTTCATTTCCCTTCAAGCTACGGGAGCTACTGGGCACCAGTAAACTGATGCTGCACAATCCCTCTGAAGCAGATGTTTAGCAAAGATAGGTGATATGATCCACGTATAGAAAACTCTTACCTATCTCTCTGCGGACATAAAGTTCTGCTTGGAACACAGTTAGTATAGATCATCTAATGGGGGTTTTTTTCCCCCATCTAGCTCTTTCCCTTCTGTTGTCGTAGTGGATCTATAGGCAGGGAGAGTGAGGAACTGGGAGTTTTTCAAAACAAGGCTGTCTTCAAGTGAGTTATGTTTTGGAGGGTCGAGAAAACAGCAAGGGGGAAGCTAGCAAACAAACCCTTGCTTTAAAACTGAGGACATGAAATGCTATCCTGCAGGACCTAAAGTCCACGGGACATAGGGAAATCTCACACCTTCCAGCTTCATGTGGCAGTCCTGTCTCCCAATGAAGCCTGGTTTCTGCCTCTTGTCTGAAGGAGGAACTGAAACATCCCAGAAACCTGGGTCTGGTCCCAGGGAAAGGGAGAGGAGACAGCTGCCCTTCCTAGGAAACGTGAAAAGCATATAGGTGGCCAGATCTGCTTAAAGAGCTTAGGAAGGCGGCTGGAGGGAAAAGGTGAAGCCTGTGCACTGGCCACCGTCACTTGTGACAGAAATGCAGCCTGCCAGGAACGCAGTATTGCTCGGGGCAAGCATTTACATGGCTGGGTGGTGTGCTGCTCCCGCAGACTGTGTCACTTGGCACACATCTGGCTGACACAGCTGGATCACTTCACTCAGGTGTTTTATTTTAGTGCCTGACATAACACTGGCAAGCCACACGCAATCACTGAAACCACTCTCCCATGCAGCCCCGTGGAGCTTGCTGATGAAGGAACGCTTTACACGCAGCACATGCAGGCACCATCTCCACCATCCACTTAGCCCTCTCGGCTGCAAATGCAGCTTTAGCACACAGCATCTAGATAAACTCAAAAGCTCCAAGGTTAAGTGGGAGATAGAAATCTAGTGACCCCTGTCTGGGCAAGTGAGCTTAATGACTTGTCTGCTGCTCTATGTACCAAACATATGCTGGCAAACATCTGTCTGAGCAGCCCCTCCAAAATAAATGATTGATGGAAGCGATTTGCCTTTAAAAATGGGATAAGACAGCTAGGAGTCCTGCTAGAAAAGGGTTAATGGGATATATGAATTGGTAGTGAGTGGAAGAGAGAGTAGAGAAGCCGGAGTCAGAGGCAACACCCCTTGTTAGGTGTTTACCATGTCGAATCTAAACCGCTTCCATTGCATATGCAAGGCAGATGAATTACTCTGTAAATCCTATTACTCCGTGTGGATAAATCTTACATTCAAGTTAACAAGTCTGGAGAGCTGGGGAATGGAAGCTGCTGAATGGATATTCCAGGATCAAAACAACCGAGGACATGGGAGGCGACCAAAGCGATATGCGTACGCACACACACACACATCCCTCTTCCAGCATCCTTCTTCCCTCTATCATTAAATGGGAGGGATGCAGGACACAGGGGATCGTGTAGCAGAGTGTTTGGTGACATCCAGCAGGATTTATTTCACAGAAAGAGAAAGGAAACTTTGCTGCTGCTGTTAGCTTTGCTAGGGGATTGCTCCCTTGATGCTTTAGGGTTTGTGCACTATCAGCTCCTCACACAGATCACAGACTTATTTTAAATTACACACAGTAGTTTTATAGCCATAATACACAGTGTGCACGCTCACACACACAGCATTTTCCATCAGGAGGGAAGTTACTGCAGGTAAGTTGAGCAAGGCAGAATTTGAGAAAAGAAACCTACAGGAAAAAGACTACTGCAGTTCAGCTATTTGGGACGCTCCCAACTGAAAGCCCAAGTAGCGTCAGAAGTACCTTTGGAAAACCTGCACAGTGCAACCAGAAACATAACACTCAATACTGCCAGTAAGCAAGGCTTCATGTGCAAAGGCATCCTCATCACAACCAGACACACAGGCACAGCATACACCCATTTATGCACCCTGCAAAAAACCCAACATGCTAAGGTACAATCTTCGTAAATGTCAGAGTTCCTACACCATTTTTTTCACCAGCCTTTTCAACTATTGTATCCATCTTCCCTTCCCACAGGGCAGAAACATAAATAAATAAAATTAAAAGACAAGAGTTTCCCAAAAGAACTTGCCTGAGAGTTCTGGCAGCACCAGGGATAAAGTTTTTGCATATGTACAAAAAGAAGCATGGGAAGATCAATGGAACATCTGGCATGCACAGCTGGATCCCTTTTCGATTCCTCTATTGATACTGCAGGGCTGGTGGAAAGTGTACGTTCACAAGAGCTGGCTAACACAAGCAGATCTTTCCCCACTGAAATCCTTTTGATCCAGAGCACTACACAGAGGATAGTGTGGCAAGAAGTGTTCAAAAGCTTTGCAATTTTTTCATATTAAAGCACAAACACACACGCAGAGCCTGTTTGTAGCAGCTGCCGCTGCTGCAGTTTGAGAGGTAAAATAACACACGCTCTCACAGAGACATGCACACACAAATCTGTATCACGTCACACGTACACGTTGCATACATGGAAATATAGATGCACACACAGAAGAGGAAAAGTTGGCAAAATGCCCTACCTGAGGATGGCTGTGTCCCCTTGCCTCACGGTGATGTTATCGGTACCTCGGGTAAAATCCACGCTGCGGACTGGCAGCCCTGTAGGGAGAAGGCAAAGCAACCTCAGTAGGACCAGCGGTAATTGTTTCCGATCAGGCTGAGCCCTTGCTACCATGGCTGGTCTCGTCGAGTTTCACTGTCAGTACTTGTCTCTTTCTCTGCCTGTGTATGTGGACAGACAGACGCAGAAAGAAAACAATAATAATAATGTACAACTCTCGCTCTGATCGACAGCCCAAGAAAGGGGAGGTGATTTCACAGTCCTTCTCAGCTGCCACTTTCTCTTGCTCTTTTCAGTCTCTTGCTGGCTTCTTTCCCCTCCTTGCCTTTTTTTTAAAGGCTTTCCAGAAAAAAGTCTTAGCACAGCCTTCAAATAAAAAAGGGGGAAAAAAAATAAAAGGAGGCAAGACGAAAAAGTCAGGTAGCAAAATAACTATGAAATAATAACAATTAAATCGACCCGTTCAGAGTTGTGAAGAGAGGTGGGGGCGAAAAAAAAAAAAAAAAGGAAAAGGAACAAGAGGAATCCTGTGCAGCCGGGATGCGGGAGGGGATAGTCCTGTGGCTGTGCAGCCTCCAGCCCCGCGCTCCCTCCTAACCCACTTTCCCAGGCGGAGCGAGGGAGGGAGGAGGAGGAGGAGGAGGAGAGAGGGAGAGAGGGAGGAGGGAGCCTTACTCGTGAGACGGCAGCTCGGCACCACAGCGGCGGCGGCGGGCGCGGAGGGAGCCGCGGGCCGCGCTCCCCATCCCTTCTCCCGCGGGCGCAGCCGCCCCAGGGCCCCGCGCCGGGGACGGGGCTGCCCGGGGGGACGCGGAGCGGCGGCCGCGGAGGGGAGGGGGCACTGCAGCAGGGAGAGGGGGCTTGGAAGGGCATGAGGGCCGGAAGGCAGAGGGGGGAAGACCCGAAGGAAAGGGGGGAAGGGAGAGGCAGAGAGGGAAGGGGATGGGAGAGGAAGAGGGGGCTGGAGAAAGGAGGAGAAGGGGAGCGCGAGCGGGGAACTGGAGCGGGAAGCAGAGAGAAGGCAGGAGCAGCCGGGAGCTGCTAAGCGGGAGGGAGGCACGGGGAGTAGGGCACAGAGGACGGAGGAAGGTACGGCCAATATTCTCAAGATGAAATAGTGAGGAGAGCGGGTCTGTGGCCAAAAGTGCAAACAACTTGGCTTAGCGGCCTGAAGCCACACGCTAGCTGATTTACAGAGCAGCATCCTTGGCAACTGCCTCTGCAGCCTCGAACCTTGCTTCTTCCCTTCTCAGACTTTCCCCTCGCCAGATAAACAGTTGTACATCACTCCCTCCCACCTCTCTCCACTCAGCCCTTCCCGCCCCCCACCTCCTTTCCCAGCCTCGGAGCGACGGACCGGAGACAATGCCGGCATTGAGCTGCCCGCGGTGTGAATGCTCGGCCTGTGCTCCCCGGCTGCCAGAGCCCGCAGCTGAGCCCCGCGCCCGCCGGCAGCAGCGCTGCCCACCCGGGAACGCTCCCGCAGCCCGCAGCCCACCGCCGCCGCAAAGAGAAGGGAGATTAAATTAATGGAAAGGAATAAGCCGTATGTTTTATTGCTGATGCCTGCCTGCCATTCCACCAGCCCGATCTCTGCCTGCGGGAGGGATCAGAACTGCTCCTAGGGATGCTTCACTAGTGTAACCCTTCTGCGACCAAAGCACGGCAGGGCTGGGATAGGGAAGCAAAGAGGGAAGGGAAGGTTTGAGAGGCGCCCAGAGAATCAGGTGCAAGGAAAGCCGTGGGGCTACCCAGCTGAGAGTCGCTGTCCTGTGTGGTCACAGCGCTGCTACATGTATGTGCAGGAAGGCAAAAAACAGGTCTTGTACTCTGCCTGCTTCACCTCTGCTCCTGCAGCCTCGTGCACTCCAACTGAAGAGACATAAGGAATGTCACTGTCATAGAAATGGCCATGTGGGACCAGATCAAAGGTCCCTCTAACCCTTCATCCTGTCTCCAAGCAGCCTAAAGCCAACGCCTGGTGAAGCTCACAAGCACAAGGCAAGCATGCAGTGGTACCGCTCCAGGGCACTTATCTATTTCTAGTGATTTATGGCTGAGGCATGTCCCCAGCCAGTGGCACTGCCTTTGTAGTTAATGGAACTTGAATGATTTTCTTCTTCCAGGAATACATCCAGTTGATTTCTGAACTCCTAGAAACTGGCCCCTGCAGCCTTGGTATGGAAAGGCCGCACTGCCTATGGGTACTTAAACAATCCCTGCAAGTGTTAAAGGCCCACAAATTAAGGACGTAGGTCATGACACTGCTGCTCCAGTGCCACGCATGCAGCAGCAAGAAGAGATGACTGCTTTGTATTCAAGCCAAGGAGTCAGGCGAGTCAGACGTTTCCTCTGCAGTAGACTTGGCATGGATAGCACCAGAGGGGGAGAGGAATGAGGGGCTAAAGGGGTTAATCCGCACACTCAGTGTTCCCAAGCTACTGCAGAGAGAGATGCCACCCCACAAGGATATTGCTCTGGAGAAGGGCATGCTGCTGACGCCTGATTGCTGACTAGTAACCACCACTCTAGGATGAAGGAGAGCGCAAGGAGCAGAGATGCATCAGGCTGCTGGCATGCCAGAAGATGGGCATCACCAACCTCTGCACTCCTATGGCAGACTTTGAGTACATCTAAAAGACCTGGTCCCATATGAAGCTACCAATGAAAGAAATGCGCCCCTCTTGCAAGCCGGCGTTGCACGGATCCTTTTTGCAAGGGTCTCCCACGTATGTTTCATCTACATTTAATAAGAGCTATTGTATGTTAATTAAATGCCCGTGGAGTAAGGAAAACATATTTGTCGAAGATTAACTATTATGCAATGCAAGAAGCATCTGCCACCCAACTGCTAGAGCTCACTAAATATTTCCTTATCTCAGAGTATTTACTTAGGAGGCAATAACTATCCAGTTAAATCTAAATTTAATGCTTAGTTAAATATAGTTCATAGAAAGTGGTACCAATATGTTTTATACAGAGAATGACAGAGGGGGTTTCAGGGAGGGAGAAGGAAGGAATCCTGTCTCCAGACTCCAGTAAGATCCTGATTCAAGGTGGGACTGCACGTGGCCATGCCTCCCTACCAAGAGAGGTGCATCACAGAGGACTCAGAGGCCCCTCTCTGCTGATGTAGCAGTACAGGGAATGACTTCGTTTTCTTACACATTTATACAATTCTCATTAGAACCAGTGTAGCATAACTGTTGTTTAATAATAATAATAATAATCATAATAAACCTAATAAACAGAGAGACGAGGAAGAAATTCCCCTGAGGGTCTTGTAAACCTCGTGAAAAATAAAACAAACCCAAAACCTAAAGCTGACAGGTCTTATTTGCTTTTAGAAGCGTACGGAAGCAAAAGGAAGAGATTGCATAGGTGTAAAAGGCCAAACAAGCAAGAATCACACAAATCCTAGGAGACCGCCTCATGAGTAAAATAAATAATGTTATTTTTGTAGGTGTTCCCAGAAGAAATAACTCTCTGGACCCATCTCCCCCTGCTGGAAGCAGATAACGAAACAGCACGTCTGGCTCCTAACTTTCCTACCTTCTGAAAACTTGAGGAAAAATTCAGGTAAACAGTCAGAGCATGGACACCACAAATCCATACTACAGCCTCTTAATGCCATTTATCAATAATCCTGGTGGGTGCAGGACTGGCAGGACGAGCCTGGCTGACCAGATTTTGTCACTATGCAGAAAGGAATGGATAGAGCAGCAGGAGCCCAGCCCTACAGGTACCACATCACTCCCCTCCAATGCAAAACACTTAAACCCTGTTCAAAGGGAACAGGGCCTAGAGCAACGCACTTTGATGAGCACAGGCTGTAAGGCACAGCCAGAGACGTGATAGAAATGTTTGCGTGGCGGGTTCAGGAACATTTCAGTGTTTCCACGCTGTGGATGCGGGATTCGTTTGTGTACAAGCTGGAAGGAAAACAGCAGCATGAGCTGAGGCAGCCTGGCTATCCCTAGTTTCCCTGGCTTTGAGGGGAATGGGCTGAAGACATCACAGTGTGGGTATCTAGGCTGGCTAAAGGAGAGAACCTCCACGCTGGTCCTGGATGGGCAGGAGATATGTTGAGATATGCCATGCTGAGGTGCTCTAGGACAGGTGCTCAGGTCACCTCTGCCTACCTGTGTGGCTGCTCAGTTTTTCAGATACTCAGGGACTGACATTGTGAAAGCCTGAAATGCCATCTGCTTTTCATGGAGAGCCAAGAGACACTGAAAGCATGGACTCTGTCCACAAATGGTAGTGGGGTTTTTTTGCATTTGAGGTGGCTAAATGCAAAGAACGATCCATGAACTTCACTCAATGCCAACTGCAGCAACCATCTGTATGATGTGGATGGCTGCCCTCTAGGATGAAGCGAGGCTCGTCAGCTCACACCACAAAGAGCCACAAAATGGAACTGTTCTCACTTGGCTTTCATTCGCTACCAGCCACACCAGAACTGGTGACTTGATCCCAAATATTGCTGGAATCGGGAAAAAGGCATTTCCGAAATTTACTGGACCCTACCGTGACTGACACAATAGTTTTGAGGGGACTGTGAAATGGCTCTGCCAGCAGAGACCAGGCACACAGGGACTTTATTTGGGATATCCGCAGCAATGAGCGAAAACGTATGATGTTTTGTGAGCTGTAACGTGTTTAGTCAAGATACACTGCTGCACAATGCAGCAGAGCCTGCTCAAAGCTTCTCAGCCATGAAGAGAAAATGCAATTTTGTCGCGTTGGCAGAGGAGCTATGGAGAGGAACGAGGAAGAGCCAAAGGGGTTTCACCACATGGGGAGGAAGATTAAGGGGCCGCGGAAGGACAGCGGTGATCTCTCATTCCTCTCTTCGTTCCCATACCTGCAGCTCCTACAATGCACACATTTCTGCTCTGATGTGCAAGGGCGGCATCTCACTGCAATTAAGCAGTTATGTTCCGTTCTCCTTTGGTCCCTAGGATACAGGGAGCCACAGGAGTAGAAGAAAAGGAGAAAAAGCAGGGCTAGAAGAGAGATGGAAAATCAAACTTACGAAACACTTATTATAGGGGAAAAATTCTGCAGTTTGAGAAAAATAACATGTGTATGGTTTTTACGAATACTTTGCAAGTCTAAAAATTAAACTGGCTTTTGACGCTGAAAAAAAGAGCCAGTTTAGAGCCAAGGCTAGCACGCAGACACGTAATGCAACAAGACCAAGCTTCCTCTGAAGGAAGGACCTCATTAGGCAGAGGAATTTACTGTGTCGAGAGCACTCAGCTAGGCCATAACTGCGGATGATAACATGCATGCACAACACCTCTCTCTAAGCGTGGTCACTGAGCTGTAGCAGAACTCCCTCCTGTACAAGAACAAGAGCTGATTTTCACCAATTTGTAACCTTGTTACTATGCAATTGATCTGATTTCACAATTGATCTCCTTGGTGTGGACAATTTAGAGGTCAAGGGTCAGGTTCTCAATTGCTGTAAGCTGACATATCACCACCGCTGTTAGAAGAGCTATGCTGGTTTCTACCAGCTAAACATGACTTGTGAAGTTCATCTTCTTCTGTGCTGCATGGGTAGAGAACTGTGTTATCACCTTTGAAAGAAAAAAACTTGTTTGACTGGATGAAGAGATTTTGTGCTCAGACTTTTCGGAAAGTTTCACCTTTAGTTAAAAACCAAATCTGAAGGCTGGACAGGAGGAAAAGAGTAGCCTAAAGATGCCTTTTTTTCATCAGTATGACCAAGCAGAATTAAATAATTAGTGCTGCAGATGGTTTGTGGCCTTAATTACTGCTCGCTATCATAGCGAGTGCTTATAGAACTACAGACTCATTTGTAAAAGGGTCCTTCCCACTTGAGAGGGGCAAGGCAAAGAGAGTGCTTCTTCTTTTGCTTAAAACAAAAGTTGCCCTTCCAGTCTTACATAAATAAAACAATACAAGAATAAAGGTCATCAGTAGTGTCAAGAGCACCGCACTGCCTTTTCCCTGAAAGATCACATGCCATTAGTGACTTCCTTTAGCAACACCTTGCAACTGGACTCTGCAGCTGCTGTTTGCCAGAGGGTGTCAAATCATTTTGAAACCACTGGAGGCCAGGTTGCTCAGCCAGTGCTGCTCTGTGGCAGGGAGCCAAGCTGCCTGCCATCCCCCAGCCCAGTCAGCAGTCCCAGTGCGAAACTGTGGGACCTGTCCCCACAAGAAAGGCTGGCTCATGGCTTCAGAAGCAGGGGAATAGGTGATCCCAGTTCTGACATTTCTTGTGGGAGCAAGGTAGTGTGTCAGCCTGTGTTTTCTGAATGTGACTATAGCAGCCGGGCATGCAAACCTAGACAAGCAGTCCGTACCTCCCACTGAGGACAGCTTCAAAATCTCTTTATATTTGGCAGTGAATGGCTGCTTCACTAATGTCACGTAACACTTGATGAGTCAGGCAGAGTCAGAGTTCAACACACAGGTCTTTAAATAATCTACTTCCCCACAGGAAAGCAGTATCACTGTCTGCTTAGTCCTAATATCCCCCAAAAACTTTCCTCCCAGTGCCAGTGAATATTTACGGCTCTCAGCAAAAGCAATTAGGATTGACTTCACAAGTGACTGCAGTGGTTAACAGTCCCTCCCAAAACAGAAGCAGAGAGATGACCCAGAGGTTGGGAAGTTCTAGGAGGACAGTCCAAATTCCTCGGTGAATTTGGGTAAATTACTTAATGAAGCAGTCACAGAGGCATAAAAAGTTAATTTCCCTAGACTCCCTCTGCCCTCAGAGAAGTAATCTTCTCTTGAGGGCACTCAGAGCAGATTCCTAACTTAACCATTTAAAATTGTCCTGTCTCTCAGGGCGTGTCAGAGTTTACAGCTCCATAGCAGGGATCCTCACATAAGCTCCCCATCGCACACACAGAGCGAAGCACCGGAGGCCGCAGGGTGATCTGACACGATCTGACACCGCTCTACCCAAAGCCCCTGCAAGACTCAATCTACAGAACACGCCAGGCGTGACCTATTTCCAACGTACTCCTTAACAGGCCCCAAAACAACTGCCGGGCAGCTGTGAGGGACGGGATGGCTGCAGACAGGAATTCTACACAACGAAGGGGCGGTCGGAGCCATCCTGCGGAGCCCCGATGCGTATTCCCTGACCTGCCCTGGCATGGAGTTCTCGACACAACGCTAATGGATGAGCATAATCACTCTGACAGCGATGATTCTGAAGAGAGCTCCAAAGCCGTGCTGAAATGATACATGCTACATATCCATCATTACCGGAGAATTAATGTTTTTGTGAAGAATAGAGTGCAGCAGGCTGTTGTGCCCTGCATTTTCTTGTCCTTTACAACAGCTCCAGCATAGCTTTTATGAAACTTAAATTGAGGCCTGCAGCAAGTCAAGAAAGATTCTCAAGTTTTGTGGTGCTGTCAGGACACGAGGCACTGTCAGAAAGCCTCGCATGCAACAAACAGGAAGAGAAATTTGTATGCAAAAATTTGGAGAAGGTTTCCTTTGAAACTATGACCTGCCTGACTTTAGGCTTCTGAAAACACTTCCATTCATTTCGCTGTGACCAGGTCTGAAAAGGAGGAAAACACATCTTTAACATGTCCGGATCTTCAAGATGAAAAGCCAGAAGTGTCCCACAGACGCAGGCTCAGTTAATACCATCCCTACAGACTACAGGTCAGGGCTGTCTCTGCACCAGCATGTAGAGTTAGTGCATGCCAGGTCTTTCAGCACAAACTTTTTAATGTTTCAGCTTTTCTTCTCATCTCTCTACTACTCTCCTCTAAACTTCTCACCCTGATATTTTCAAGTTTCTCTCCCTTTCCTAGGTTGCTCCCATGCCCCATTTCTGTCAGGCCATGTCATACTCATACATTTTAAAGCTGGAAGGGACTTCTCAGATCATCCTATCCAGCTGCCTGCCTCAAGCTGCAGAAACTCACCCACTTCTCGGGTTCAATGATTAATTACCACACCAGGTTAAGAATTTTTCTTGTTGTTTCAAACACAAATGTTATTTCCTTTATCATCCAGCCACTGAATTGAATCATGCTTTTGTCTGCTTAAATGGTTGCCTATTGTTAAATACTATCTCCTTGAAATATTATGTTGTACCTGTTTGAGTCTTACTTTGTACCACTTTTGTTCTTAGTTCAATACTTTGTCACACGTGGTGCCAGAGAGGAAAATAGGGTGTTTTCAGCAGCCTCTGAGACAGCTGGCAGATGCAAGATTAATATCACTGTCCTTGATGTGGGCCAGATAGCAAAGAAGTAGGGCCAGGAGTGGCCATTTTAGGTCCAAGTCTAAGCATGGGAAAGGCAGAAGTAGGAGCAGGGGTGGAACAACAGAGGACCTGCCCACAATTAGGTGCAGAAATTAGGTAACTTCTCAGAGAGAGGCGGCATTTCGCTGGAGGTGATTCCAGCAACTCGTTCTGTCAGGCAGGATGGAGGGACCTCCAGTTCTGTGCTCAGATGCAGTGGCCATGCAGGATGGCCTGTGGGCTTCACCACTTGCAGCAGCAGCACCTCCTCATCTCGGAACCACCCTGATTCCACTTCATCCCAAGTCATGTTTAAATCAGCGTGGATAAGGTGAAACTAATCCGAGTGTGGAAAAACTTGCAAACTGCTCGGGTGAAGCAATACCTCTCAGAAAAAGAAATACCTTTCAAGGGACAGAAATTCTTCCCTGAACCACTGCTAAGGCTGGGCTGGATGAGGGATGCACACATCCTGAAACGGCTCCCTAAAACAGAGGTCTGGGGGTGCCATTTATAAAAGCCTTCCAGGCAAGAGTGAGAATAAGCAAGTGTTCTCTTGAAGGGGCGTAAAATCTGTGTGGGGACTTGACCTGGCTCAGGCCCTGAAGTGCCAGCACATGCACACACTCACACACACACACACACAGAGACAATTTACGCAGCTCCAGCAACCTGTTAGATCCAGCAGCTGCCAGGGCTTTATGAAACAAAGAGCCCCCAACCCACACAGGAACGGAAGCATTGCTTCCTGTGAAACCCTTGGGGGCTGTACATAGTCCTGGCCTTCAGTGACACTTTATTACTTTCTTAATTTATACAACACACCAGTATTTTTTAAAATAATGTAATGAGCCTGCTAGCTTCTTCCAGCAGGCAGAGATCAGGGAAGGATAAAGAGCAGGCTGGTCAGAGCACTATAGCAGCTGGCTGAACAAAGGCAAGTGATGTGAAAAAAAAATCACTAACGTTGGATCAGACTGGAGCAAGATAATAAGAAAAGGCCCAAAGAAAACCTTTGATGGAGAGATGGAGCTCTGAATAGGGCACTTACATGCCTCATTACTTGCCCTCTGATAGAGGAATGGACTGGAAGATGAACTCCAAATACCACACCTATCGCACTTGAGGTAGGGTGAGGCTACCTCAAGTGTCCTCCAGGAAAATCTGCTTTTTATCCAAGCCATTGTCCATAACACCTTTTCACCTTATTCTTTCGGTCTGCAAGGAATCATCCTGTGTTTGCCAGACATCAGTGGGAATCCAGGGGAGGCCTGAATTTGTAAAATGGAGAGCTCCAAGTCACTTAAACGTCTGCTTCTGAGCTTTTGGTACAACAACCACTTTCACATACAGTTCTGAGAAGGAATGGTAAAAACAGTTTACCAGAGCTACTTTTCATCTGGTGAGAGTGCAGTACGAAGGAGATGGCAGGAAAGCTTTCTACAAGCTTGGGGTGATAAAACTCTACTGCCAAATGCAAGGGCTTACCTACTGATGTGATGAGAATTCTGTGGAAGAAGGAGCCTAAAGCACAAAGAATTTTCCCATTTAAATTGTCTATCAGTGTCTGAGATGTCAAAGGCAACCCTGACAGGTAGTGGCCCCTTGGATGAATCAGGTGGATATAATCAAGTGGACCTTTGCCACCGATTTCTGTGGGGCTGTGATTTCATTTCTTGAAGTCTGCCTCTCGCTCTCATTCCCCGTAAACTGCTCTTGTCTAGAGAATGAGTGCAACACAAAGAACAAAGCAAATGCAGAAATTAAGGCACACCTTCAGATTCATGTCAATTTGACTTAACTACAACAATTTTCCAGTAAGCTCATTGCTCATCAAAGGGAGGAACAAACAGTGAATCTGGCTGGCTTCAGACAGACACAGCATAAGCAAATTAAGTGCAAATTTCTCCCGCACCCAGCTCCTTCAGGACACCCCTGTTCTGTCCATCAACATGCCCCGGTATTCCTGCCCACTCTCACCATCTGCTGATGTAGCTAAGTCCTGAAAAGAAGAAGCTGCTGTTGCCCATGAATTTTTAATGTAGCAAGGAAAAGGCTGCAGGAAGAAGAATATTTGGTGGCATTTACTCCCTGTGATCAAAGCTATTTCATGTCTGTTGTGTGATATTATTAGAACACAATAGGAAGTGAAAGCAGTGTTCAGACTGAGGTCCCTATTCAAGAAACATTTTCTGCAGAGGAGAATGCAAGAACCAATGCCAGCAGGAAGCCCAAATTCTTACAGCCTCTCTCTGCCCATGTGTGTCTGCATCACACGACAGAAGGAGCCAAGCAGGTACCTTAAGTCCATTTCCCTCTGTCACAATCACGATGCTCAATGGGACACCTCCACTCACCTGTGAAGGCTTTCCAACACCCAGAAGTGCTTGAATGGTCAGCAGCAAGAGACCCCAGTCTAAAGAGATAACATGCCACAGAAAGAACTGTGGTTTAGGTCTCTGCTGTCCCTGGCATTTGTTAAGTAAAGTACTGACTGTGTGCTTGTACACACCAAGCAACCACCCAAGAGAACACAATGCCGTAGAGAGAGATGATATGTCTTGTCTCTGTCCTATCGCGAGCTGAGCCAATCCTCCAGAGCCAAGAGGCACGTGAAGACCATACAGGGAAATCTGTTATGCGCTCAGTGAGGAGAAAGGGATTTTTTAGCTGAAAAGAAAGGGGTACTGGGGTTCAAACAGATTTGGCTCTCGAGAAGTATGGATTAATTCCAGACCTTTCCTCTACTAAAGGACATAACAAAACACATGCTATAGTGAGTTTTTGAAAAGCTTCTTCCTCTGACCTCGGACAAACATGGATTCACGAGAATATTCCCCTGGGAAATATCTGCAGTAGCTGAATATGCTGTAATTACAAATTGCCATTCTTATTGCCATTGTTCAATCAACAATAAAACTCAGGCACTGAGAGGCCACACTGATCAAACTCCTAGCCACAAGCATGCATCCCATACAGATCACATTCTGTTGTTTGAGACCTTCTGAGGCAAATCTGTCCATTGCTGGTAAGCGTTTGACGAGTGCTTCATGAAAAGCCGACGCCTTGTTCACAATATACCTCTGATGGCACTGAGGATGCATTGTTCACACCAGCTGAAATTTTCAGCCTCTATTCCATGGCTTAAAGACTGAGATATCTGTAAGCAACGGTCAAGGTTCAAAAAGCAGCAGGGACACCTGTGCAAAAATATTTGCCCATTGAGTCCCAGTGCTGATACAAGACTCTCGACTGCTCATTGAAAACCATCACACGAATGCATTTGCGCCTAATACCACACAAGTAAAGACAAGGAAACCACAAGTGAAGCTGAAGTGAAGTTACAGTATTTTGGTAAACGTAATGTCTGTAAATGAATGCTGAGAGTCATCATGCAGATGTTTACAGAGGTAACAGGAAAGCTCTGGATGGCCCTTGCTGCTTTTATATTCTTCTGAGCTGGACTACAAGAAAGTTGAAGAAGGGCTTTTAATGAGAGTATAGAGTGATAGGACAAGGGGGAATAGCTTTAAAATGAAAGAGAGTAGGGTTAGATTAGATATTAGGAAGAAATTCTTTACTGTGAGGGTGGTAAGGCACTGGACAGGTTGCCCAGAGAAGCTGTGGATGCCATATCCCTGGAAGTATCCAAGACTGAGTTGGGTGGGGCTTTGAGCAACCTGTTCTAGTGGAAGGTGTCCCTGCCCATGGCACTGGGGTTGGAAGTAGATGACCGTTAAGCTCTCTTCAAACCTAAGCCATTCTATGATTCTGTGACTCTGGTAAGGGTTCTGTACTAGATAGCTCTTTCTATGCCACCGTGCAAATCAAGCACAGTTGATTGCAGCACAGAAAGGGCCATGAATGCTCAAAAATATCCAAAGAAAACTGCAAGACATCAGCACCATATATAATGTGCCTGCAGTCCCTCAAAGCTCTGCAATGAGAAAGCCCCGTGAAGCAGAAGTTCTGTTCATACACAGGAAAGCAGGAATGTGTCATGGCTAAAATCTTTGGACTGGAAGCTGGTTTGCTCTTACTGCCATGGAGGATTGCACAAAGGATTTAGGTTTCACACAAGGTGAACTGTCCCCACTTCACCTACACGGAACAACAGAGCTGCAGGGGATGTACCAGGCACTGCAAGTCTGTAAGGAAAGAAACTGGTGAGGGAGGGTCAGGGTGCAGTCCTTTGTGGAAAGAGGCATGTGACACCATCGTGCTCTGTGTGTGCGTGATTAAGAGCAAGGTGAGACTGGCATACCTGATATTCCAACTTACTGGGATGACTGTATAGGACAAATATTAAGTTTTAAGCTCTGTGGTCTTTTTGTCAGGAAACAATGCTTACAAAAAGAAAATAATCCAAATCGGCTCAGACAGAAAGGGCAAAAATCCCCCATTTCACCCAGAAATCAAGTCTTCCTTATAATTTCCATTATGGTTCTTCAGCTTTCTAAAGATGTCCTCACTCTCAGGCGCCAGCCTTAAAACACAGTGTTTGAACACATTGGCCAGTATAGAGTCAATGTCTTGATGACCGGGGAACATGCGATATACTTTTAGTTTACTAGATGTATTCAACTCCCTACAGAAGATTCAAGGTGTCATCAGTATTGGACAGATGACCCTTAGCTCTGCAGTCAAGAGCTTTTACAATGTGAAGGTGGTGTCCATTGTTTGTAGTTCCTGTACTGTCTTTCCACAAAGCTGACAAGTGTTTGGATAGCTGTAAGAAAGATAGATGGGGTTGAGAGACAGAGAAACAATTTGTGATTAGAATATTATTATTGAGTTAATGAAGCTCTAATGGCAAATCCTAAAAGGATGAACAAGCTGCTCAACTTTGCCTGATTCCCTGAATTCACCAGTTCAGGACAACTTTTCTCATCAGCTTATAGCTCTAGTCTTCCTCAGTGTCCTGGTTTCAGATGAAATAGAGTTATTTTTTTTTCTCAGTAGTGGGAACAGTTCTGTGTTTTGGATTCAGTGTGAGAATAATGTTGATAACACACTGATATTTGGTTGTTGGTAATTAGCACTTTCCGTAAGACGAAGACCTCTCCATTTTCCATGCTCTGCCAGTGAGAAGCACAAAACCTGCGAGAGGCATGGCCAGAACAGCTGACTCCAACTGCCCAAAGGGATAGTTCATACCACAGAACGTCATGCTCAGTTTAAATGTGACTGGGGGAGTTACCCAGTTGCTGAGCTGATCGCAGCTCCCAGGGCTGGCTGCAGTTCGGGGACGGGTTTGGCATCGGTCAATGGGAGGTGAGCAATTGAGTTGCGTATCTCTTGTTTTTCTTGGGTTTTTCTCTCTCTCTTCTTTTTATTACTATTTTTGTTATATTTTACTTTGTTTTAGTTGTACTTTTCTCATCTCAACCCATGAGTCTTACTTTCTTTCCCCTGATTCTCCTCCCCATCCACCAGGGTGAGGGGGAGGTGGGCAAGCAGCAGGTGGTACTTGGTTGCTGGCTGGGGTTAGACCACAACACTTGACTATTTCACCAAGGCGGAAGAGATTGCCAAATTCTAACATCCCTCTGAAAGATACAAAGCTGTTTTGATGACTCATCTGGCAAATACAGCAACTACTTCCAATTAATACTAAGTCAGAATACAACACTTCAGAAAATTAAGGCAAAGGGAAGTGGAGTTTAAGGCTAGGAAGTGTTTCAAAAAAATGTGCAAAGCATTCAGTATGATTTGTAGATTCTCTCCTTTTGTCTTAGACCAGCCAGAGAAATGATTAATGCTTTCTCATTATTTCTTAACAACATTTGGAATATAAGCAATAAGAAGTAAAGAAGAAAAACCAATGTAGAAACGTTTCTTCTTATTCTCTCATCAGACATCCTCAAAAGAAAATACAGAAAGCCCACAGTAAGACTTATATTCATAAAAAACCTGGAAAATTCCAATCAGGGCCTGCATTTAGGATTTCAACTTGGTATAGGTGTTCTTTTAGGAAAAATATTCTTACTTGCTCTGTTCGTACTGGGATTTAAGCACTGCAAAGAACACGTATTTAACTAGCTTACGTGTATTAACGGCTTAACACAAATAAGGCAGTGTGCTTCCATGATGTATTAAAAATCAGTTAGTTGAACCTCAAGCTCCTTCTTGCCATTATGCTTAACATATGTTAAAATCATACTGCCTTGTTTCCGTCAGGCGTTAATATATGCCCCCAAAGACAGCTTCACCTTAAAGCTCCCATGAGAAAGACCTGAAGGTTTAGCTATGTTGCCAAAGCCATCCTAAGTTGACACTCTGCTGATGCGGCTGTAACGTGCTTCCTATCTCTTCATTCCTCCAGTAAACACTCTTGGCAAAAGGATTACAAGGCCAGGCAGCTGCATCTGCACTTTGGCTCTTGTAGTGTAACATTCAGCATCGCGTTTCCTCGTGCCTGTGACCAGAGTAACAAAGGTTTATAGCCCGGACCCGGCCCTGGGCACGAGGAGGTGCAGGCTGGCCAGCAGGGTGGCAGAATGTCAACTGCTGCGTGTCAGTTCCCACAGACACACCGAGGCTCATCCTGAAATCGTCTTGCTTTGGTTCGTGACTTCTGACCATAGAGTAGGAAAGAAAATGCTACCTCTCCGTGTATCTGTGTGAATCCACCCTGCTTTTTCTTTCCTAAATGATAGCGTTTGTTAAGAATTTCCCCAAGTCTACAAGCTACTTTTACATGACTTCAATTTAGGTTTTCAACGTTAATTCCAAAAGAAAATTTCCTGCCTCTGAGGTACAACAGAGGTAAATATACCGACTGCCCCTTCAGAGAAAGGGCTACTCCCCATATATTCATCTCTTCCTTTGTGCTGTTTCTCCGTGCAAACCACCAAAGAAAAAATTATATTTTTTCTTCTGCCGTTTTACCTGCTCAGGTGGGTACAGTCACCAGGCCAGAGACTTAGTTGGTGAGGCATAGAGGTGCCTAGTCAGGCACCAAACAACCATCGCAGAGTCTAAAAGAGGCTCTTAAGGCCCTGGTGACACATTCACTGTGTGTGCTTCCTCTGTTTTACAGCTGACTCACATGGAGAACCACCAGGCTCTCTCCAGAACAGGAAAAATAACTGCATATTATCTGTTTAAAAGCCTCATAATCCTCAGGCAACAACTGAGTAGTAACTGCAGTGACAGGCAAAATCTTTCTGCTTCATATTAATAAACCCCAACACAATATTACGGCTTGCTGCATCAAAGGCTTTTATATAAATGACCTTTTATTTTTTTTTTTAACACTAAAACAAAGAATACATGTGTGGAAGGACTTGGGTGTTTAAGACTTTGCTTAGGTTTCCATTCGCAGCATCATGTTGGTTTTGAGGAATTAGACTACATCACTGGAAATAAACAGAAAGCAAACAAAGAGTGCAAATGGGGAAAAAGCAAGTCATCTCTGCGTTTTAGTGGTCTGACATGTCATTTTCCAGACCAAGGGGGAAGCCTCTTCCCCAAAGGAATATCACTGTTACTTTCTTCTGGAGACCAACTGCCCAGTGTCAGTCATGAGGAGTCACTGCTTGCCTTAGATATGTTTGCTGACACAGGGACACAAAAAACCATGACAGTGAGGGAGTGACATGCCAATGCCAGTCGTGCCTTCTGTAAGTGCTTTTTCTCTAGATCGGCACGATGCAATTATGAAACTTTCTGCACATCTTCATCTTATTCCCACAAATTGCACAAACAGAAAGAGCCTCCTCCAAAACGCAGCAGCCCTGGAGCGGAGTTACCCACTCATGATGTCCTTACTAGGTGGCAACTTCTTATCCCCTGGGAATGGCTGTGTAGCATGAATAGCTTTAGACCATTTCCACAGATGTCCTGGTTCCTATTTGGGGTGTAGCTCTGGTCACTCGCTAACAGTCAGTCACTGCACGGTTCCTTTCCCTCGGTGAAATCGCGGCACTGATAGTTCCGCCATGAGAACAGAACACACCAGATAAGCTTGTGCACGTTTGTTTGCCTGGCCCTAAATCCTCCCTTTCACATCTAACTCCAGTCGGCACTGTCTCACCAGGCGCTGTCCCTTTGCCGAAGTACCTGAGGGAAACCACTCAGATTTTTGCTGCGTAGTTTTGCAGGGATAAACACTTTCCTCCAGTGTAGCCATTGGGGTTCCACTGACATGACACCGGCCTTGGATGAAGCAAGCGATGCCTTAGGGAGGTTGTAGCACAGCCAGGAAGAATGGCTGAAAAGATAAGAGCACTGAGGCCTTTAAACTACAGCTCTCCTGGGAGCCAGTGTTACTGCTGCGTAAACAAAGTTTTTCTTCAAACTGGTTGAATTAAACAGTTCAGCTGAGTTGGTTTGAGCTGCCTGGAAATACAGTACTTCCCAGAAAAAGAATAAAATGTACTTCAAATAAATAACAGTAACAGCAATAATAAAAGAGGTGAAAATCACACCTTTCCCGAATTTTTGAGAAGCACATTTTCCACTTTAAATCATCGTAGACAGAAAATTTCAGAGCATCTCACCCTCGCTAGCTCTTCCCACTGTTTTCTCTGCAATATCTAACGATTGGAGCTTTCCATCTCTCCTCTCTTCATTACCATCCTGATACTAACATCCTGTACAAATGCAGGCGGATTTGAACTTCCATCAGAGAACTGTAGCAGCTGCTGAGGAGGGAGAGGATTTTCTTTTTTTCTTTCTTTTAAAACAATTAAAAAGAAGTATCTGACTGTTTCTGTGAAAACTGTGGACTGGACAACATCTTGTAAAAAAATATTGCTGGCTGAAAACTGGCAGTTGCTCCGTCAGTATGACAGAATAATTAAAACCAGTATGACAATAATTAGCACTTCTGTGGTTCTTTTCATCCATGGATATCAAAGCACTTCACAGAAACAAGTGCAGCTACCTCAGTTTTTAAAGCTGAGCTCAGAAAAAAACAAATCAGAACTTTTTCCTTGTGGAAAATTCCAACAACTTCATCACAGGTATTCATCCTAAATTAGAGATAAGAGTGGAAATATATTTTTTTTTTAATTTCCAAAATCAAGAGCGCTTAAAAAAAGTGCCAAAGTTGATTAGGAAATGCTGCTGCTTTTGATGGAGCCAAACGTTTTGCCATTCTGAATTTAGTGCATTTTGTTTTGAGTCTCTCAACAATACATCTGCCTGTGGGAAGGGAATGCCTCCTGGGAGCTGTAGTTCACGCTTCCCCACTGAACTTGATAACTCTATTAGTTAGGCACTGCCTGTCCCCATCCTTCCCTAAGGCTGGGCCCGCCTGTCCTGATATTCTGCAGAGAAACGTAATCAAAATATTCCTCACTGCCTCTCCTGGGCTCCTGAATGAGAAGCACTGACTGCAGCAAGGAGGGCTGGACAATTGAGCAAAGTAAATGTAAGACCAAACAGCCCCAATGGACAATTTCATGCTTTAGAATCCAGTCCAGCTCCCCTCCTATGAGTCAGTAAAGCATCCTACAGTAGAGACTTGACTTTTTGGGATGACTTCTTTCAGGTCAAGCCTGTATAGGCAGGCAAAGGAGCAAGTTTCTGCTGCAGCTGCCACCTTGGGTTTATGTCCACAGCCGGTATGGTCATCATGTTCTGTTGTTCCCAACTCAAGAGATTTGTTCTGTCAAGGACCTGCCTGTCTAGAATTGTCAGGGAAGAGGAGGACAAGTCACGGTTGCTACTTACAGGTGTCTCACCTCAAACCAAAGCTGCTAATATAACTTGCCAGAAGCTGGGTGACATACCCAGATGCTTATTGATAAGGCACTCAGATACCATGTCAAGTACCACTTGAAAAAGCGTCCTTCCCAGTGAGGCTGGAAATGTGCATGGCACCAGAAGGAGCTTGAACAAGCTGGTGCTTTTCTGAAAAAGCCCATTTATATTTACTGCATTTCCTTAACTGGCATGAGCGTTTCAGTGCTTCACTCTCACTCCCCTTACACACACACTGGGACAATTTATCTTGGTGGCCCCAAATGCAAGGCTGCTGAAGGGAGGACTTCGATGATTGATCAAACAAGACTGAGCTGATTAAAGTTACGTTGTTTTCCCTGACTGTACCTTTAATAATTTCAGAGCAACAAACCACAGGCAGACTGCAGGTTCATGAGGGAGAAATCAACGGGAAGAAGTTAATATTTCTACCAGTTTAGCTAATGTTACTAAAACCAATGTGGATATTTGCAGGCACGGAGCATGTGGCAACTGAACAGTATCAGATTCAGCTGATAATTCATGATTGCACACACAAACAACCCAGTCAACTTTCAACCTGACCTGGTAAACCAGGATGGCCATCTGTAAATGAACATCAACCTGAGGAAAATCAGATCCAAATCTACTCTTACAAAAATACCTTTTACCTGTATTTTAGTGTACTTCACAAGTTTTTTTTTCCCCCACAGATGCTTCTGATACCATGTCTGACTGCAAAACCTGACAGACATTATGGTGCCTCATTCCCAGATGCTTATTGTATTAGATGTTCACATTGTGTGTCAGGTCTACACCAATACTTATTGACTCGACACCTGAGTTGTACCCATAGCACAGCTTAACCTCACGTGATGAAACCATCCCAAACCAACTCCAGCAAATAAGCAGAGCATTCAAATAAATGAATAAATGAATAAATGAATGTTTCTGGGTAAAGGTCTAACTTGTAAAAAGTCTCTCAGGCCTATATTTCTCTACTTTAGTATTTGCATAACTGAAAAAAGAAACAGGACTTTGCCTAGCTCTACCTGTAAGCAACATACTCCATCACCTCAAATTTGAGGTAGTTCGAAAATCTCCCTAATTTCTGGATTTAACAAGTGCACGATGCCTGCCTCAGACCTTTAATTCTCAGTTAGGAAACAGGGAGCAGACGCTGATGCTAAGAGCCATCTTTTATGTGAAATGTATTAAGATACTTTCCTCTGTCAAAACATAAATAATGTACTGGGACAGTGTCACCTTGTGGTTGTTTGCTGACATAGCGGCCGGCTGAGAGGGGATACTCCCTGTACCTCGCCCCCAAAAGCCCTCCTCACTCAGGAACGTCAACCTTGGAAATTTTCTTTGGGATGAAACAGGACCTCCGCGATCGGCCCCGTCTGCATCTTCCATGCGGGCCTTAGCAGCTCTTCCACTAACGTCTCCTAAAACCCTCACAGAGGCACAAAGGCATTAAACACCTGGGACAGCTCCACAACTTAACTGGCTACAAAAGTCTGGGAGAGAAAGATATGTGAAGAAGAAAGCTGCCTAGTTCCTAAATAGGAGCTGTGACGTTGGGCAATAAAATTCCACTTCTCCCGTTTTTTTGAATCTCCTGCCTTGCAAGGTAAAGTCCAAGCAGTGGCACTGGATTTTGAGAACTGCTGTATGTGAAGAGGAAAACATACAGCCCTAATTCAAAGTAAGTATTAAAACAAGGAAATTCAGACACCAAACTGTGTTCTTAATGGAGAACTAATGGATGTTAATTAACCACCAATTGACAAATAGCATGTTTACTGTAGTTTAACAGCTCTGCAAATAAGCACAAACTCATTTACACATGTTTAAACCTTAATAAATACATTTGCAGTCATTGGCCACTTAAGTTGACTTTCAAACTGTCCCCTATAGTAAATCTAAAAGGATACATTTGGTCGCAAAAGTTATTGCACATTAATTAAACATTAGCTCATTGCAGAAAACTAAATAAGTTAATGGTAAATGACCTCTTTCATCAATACTGGTTTATTACACAGCTATTAGAAGCCGTACACAAAAATGAAGGAAAAAACCCACCACGAGATGCAGCTTTCTCTCTGCGCCCTCACCCACACCTTTGCAAAGCTCTGCCTGCCAGGGAGGGTTCCCAAGCCTCTGTGCAGAGGTGAGGAGGGCCAGGGTGGCCTGCAGTAACATTGCTGCGGGCAGCGCTCCAAGCAGCAGGTTCCCAAGGGTGATTTCACCACGGGTAAGCATGCAACAGGATTTTAGGAACTCCTTCTGAGCAGAAGGCATGGGATAGAAGAGTGTGGTGACGCTTAGGAGGAAAAGTGGTGTGATCAATACTTGCAGGGTTTTCATTTTGTGAATTTATTTCATTCAATCCTGGGAGCCTTTCATTTGATTCCTTTTCCTATCTTTCTCAGTTTGGACAACACCACCTTCTCTTCTGCTACTACATCTGCTGTCCGTTCAAAATGGTCCAAGAAACTTCTCTGCAGCTTTCACCATGATCCTGCATTCCTCCTCTCATCCTATTCCTTGGTACATCCCTTAAGGTTGCTTCTTAACTGGAGCCATATAGGTTGCCCTAAAAGGACTGTATTTGCTTCCCAAAGGTCTGTGGTGAGGGTTTTAAGCCTTTAGTGTATGTCAAATGCTTTAAGATCCTATCACAGAAAATGTTGGACCTAAAGAAAAGATAAACACCACCTCCCTTTTGTATGATTCTTACAGGAATGCACAGCATAAAACCAAGTCCAATGGTATTTATCCCAGGTTACTTCATTCTCCAATGCTGTTGCAGAAGCCTCCAGCGGAGGGAGCTTAAAATAACTTTAAAAACTTTACTTTCAAGCGACTGACTTAATTAAGTAATCGTTTTGTATTTTATACAAAACAGAGAAAAAAAATTCAGGAAAGGAGAAAAGGAAATAATCTCCATTCATCAAATTGGTAAAGTCCAGATCAAATGGTGAAGAAGTGTTTTCAGACTTTAAGAGAATACAAATAGTGTGAAATAGAAAGCACAAATTAAATTAAGAATCATAAAATTTTCTCTGTTTGCACGGCTCAGGCAACACTGTCTGGATCCAATATATTATCAGGCTCAACAACAAATAAGCTCACATGATTCCCAGGCTGAAATAACCTTTACTCATTTCACAATGAAACTACCATAGGGGTCTGGTAAGCGAAGATGAATTATAGCTGCCTGTCAGAAATAATGATGATAATCCTTCCCACTCCCACAACATCTGAGGATTATAACCACCTTTGCAGACAATACAGCAATCTCAAATACACAATGCAACATAACAAACACGTGTCCTCAACAGGTTCCCAGATGGAGAAACTGAGGCACAGGCAGAGGAAATGAATCACTCCACAATCACGGCGTTACTCTGATCCCTGTTCCCACTTTGGCCTCAGTCCCATTAGAGTGGAAACAACTCCACTGATTTCAGTGGATTTCTTTCATTTTATGCACTGCTGTCACCATCTCAACAGATGGATTGCAGCAGCACTCGGGCTCTGTGATTATGGACCAGCGTCCTCTTGTGCTACACAAAACAAGCTGAAAGATCTGAACAAAATGGGATTTCCCTGTCCCAGTGTTTGCAATGGAGATGCGACTGCATCCCTTTGTATTTGTCTTGGTAATTGTGCCTGGAAAGGATGGATCTGTTACTATCTGGCAATCCTCGCAGATTTGGGGATTGATCACCCATTGATGGCTGGGGTGAGTCTTCTCTAACGTTGAGGGTCTACGTTGCATTCTAGTGATTGTACTTGGGGAGGAGCACACAGGGTGTTACCTCCTCCAAACTGTGCAATTTCCCCTTCAGCGTAAGGGGTCCAGACCCACAGTTGTGAGAACTGAAGCAAAAGCCTGTTTTTAAGCCCTTGTGTGCATGCACATGGAGGGCTTTGCCTCTGGTAGAGCCTTAACACAACAAAATCCTGGCTAGTCCACACCGCGTTCCCTCCAAGCATCCGCAGGCTTGGCCGCAAACCCTTCTCTTGGATAACCAGCGTACTCAACCCAAACCTTCCCTAACTGTGTCCCTCCCTCTCTCACTTCCAGATATCCTGCTGAGGCTATAACGTTAATAACAAGAAGGAAGCCAAACAATAGCAGTGTTTCCAGGAAACTGATACCTCTGCATCTGGTGTCCTTTGAAGGCACCAGGCTGTTCTGCATTCACGAGGCACAACTCACATGATATCTGTCAGCCAAAGACATCCAAGTCGGTTGCGCCGAGCTGCCTTTTCCTTCTCAGCTACAGACAACTGTGAAGTCCCCCTCTTTCCCCAGATGTTCCTGCATGCTTCATTGCAAAAAAATAAGTGTCTGTCAAAACTGCCTGTGCCTCCTCCCAGGGAAACAGTAGCCAGGGGCAAGGTGTGTGTGTGGGGTGTCCTTTTTAGAATCTGCAGCCTCATTAAAGTAATTGGCATTTGTACTTGATTTTGGAAGCTCAATGCCAAAGGGGCTTATGGGGTAACTAATGCTGTGGAGTCAAAGCCAGAAACTGCATAGCAGGCTTCTGAACGTGGTCTCTGGCAAGATCTATGCAATGTAATGACATTATGGCTTTGCCATACATTACATGCAAATTAGAAGAGGTTGGCAGCCATGCAACTGGCACAGCACAGCAGCAATCATCCTTTCAGGACGTGGAAGGCAAGGCTATTCATCCTCAACCTGCACGCAGGGGTGAGAAAGGGAAGGACAATGCTCCCACAGTACCACTTGCCTCCTTTCCCCTTCGAGTGATCTAATGTGGTGGAAGACAGCTCGCAGGGCCCAGCTCCTGGTGTTCCTACCTTATCTTTCAACTTTACCAGAAGGTGTGATTTTTTTCTTCGTACATCTGTCCAAAATTCCCCCCAAATGTCTGCTGTTCTCTGTCTCTGCTGCTCCCCAAGCATCCTCTCCTTAGTGCCGAATAGCTGTGGGGTATGCACAACAAAATGTCTGTGTGCAGGTGCTGAGCAGTGATAGATGCAGACAGCTGGCTGGCCAGCCGGGACTTCACCTGCTTTGCTGTTGATGAACTACTCTTTCTCTACATTAATTGCTTTTAATGTTTTCCCCCATTTAGACAGCCATCTCCTCCTCTTTAACCTTTCGTATTTTCTCTGAACTCTTTGGCCTACAAAATCTACAGCAAAACTCCCCAAAATCGCACGGCATACTCTGATGGCAGAGGACAGATGTCAGCCTCCTGGTCCCCTGTTTTCAAAGTGATGACTACTAACAATTTGGGGAGATGTTAATGAAGGGAGCGCTCATTCCTGCTAGAATTTATTGTACTGCTAGTATCCTTGTGACTGCAGAGACTCACAATTTCCATGATGCAGAGACACAAACCAAGGCAAAAATACACAGAAACCTAAGCCAGAGCTCTTGCTACAAGATCACAACAAACTCACCCAAAGCCAAGTGGCATCTCGATGTCAGCAATGAGGTAAGAGTGATGGTATCCTTGTTCATGTCATGTACTCCCCCTGTTGTTAGAACAGGCCTCTAACCTTACCAGAGTGTCTCTTTCAAACAAGCAAAGTAGGTTCCATTAATAAAGGCCTTTAATGTGCGTTCCGTAGGCTTGATAATTCCAAATGTCCAGCCTGCTACCCAGCAAACTTCCCCCAACACACCATTCCTCACGCTGCAGGGCTTCACAAGGCAGCAGTCCCAAATGGTTCCACAGGCTGATCACAGCCAGATGCTCTCACATACTGGGACTCCAGTTTGCACTGGCAAGACAGCCCAACCACCTTTCAAGCTCCCTACTCTTTCCAAGACACCACCCAGGAGCCTCAAGGCAGAGAGAAGGCACTCCTAAGCAGTCTGAAAAGTGCTCTGT
Source organism: Mohoua ochrocephala (assembly GCA_013398855.1). Lineage (NCBI taxonomy): Eukaryota > Metazoa > Chordata > Aves > Passeriformes > Acanthizidae > Mohoua > Mohoua ochrocephala. Next base: position 517,161 of record VZTA01010965.1, read on the forward strand.
TTTAGATATTCAACTTGAACATCACCCTGTGTGTTGGATTAATGCACCTAATCTGTTGAATCTCATACAGCTATACTTTTTTTTTTTTTTCCCACTGACTTCAGTCTTGCTGACTACACTAGAAAGCAATATTTTAGTCTAAACCAGTCTGGATCAAGGCCAGCTCTTTGCTACTGCAAACAATTTAATTACAGGCATTTTCAAAACCTGTGATGAGTAGCAAACTGTAGGACTTAGAAGAGCTAGAGGAAACAAATCCTGCTCCTTCCTCATGTCGGTAGGCCCACACTTGCCTTCTGGTGGAAAAGCTAATAGAATAGGGAGTTTGGGATAATATTGCTCAGAAACAGCTTGTGTAGCAGCACCAAGGATTCCTTTCTGTGTCCTGGTCTGCTCTTCTCAACCAGTTTCCAACCTGAGGGATGTCGTTACAGTACGAGGGAAGAGGACAGGGAAGCAAAGTTCCTCAGATAACCTCCTCCACTTCCAACAATGTTTGTACCTAGACATCGGTGGGAGGAAAATGGTCCCTAAAAGGGAGCAACAATCAAAGTAAGTGACAAGTTATATTGCAGTAGTGACATTGACAAAACCAGAGAGGGGGGTAGCCCCTCACTAATTAAAAGCAGTGTCTGTTTCCCAGGTGAGATATAAGATGCCTGTGCTGCAGAAGTCTATAAAAAGAAGGAGGAAGCACCTGAGTCTGTATCTTGCAGCACGCAAGCAGCTAGAGAAGGGAACATCAAGAAAACATGACAGACAAGGGCTGAAGGAGTTAAAAGCCCATTTAAAAACTGGCTTTAAAAAGTAGCATTTAAAGACCAGATGATATTACAAGGATAAATACTTGTCCAGTGGCCAAGTGAGAATTCTGAATCAGTTTATGAAGTTTTGCACAAGAGTGACACCCATATTGGAGTCAGGAAGGCCTTTACCCCACCTGGTAGCAGGTGTAGGTGTGGTGTGGAAAGAGGGGCAGTTTGACGTTTCAGGCAGTAGGTTGCTAGACAGGGCCATGGCAGATGTGATGTTCTGGAGTCATGCAAAATTCAGAGACTATTATATTGATAGGTGACAGATGTTACGGAAGCACGGGACATTCAAAGACCAGTGCATTAACTTGATAAATATTACATTCATCCTTATGGCTTTTTTAGCAATTATAACCTTGGTTCCATAGGCAAACCAGAGTAAGTTTTCTGCACATCACGAGACACTGCAGGAGGCTTCACCTTCCTGCAGAAAAAACCCCAAACCAAATGACAAGTAAAAAAGTCATTTAACTTTTGACCAATACCAAACAAAACAAAGTTATGAAACAATATGAGCTCCTGGCCAGACTCAAACCTCTCTGACTTGAACAAACTACTGGAGTCTCTTTGGGAACATAAGCTCTACCTGTACTACGGACACCTGTTTTCCCCACGATCCAAGTGCATGCCCGAGTTGTGACAAAGTGCCCACAACATTATATTGCTTTCCTCTGTTTGATTTTTTCATTAATTCAAATTTAATTTCTTTTTTTTCATGGAAAAGACAGCAGCTAGCAAGTGGATGAGATCCATGCTATACATGTGTCAAGCAGAGGGCCACGAAATGAATGTGCCCTGAAATATAAATTGTACTTTGACAACCACCTGTAGAGCTTTCCAGATTAATATTATTTTTAATTAGGAATCTGATAATCATGGGGAAGGTAGTATGAAACTGCTGCACAGACTCAGTTTTGGAAGGTTTTGGTGGCAGTCAAGGTTTTGGCAAGAGCTGAAGAGCCATTCCCACCAGCAGCACCCAGGCCAGACTTACTGTCTCCCCTCCACCTGCTTGGCCATAGCTGAATCCATGGGTTCTAGCAAGGATGGGCAAGTGGCGTAGAAAATACTCTGCTAGACTCAACCCTACTCACGGCCTCCCCGTGTGCCACACGTTGTGTGGCACCTGAGTTATGATTTACAAGTGCTATCATTTCCACAGGTTGCTGTTTTCCAGCTGACCTCACCCTGACTTCTACTGCTGCACCAGATACCCGTGCAAACAAGAGCTTTGTCAGCCACGCAGAATCTACCTTCCTTATTGTCCATTTCACATTATTAACTGCATACCCACATAAGCTAAGGAGATGTAATTGCAGCCAAGGTCCTCCTCTGATCCAAAGATTCTCCTGAAGTTCATTATCATTTGTACTGTAACTACTGTTGAGCTTGCCACATTTCCAGTCAAGATTTCAAACCAAATGAGGTTACCAAATAATGTCTTAATAGAGAATGCAGGGTAATTTATATATTGAAATTAAAGATTAAAGCTTAATCTTAATTAAATCTCATGAAAGTTCAGTAAAGCTGCCCAAATTATAAAATATAAAAAGATATATTGATTATTTGAGAAATGGAAATCACATTTAATAAATACAGGAATGAGCCATTAAGGGAATGGAGAGACCAGAAAAAGCACTAACTGGTGATTAAAAGAAGATAAATATTTATTAAATGTTGCTGTGATTTATTAAGCTGTGTTGGGCTAAACAAATGTAATTTGATATCTGAATCATATCTCATTCTGATACAGTCTTCATTAAAGCTGAAGTCTTGGCTTTAAATGGATATCATATGTTCCCTTCAGTTCTTAATCTCTTTGAAATATCAGTTTGATGCTGTGGAAGACGTTGAAAGTCACAGGGACTGAAGTCTCCTGCGTATCAATGAGGTTGTTTTGCACTACAGGTGAGCAGCCGACTTCCCACTCCACAGCGCCTTCTTATCCAGGACCTGTTGCCACTTTGCGCTGTCCCTCGGTGACAGGGCAACGTGCAGATTTTAAAGCCGTCCTGTCAAAAGGCCAGACAGGAAGAGCACAACTTCAAAATTTCAATCACTCCTCCGACGGCCGGCGTGGAGGCCTGAGACAGCACACCCTTCGCTGCTTTTAAAGCAGGAAAGCCAGCTGCCATGCTAATGCAGCTGCTGCCTGGCAGAACACCAGTGGAGGTTGAGTATGAAAAAACATCTAACCCCCTTGTCAATACAGTAATTAGTCTAGCAACAAATAACTCTGTTGATGCAGCTTTCCAGTGGAAACGTTAATCGTGCAGGAGCTGAAAAATTCATTCTTCCGAGGTTCAGAGAGCAACCTTATCTTGGGCCCCTCACAGAGGGAGGCAAGGGTCTGGTAGAGCATGGCACTGTACGCACATGAGGTGTTTGAATAAGAACGTTTCTCGGGGTTAGACGGCAAGTTGTCTCCGTCTTAAATTCATTCTCACGCTCTCATTTCAGCCTCTATTTAGAAGAGGAGCTCCTTGTTGAAAATTACTGGCATAAATGAATTGCTGCTGATAATTAAATTTGCATAGAGTTAAAATTACGTTTGAGTGCTCCTTCCCAGTGCTACAGCACTGAGTTATAGACTGCTAGTGAGACTCATTGCCTTTCCACTGTGAAACTCAAAAAAGGTTGTAGGAAAAGCAGCAAAAGACTTCTACAAGTTTGCTCGAATCTGAATGTTTCAAGAACTCTAACTTCCTTTCCAAATGTCCTTGTCCCCTCGCCAAAGGAAACAAACAAACCCCAAAACAAACAGGAAAAAAAAGAAGAGAGGAAGAAAGGATGTGAAGTCTCCATGAGTTGGAGAGAGGAAGAGATAATCACTTACTATTCCTTTTGCTTTTTCAGGAAATGAGAAACAAAATCAGACTGAACTGGGCTCTGCAACCACTCACACTGAATTTGGAGATCTACCTCTCTCATCTCTAATATCTTCTTTTCTACAGTAACATGAGTGCAGGAAGTGTAGCAGTGGGACAGACAGGAGTAGAGAGGGCCAAATCCACTTCAGATCTGAGAGAACTTGACATTTGAAAGGTAAAACCCAATCATTTCTTTTGGAAATGGTTCTCGCTCTTTACTGACGCAGACACCCTGCTGAAAGCTAGGGTCTAGCCTCAAAGGCCAAGGAGATACATTAAGCCAGATTAAACATCTGATTTTATTAAAGAGCAGCTGTGAGAGATGCATTTGCATTATGTGCAACTTTCCTGTAGGAATTTCATGATAACAGACTCCTGGCACTTCCTCGTGCAAGCAGGAGTCAATCTAGCACAAAGTAATTATTTTCAATGTGTTTAGCCAGAAAAAAAAAAAGGGCATGACTTCAAAATCCTCACTACCAACACAGCCAAGCAGATTCCTCTTCTGGAACTCACTTGTGGGTCGAAAATATGATCAAAAAGTTCAAGCCCCTGAAGCAATTGTCTCAGAAAGTTTTAAGCTACTGAAGATAGAGGGTTTAGGACCATAACTACAATAAACACAGCAAATGAATAAGAGTCTTCTGGCAAGAACAAGCCAGAATTGCAGAGGCGGATGTTGCCAGTGAAAAGAACAGGAAGGTAACCAAGTGAAGAAACAGTATGAGGAGGATTATCCTTATTTGGAAGCAATCCATTCCAGCAATAAATTAAGCCAGGGATCTCTGCATCGGAAAACAGCAGGGCAACCTATTAAACTAAAGGACAATCTGCTTTTTCTGTCACCTTTGAGCCCTGACTGGATGGTGAGAGAAACAAACACAGCAGAGATCAAAACGTATGTTATTTCAACAGCAGTAATGGTCGGCTGCATGTTACAGAGAGGGTAAAATTCTCTCCGTGCACATTCCTAGCACAAACGCTTGATCTTCAACAACAATATTGCTGGACTGCAGTGGTCATAAAGATGAAATCACAGAAGAGAACTTGGATGGAAGAAAAATGATAATTTGTATTTTATGGCAAAAACATAGCTGCTTTCACCCCAGCCGCTGGGATGGGATGGGCTCAGGTGAAATACTCGGTGCAGACTGGTGAAGCTTTTTTCACAGCGGTATTAGAAGACATAGTGGCAAAAGAAGAAAAGAAATTAAATGCTATATACTTTTAGCTCAAAGAGGTCTCTGCATCTGCCAGCTGTAGTACATGACATTGTGTACATGCTGGTGTGTTCCAGGGCATTTACTGCAGGAAAACAGCATCCACAATTAAGGGATTTCTGAGGGGCAAACACAGGCTCTGTTTCACAAGGGTTTAAATTACAGAGAAGCAGACACCTAAAATGTACAGAATGCACTGTGCAGAACAGGAAGAGTACAACTGAAAGAAGAATACTAGAAAATCTTAAACATATATCGGTCATATGCATAATATAATCAAAAAGAGAGAGAATATTTAGAATTTTGATGGTGTCCTTCCACATTTTCAGGTAGCTGCTATCGACAGAAAAACTTCTAATGCCTCTTACTCCCTTTCTGTCTTGCTGGTGAATTTTTGTCTTTACTCCCACTAACAGATGCTTTTCTAGCCAAAAGGCCCCAAGAGCTGCCCTGATGGAACTCAGAGCTGACATGTCACTCTCTCTGGTCTCCCAGGCCCAGGCCTTCCCAAAGGAAGGAGAGGTACCCGATGATCCCAAACCGTGCACACTCCACTTGGTGATGAGCACAAACAACCTTTACGTGACAGATACTCAAGCATCTCCAGCTTCCTCAAGTTCCCACTGTGATACTCATGCTGATGAAAGATTTTTTTTAAAGCTCAAATTAGGCTGACAAACACAAACAGACTGTGAAAAGGGCAGACTGTCAAAAAAGGTTCCTCTCTTTTAAGCAACACTGATGAAACGAGTAAAGTAATTCCTTGTTGCAGAGTTAGCTCTAAAGTGAACTCTTGGTTACACAGTACTCTGACATCTACTTAGCTCAGCTCACTTTGTAGTCCAGCTGGCACCAGCAGAGTCCCAGAGATGTTGCTAGTGGTTTCTTCTCCTTTTGGTAAAGGGACCCCAGGCCCAGCTTGTGCTCTGCTGTCCAGGGCAAAACCCTTTGCTAGTCTGCATTCTGTTGCCCACAGAAACTGTTCTGAAGGGGAGATGCCAGCATCGGGTGAATAAGTCATACATGATCCCTGGGTATGTTATCAGGCCTCTCATGGAATATTTTCTACCAATGATAAAATGTTATTGCTGCTATTATCAAGCAGTTGGTCTTTATCTGTCTACCTATGACAGGCCTCGTTATTCAGACAGGTCTTGGGACAACTTCAAGGGGAGATCTTCCCATCCAATGTCAAACACACCAGCTTTCTAGACTTTTTTGATCCTACTTTTTCTTTCAGCCCCTCCTAAACTGATTTACAAGGCAGATGCGTGCAGCTCCCCTCCAGTAAATCCCAGGGGAAGAGGTGAAGGAACCCTGCATCGTGCCGTGTTTCTGACCTTGGGCTACCACAGGATACTCATGTCTCCAATTCAAATTTTACAGAGCATAGGCAATTTCCTGATCCTTCCATATGGGCTTTGATAATTACACAGAAGAAGGAGACATTCAATAGTTAAGAAGGTGGTGCAAAACTGCAAAGCAAAATGGCTGAAGAAGCTGCCCTAAATTGAGACTTTTTACAGCCCAACCACATGCACATCCTTTCCAATCAGCACAGCAGAATAACTTAAGGAGAGATGTTGGACTGAATCTGAGCCTGGGGAAAGGGAGGAAAGAGTTTTCTCCTTGCATTTGTTTTGTTTTTTCCTTCCTTTCCTTCCCCCCACACAAACCAGTAATTAAAATTCTATGTTAACTGGCAGTAAATCTCAGTAAAATTCCCCAAGTGGAAACTGTTCTGCCCATGACAATGGAGGTAAGGGAAAGTATTTTCTTTGAGTGCAGTAAAAGAGCCCAAGAAAAGACAGAGGCAGTTGCCAGTGATTGAAGGCAGCAATATTGTGGGAGCATGGTCTCCAGCAGCTCAGCTGCCTCATCTCTCAAGCTCAGTTCTAGCCAGAAGCTTTACTCCAAGTGCTGATTGTACACAAAGATTTAAACAATAGTTATGATGTTGCTTTCAGTGTGCAGAAAGATAAGCTGCAGTTGGTTTTTATATTTCTCGGGGAAGCTCATCTAATTTCAATAGTTTGGAAGAGGGTATACCTCATGAAACAAGGTGCACCTCATGAAACTCTTGTGGTGAGAATTATAGAGCAATATCTGTATTTTTTCTCGTGTTCGATGCACATGGAGATGGCAGACCTCCTACTCTGGGTTTCTCCTAAGTATTGCTCTGTTCTCTTAGATGTAATACATGCTACGACTCTGAAAGATCAAATAATGTAACCAACTCAACTCCTTGCAGACGGCAACATCATGCTTTTTAATAGCACCAGATCCCTGATAAGGGACTAATCTATCTCAAACCCAAAGAGATCACTGGCTTTCTGGAGAGAACTTCAGCATGGAACAGATGAGTGGCAAAATGCAGTCAAGTGGGCACCAAGTGGGGTACAACACAGACGTGGGGTGCAAGTGGGGTGCCCATTGAGATCCTTTTATTACAAACATTGATTACTAATCTACAAGCTGTGGGTCACAGAGATACCTGATCCTTTCACCTTCATTCTAGAAAAGTCCAGTGACATTCTTCCACCCTGCTACACCTATCTAAATAGCAGCTCCCCTAAATAAAACAGAGAATTGGCAGGTAATTAAATAAGATTGCTTGTCTTCCTTCTGAAAACTTCTAAAAGGTTGTCAGCATGGGAAGGTCTACAATATTTGTGTGAAATAATGGATGTTTGGCATCAGTGCTTGAAAAAAATTTAAGTGTGCAATAAGGGAGCTCTACTCATCAGTTTAGGATGAAAACAAGAAAATCACTAGAGGAATCTGAGAGGTATTCTGAGAGAAATTTAGTATAATAAACATTGTTTACTTCAGCATCCAATACAGCCTTCCTTGCACATCTGCCAGCACCACATTTTTAAGATTCTCACTATGCCAACTCCTGCTCTAGGTAAGCTTAGGCTTTATTATGATACACATTTTACAAGTGGGGAAACTGAGGCAGTGGTAGGTGGAACAAACTACAGCTGTTAAGAGAGAAGAAGAATCCAGAGTAGAGGCAAATCTCTTGCATGTTGCTTGCTGAACTCTACCAGAACTTACTGGGTACGAACGGCTCCACTGTACTGAAGAACCCAGTCAAAACCAGGGACTCTTAGATTAGGTTATCGGTGTCTTGAGAGTTATGGTGACAAAGAGAGCTGTAGGGAAGAAATAAGAGTAACCTTACCCTAGAAACATCCCTCATAGCTGAAAAATAAGAGAACAGCTATACCATGTAAGGATCAGAAATAAGCAGAGAAAAGGAAGCCCTTAAAAGTCAAGACCTAACTGGGGAAGGGACAGATCTGGGGAATATAGCAGCTAGGTTTGTCAGCAAAGACCGAGATGCTGGATTTAACTAATACATCCCTAACAGTATGGACTGTGGTTTCAGGGAAGGTGTCTCTCAGAGTACATGGGCAGCACCAGGTCACCCAGCTACTGCTGGAAACAGGACATCTTTCCCCACACCCTGCTGCCTGAATCACAGAGGAGCAAATTCAACCCTCACAAATGCCAACTGGGACCTACCAAGAAAAACATTTTTCAGACACTTTTCAAAGAACCACATTATAAATAATACATTGATTGTCTTTATACATGTCAGTAATTATTCTCATCTCATAAATCCATTAATCTCTCCTTTATACCTATTGCCATAAATGCCTGGCACATGGTATTGGCATTGCTTATGCATTTATGTGTGTGATTGCCCTTGATCGTCTTGTCTTTCTTCCCCTTTCCATGTAAATACAACCCATAAGATTTGGTTCCAGGTTTTGAGAACATTTAAAATTTGTATGTATTCTGGCTATTCTGTTCTCCATGTCATCACAGTTTTGTGTTCTCACTTTCATTCACAGACAGAGAAAATACTTTGCAGATACTCGATAGCAGCCTGTTAACACACTTTCGAGCCTTTGCTGTTCAAAACATACCAAATTTGGGACAGGAACTGTATTTCACCTCTAGGCGTTATCCTAACACTATAAATAAAATACAAAGCATTGTAAGGATTTCAATATCCTTACTTTTCCCTCTAGACTCTTAAAACTATCATCCGAGTTTTTAATAATCTACTTACTTGAAGTTTTGTGTCATGTCACTCTTCAAGTGATTCCCCTGGGAAGACAACAGACTTTGTCTATTCGAGTCACTCATAATGACTGAGCTACAATAAGCAATGCCGGTTAGAAAAATCCTCTGTTGGAAAAACCCTATAAAAATGCAAGTTTGTGGAAATAAAATAACTCTGCAGGTATGCGTTAATCTCATCAAAGCTTTGCATGGCAGCATACTCAATTTGCTCAGATATTTTCCTAGAAATTAATTTCCTATCATCTGTTTGTTCTTGCCTTTCCAACCTTCCATCCTTGTTTGTGACTAATTTTTATTTTTATACTTTAAAGAAAAAAACAACAACAAAAAAATCCCAACAAAACCAAAAAAATACTCCAACCAGCGACAGTATTCTGTTTCAGAACTATATCCAGAGCTCCTAAAATGGGAGCCAGTTCTACTTATTGTGCATTCAAGAAATTAGCTGCTACAAACATTTGCTTGAGCCTGATAAACTGTTTCTCCAGCCCATATGCCGCTGCTATGTGTGTTCAATTTCAGTTTGGATAATTCAGAGTAATCCTATTATAGAAAGGCACAAACCACAAAGTTCTGTTCCAGATGACATGTCAAAGTTCAGCAGCACTCGCAATCAGGACTTCTAACTTTGGTCCAATTCTGAGTCAGTATCGATTTCCGTTCTTCCCTAAAGTATCAAAAGCATGGCTGTGTCTCCTCGCTGTGGTGTTTCAGAGGCTGACAAACAGTTAACATGCTGGTATCTTTGAGACCTGAAATCTGTCTCACTAAAGGCTCTATCAGAACTGGTATTTTGATAGAGACCGCACAAATCTATGACGATTGCTTGTCTGTGACCTTACACCACTTTTCCCCACACAGAGACAGAATTTATGATACCCCATAGATTTTCCCCAATTCGTTTTGATTCAGAATTGCCATTTACACTGGTGCATATTTATCTCTTTTCCCCCCAATTCTGACTCGCTTATTTCTTTAAAGAATACTTAGCCCTGGGAGCATCTCCTAGCAGTCTCCATAGAAGGAAAAAAATAAAGATTTCTTCTGCTGTGATTCAGTATGGGAATAACAAGAATACCAGGGCTCATTGGTAGGTACACAAACAGGCTGAGCAAATACAATCATGTTGGGTAAGGAAGCATGTTGTTATCCATATATTATATTTTCATGAGTATTACTAAGGCCCCCTGGCTCCCCACTCTACATTTTAACAGGAGGGCAGATAAAATCCGCGTGAACGCAGAGGAAATAAACCCTCAGAATCCAGTTTTCTGAGCCTCCTTAGCTTGGCTGTCTTCTTCAGTTCTCTACTGTCTCTCATGTTTTGCAGGTTTCTGTCAACTTATTTCCAACAGCACTTTTAAAAGGCAGTACGTAATTTGAGACAAGGGCAACGTGTGTGAAAATGTCGTGGTTTTACCCTACAAGCCCAGAGCAGATGTAGCTACGTTGATACGTACGAGTGTTTTACTAGAACAGATCATTCCCGTTCCTGCACAAAAGGAAGGCATTCCAATACAAACCTACCCCAGGTGACACAGACGTGCTCACATGGAAGCTTGTAAGACTTCAGCAGAGTGTGTGCAGTCTAGGTGTTACTTGGACTTCCCCAGGTGGTATCAAGTCACTGATAAAAGTTACTCGTAATTTCATTTTGCTGAGATTCTGCTCCTGCTTTGAGCATTACTCTTTGACTATTCTTGCCTTTCCATGCTGTGGTCCTGCTTAGGCCCCCATACATTATTCTTAGTGATAAAGATTTCATTTTTAGTTTCGCTACCACCACTGGATTTTATCACTTGGCGTGAAGGCTCCTCAGAATTTACTAGCTTTCCCATGGCTCTACATCAGATTTCTTTTTTCTTTTGCTTCTGACTGCATGTAGGTAGAAATTTCCTAGAAAACAACTCTTCTGCCTTCCTGCAGAAATCCTTTGCTGTTCATTAAGCAGCAGTTGCAACCCGCTGGAAGAAGAAACTCACCAAAATCTATGCACTAGCTGGAGGGGATGCCTGCCAGGGGCAGTCCCTAACCTCCCACAATTTTCCATTGGTGTAACCAATAACCCTGCAGAATAGTGCAGTTTACACCAAAGAAGAGAGTGGAGGTATCCAGATCCTCGGTGTGAAATCCACCTGTACAGACAACGAGGGCAGATGTGAGAGTGATTTCAGGCACACGTTGAGGCAGTTCCCTCTTGACAATGAGAGATAATGTAGCTTTAGTGCCTTGGGCACCAATCTGGGTAGAGACCTACAGTCTTTGCTTCAGTACTACAACAGTCCCAGTGAAAGTCAGCCATTAAAAAATAAATAAAGAAGACTCTGACCCAGGAAAATATTCACCCGGCTTTAACCTCACCAGATCGGTATTTTCTAACAGCTAGACATCTATCCAAACATACACCATCTCTTCCTCCAGCTCCTCATAATGGGCATTAGTCAGGCCCCTCTGCATTTCTCTGTGAAGTCCCTGTGAGACCTGTCCTGTCACTGGTGTGGAAACATGAGTTTCACTGCAGCTACCCCAGCCTAAATAAACTCCCCTCATCCTAATCCAGCCTAACAAAACAAAAGGGAAGGGAAAAATAAGGGAAGGGAAAAACACAGAGGAATAAAGGAGGAAAGACTGAAAGATTCTGGAAATAGCTGGAATTGTTCATGCTGAGCCATCGGGCCCTGAGATTTGAATAATGCATGTTCCATAAATCTAAGTGTCCCTGCTTGCCACATTTTAGAACAGGGAACAAAAATAATAGCTACTGTCCACACTTATCACCAATAATAAATTACAGGGCTCCTGTGTGTGGCAGCGATTAATGCAAAACGCAACCCAAAACACATAACTAAATAAATAGATAGTTTGACTTTCCTGGGGGTTATCTCTTTCCTTTTCTACACCCCTCTCAGAGTCTCCTTCCAGCCAAAAATTATACTGGGAAAGACCCATTCTAACAGTGTATCCCCTTCAGACAGACAGGCAGACCAACTCATGGTTATCTTCAGAATATACCCCAAGGCAGTCAATGGAGTGTACACACCTCTGAGAACAGGGGACAGCAACGCAGTGCGAAGCTTTTAGCTCTTCTGGAAGACTATAGTCTTCCCAAAGCATCATCTCCCACCTGAAACGGGGCACGGGCGCACTTCTCCAAACACAAAGTTCCCCACTGCTTCCCTGAGGCCGCAATCAGGTCTCCAGCTGGCATGTATATGTGAGGGGCAGGGTGTTCTTTTGGCAGCAGCTGCTCTCCTGCAGACAGTTAAGTAAGGGAGTTCTGGGCTGCTCTTTGGCCCTGAAGTAGAAGTATTGATAGCAGGGAAGTTACCAGAAAACAGTGCAAGGACAGGGCACGAGGGTAAAAAGAGTCTACAGAAGGTCCCTTATAGAACTGGTCTTTGCGGTGTAAGACTTCCCTGTAAGGATTCTACTTGCATCCTCATTTTCACCTGGACTGGGAATGACAAATTCAAGCAAACCTTCACTCTTCATTACCTGTAACTGCTAAGTAATGATGGGTCACCTTCACAGGGATCGGGGGAAGAAAGAAAACTCAACAGACAATACAGAAATCAAAAATAATTGGTAATGCAAAGGGAAGGTGTGTGCAGCTACACAGGCTAAGCATCCACCTTAACATTGGCAAAAAAACCCCCCAAATACCAAACCCCAGCCACTAAAGAAATTTGTCTCCCTCAATTTTAAAAGGTTATATAATCGAGAAAATAGGCAGCCATTAGAAGCTCCTGAACACTTACACAGAACTGTAGTCAGAGCTAGACCACGGATGGCAGTTCAGAGGTAACTAGCTGTAGCCTATTCTTTCTCTTAATCTTTTAATTCTGACACATACAATTTTAGTGAAAAGTTGTTTTTCCTTTTACATTAGCTGCCTTCTCTGCTTTGCCAGTCTATTCCCTCCAAGGGTATGGTGATCTGTCTCTTGAGAAATCTCTTTCAGCAGAGGCAATATTCCCTTAGAGAAGCCATTCCTGTTTATAGCATGGGCTTCTGTGTAAAACTGCCCTTGGCATCCTCTCCTTTTGCAACTGTGAAGCAAGAAACAGAGCTGGAAAGGTCACAGGAATCAGAACAAACCGCAAGAGAAGGGCTACCAAAACATCTATAAAGGCAGCTTTGCTGCAGGTTGAGACTCAAGGTACAATGCTGTTATTTGACCTGACCGAATGTCAGTGGTACCTGTCATATGCCCTCGTCTCCCTGCAAGGGCCCTGTGCTCCTCCCCAGCACATCAGTGTAAGTCTGCCTGCTACACTAGAGACACTTCAACTCACAAAAGCAAAATAAGAAAAGAAATTGTGTGCTCAAGCCACTGAGGGTGAGGTAACTCACACAAATGAGAGCAGGTGGGAAAAAAAAAAAAAAGCAGCTTACACACAAAGCAGACGCTATTACGCTATTATTACTATTAGCTATTCATTACTCATATGTTGGTATTATAGTAGGATCCAAAATCCTCATTCAGTATCAGGGCCCCATTGTGCTAGTCTCTATGCAAATACAAAGACAGCCAGGAAGAGCTCAGAGTCTAATTTAAGACAAGACCCAGCAGGTGAATGTAACAGAAATTGGAGGAAGGGAGGGTAAAAAGACCGTGCGATTTCACAGGCTAATGGCACATTGCTGAATGCTCATTCCTGGAAGATCTAAAAGGTTATGGTTTAATAACCCTGAGGGATGCTTCTTATGGCTTTAAATCTCTGACCTCCTGGGTAAGGAGCAGCAGCACAATAATATTTCCTTTAGTTAAGTGAATGTCTAAAACGTGCTTAATCAGTAGTCCATTAACTCTCCACTTGCCTCATTAACGTGTCTGTGCAGCAGGTAGCTCTGTCTCATCCCCACCATGGGTTTTTTACATTCTGGGTTTGAATGTTGCCACGCAAGGTGTAATGCCTTGGAGCACCCTCCCTCCAGAAGCATTTTATATCATCAGTCCATATGTTTTGAACATATGGCACCGTCTCACTGCAGGTTTTCTTGGAATTAAGAGGTCTCCTCTGCTGTCTGCTTGAGCATTATACATTTATACATTAACGATTCTCTCTTTTTTTTTTTAATGACTGACAACATTTTTTTTCTCCCCATTCATAAATGGTGTAAAGAAACCAAGGATATTACTGAGCAAAATGCCAGCACCGGTGCTGTTGGCACATTAAGTCTTTCCAGGCCCCTCTTTAGAAATACCTATTGCATGGATCCCATTTGTACAGCCTCTCTGATTGGCTACATGCTGTCAATTGGAGTAAAAAATCATGATCTTGGCAACCAGTAAAAGACAGCCTTTGCATCCAACTCACCTGTGCTCTGTTTAAGGTTTCAAGAAAGATCTGTCCAACTATGCCAAACAGAAGGCTTACCTATTCCTCCCACTGCTTTCAGCAAGTCATGTCAGCCCTAATCTTCCTCAAATACAAAGTGAGAACAATATTCGCTCTTCTTTCAGAGCCATTAAAAATTAATTGAAAGGTGCACAAGAAGTTTGAAACTGAAAAGCACTCAACATTCTTAAAGATGGCATGAAGTTCAAAGCAACCCTGATAAAAATAGTTTGATACAGGTCTTTTTTTTTTTTTTTTTGGATGGCATTTTGACCCTTGCATCAAAAAACTGTTTACCCTCTAGGTCTGTGGCAAACAGAGTGTGGCTCATAAGCACTCAATATCTAAAATGTAAATATGTTTAGTTGAAAAGTATTCAGTATTTGTTTTGTGCAGGCTCTTCTCTACTCTTTCACTTGGAAAAATCAAAACAACTTCCAGTAATAAGGCAATGATGTGACTAACATCTGTCATGGATCATTTTCTTTTCCTCATTTGTTCCCCTAGATCAACTGCAGTACATTTGAGAGAGGAGGAGGAGGAGGATTCCTTGTTTGGTTTTTGTTTGTTTGTTTGTTTCTAGCAGCTCCTTCATATATTTTGCTGATTGTATACACGCAAATAATACTCGGAGAGGAAAGGTCGAGGAAGCGTATGACACTTGGAATAGAAGCTTGCGAGACTTGCAAGGGCCGTTCATCCCATGACTGCTGAAAAATTAATAGAAACCAACTATCTCATACCCCAGCCAGCTCTAAACTTCCAAGGGAAGCCTCTACTCTGCCCAGGAATGAGAGGGGTGAGACGTGGCTCGCACCTTGACAGTATGTCAGGGGTGCTGGTTCATCTTTCAGGACAAACATCAAAACCTCGATTGTGACTTGATATTACGCAGGAAAAGCAAAGCTGATTTGGTTGCCTCGGCCTTTTCAGTCTTAAGTAAACAGATGTAGCTTAAGATGTAGCTTTGGTCTAGCCCCTTGTTCACGTTCAACTCCCAGCCAGCTGCTTTTGACTGCTGTCAGCTCAACCAAAGGCTAAAAACTTGTGTCTCAATTGAAGGATAATGGAGTAGGAGACCTGTCACTCGAGTTCATTTAAGACAGCTGCAAAGAGATGCCAGAGATATTTACTCCTGTTCAAGTATCTCAGTGAGTCCTCCAGTTGCACCCCTGAGCAGCCATTAGTACAGGGAGCCACGTGGACCAGGCATCTCTAAAAGGTCTAGTTCAATCAACCACGATATTCAGATAGCTTTGAGTAAACCAGAGCTCCAGCTACACCCTTTTTATGCTAATTTGAGAACACACTCTTTCCCTACAAGACAATGGCATAGGGGATGTCTGCCATTTACGCCCAGGTTTATCTCAGTTGAGCGGCACAAGCTGAGAGTCTGGGCATCTTAGATGATTCAAGAATGAAGAGGGAGACAGACTGACTGAAGGATTAATCTGTCACTGTTACCATTAAATACACTTCCAAAGATCGTCCTCTTAAATTGGATACTTTAATTTTATGCTTGAGTTTCGTATAACATAGCTTATACCAAGTTGTAAGTTAGCTTCTGGTTAGTCTCTGAAGCTCAGATGCAGCCTATGGTGGGGAGAAAGCCACGTTTTACCTCAGAGATCAGGGCTTTGCTCACTATTTGGTCTGAATAAAACAAAAAACCAGCCCAGCCACCCTGAGTCTTCACCTTTTTAATTTTTTTTTCCCCTTTTTGATTTTTGGCTAGCAAAACATACCTGCCCACCTAGAACAACTGGCAGGACAGAGGTTTAAAATACTCTTTGTCTTCACAAGCATGCAGTAATGAATGTTTTTTCTTTGCTAGGCTCTTTCTCCACTATTTTCTTTGAAAGCCAGCCAGCCTCTTTAGTCCACGGATTGGGTTTGCTAATTTGCGAGAGGCTGGAATCATTTCTCACATTAAGAAACTTAAGATAAACACGCTGTGCTCTCTTTCCCTTTTTCTTTTTCTTGATGGTTTCTTTAATCTACAATAAATGCCATTTTAGACCAAAAGTCCTTATTTTGAGTACAGAGACATTGGAGGCCAGCGTGGAGAAAGGACTTGCAGAGTCCACACTTCCTAGTTAGAGACGTGGCAAAGAGCCTGGACCTGGAAGTTGACCCCCAGGAACTGGGCATTGAGGCCTTCTGGGCAAGTGCACCTCTGTGATGGGAAGTTCCAAGCCTCCCTCAGTTCTGGGCAGGCTGCCTGATGCAGCAGGGATCGCTGCAGTCCAGAGCGGCCTTTGGGAAGCCAAGTGCTGCATTTTTATAATTCCCCTATGGATTTTCTGCTCTTCCTCCTCAATTTTAATTCTAGCTTCTTCTTTTGTAGGGAAAGGAGAGAAACTAAATTTCATTGATTTTTTGGGTTTTAGGGTGGGGGTTTTTTTTGGTTTTTGGGGTTTTTTTTTGTTTTTTTTTTTTTTTTTTCTTTCTGGAATAACCTAAGCCAACCACAAGGGCTTGGATCTAAGCAACCTGGAAATACAGGAAGAGGCAAAGACAAACCTTACACCCTGGCTCTTCAGGTCAGCTCCCAACATAAGCATCTTTTGGTATCTTTTGCCTTTGGAGGATACTGGTTTTTTTCCTCAGACTTCTTCATTTCCAGCACTTTTCATTGTTCTCAAACAAATGTCCTGGAGGACAGCCTGGATCTATGGTGTGCCTTGCACTACAGGCCTTCAGACTTCTGTGGCTGACTCGGGGAATTCAGTAGGCATTAGAAAGACTTCAGAATTTCCTTTTTTTTTTTACTTGCAAAAGGGCAAATGCCAGCTTGAAAGACACAGATTCCTATAAAAGCTCTATTGCTTCTGGATATACTACACCCTGGCTCCAGCAGTGCTAAAAAATAAAATAAAACAAAATAAATCAAACACATTAAACAGACTTCCTTGTCAGGAAACCAATAGCACAAAGCCAGTGTTCCAGGAAAATGTGAAGTACTTTAATTATGTGGGTCTGTTTTAAGAGCATTTCAGCATCTCTCATGCACAACTCAGTCTGTGTCTCCACTTCTACCTTCAGTGGTCTCATTACACAAACAGAGGTAGAGCTTGGTCTTCTGCCCTGTGCTACAATTGGTCCACAGGAACAAAAAAACCCCTTCAAGCACCTTTGCCAATATCAGGCTGCTCCGAGCTGTTCCCAGGTAAACCAGCCAAGGGGTTATAGAGTTTATTGAAAAGATATTTCTTTTTCCTCTGTGATAACTCACTTTATTTTTCTAGGTAGTGTACTGTACACAAGGCTGCCACTCAATAACACTAAACAGGCAGGGAATAACAGCAACATACTGCAGGAACAGAGGAAGGCACAAATGGACACCACTGCAGATTTCACACGAGAATGCAAAAAGTTGCATGCCAGGACCCAAAATTTTCCATTGCAACAAGATAAAACATGTAACGAAGGGAAAGAGTTGCAACAGGATTTAAAAAACGAGAACAAGAAGGCAAAAAGCAAAGCCAGGTGGGTTATATGTGAAACACACTCAACAATTAAACCATGAGATTATGAGGAAAATATTTCAGAAAGCAAGAGAAGGGTCACACTGCATTAGCAGCTAACAATGCACTGCAGCACACCTTCTAGCAGCACCCAGCAGAGACTATAAGGCTCTTCAGCTTTCCACTTATCGAGGTGATAATCCTTGGTTACAAACCACCTCTTTATTTTTTTTTTCCCTTTCTTTTATTTTCTATTTGGTTATACCCCAGTGCAGCTCTACCTTATTCCTTTGCAAAAGAATGGAAAGAGCTGTGATAAATATCAGCTCCTCGCACAGGTCTCTGTGGGTACTGACTCTGAAGCCTAATTATGTCAATTTAAGTGTCTGTATTGCTAACTTGTTTGCAGCCATTCATTTCAACAAAAACAGCTGTCTTCCCTAGAATAATGGGCAGAGTTTCTGACTGCGGACAGAGCACAAATAGAATAATTGACAGTGTCCTCCCACTCCTCCAACTCCGGGGAGAAGCCAAGGTAGGTGGGAGCATGAATAAGGAAACTTAATGGTAAGCACATTGGTATGGAAAGCTTTGAAATTCAGTTGTCATGAAGCATTACAGACACTGTGCAATTGTTCTGCCAGTGCACCTGTGCTGCACACTGATGGCTGGGTCTCAAAGGAGCATATGGTGTCCTTACCAATATCTTATCATGCTTTCCTTTTTTTTTTTTTTTTGCCCAGGTACTGGAGGTCAGCCTTAGCAGTCCAAAGATCCCATGCATTTGTTTGGATATTGCATGCTGGCTGGCAAGTTTGTTGACTAGACAGCAAGCAGGTATTTAATAAATCCTATTATTTGCTTTGCCACTGCCTGAACTTGCTGCCAACTATCCTCATATGTTAAGCTCCAACACTCTCCCAGATCCAGTCTCTCAGTAATGCAAGACATGAGTAATGAAAACAGCCAGGCATCACTTCTAACATTCAAAGGGGTCAGGCCTGAACACTCTCTGACCTTTGTGAAGACCAAGCCATAGATTAGATCAGGCCTTTGGCCCATCCCAGAGAGGAAGAAAATAGAAAAGAAAAAGAAAATAAAATAAAAATCAGTGCAATGGATTTTAACAGAGAAATAGCCCTGAAGCTCTGCGACACGGTGAGCCACCGCCCTTGCACCGTGCCTAGCACACAGTGGTCCTGGCACCTGCCTGCCCTTCTTCCTGAAGTGGTAATACAAACATCCTAATCCAAGGTGCTGCTAAAGACCAAGCGATCCCATCAGCTGCGCTCTCCTACAGGGCACTGAATACAGAAAGCACATCAGACGTGTTTTTTCTGTCCCTCACCGAGGTTCGGGTGTCAAGCAATGTACATCAGAAAAGCCAAAATTACAGCGAAGGGAATGGTACCCACCTCAGTCCTGATATATCAGAGCTTACCCCCCTTCTTTCCTCCTTCCAGCACCAGTGCAGGTAATTAACAGGGTGACTGACACCGAGACACTCCTCTCCAACTTCACACAGACTTTGGGTGCCTTTTAAATGGTTATTATAGCCAAAGGTGCTGGCAATGTCATTTACAGTAGCTATTCACTAGACTGAGCACACAGAGTGACTCTGGGAGATGGTTCTGTGCAGGGCAGGGAGCTGGACTCAACGATCCCTGTGGGTCCCTTCCAACTCAGCATATTCTGTGATTCTCTACCTGTGGATTTGAGGTGAAATTACCTCTCCAATCCAACGTGATTCCACAGCACCCCTGCACTGTGTAGCTGGCTTTGCAGTGCTGGGGGTGGAGCAGTGCCAGTGTCTTGTTTCTGAACCCCTCTGCTCTGTGTGCAGTTCTGACAAAGAGGCTGAACTGCCATTCTATTTCACCTGAATTTGCTGCGTCCTAATTTTTTCCTCAGGATACACAGGGTTTGTTTCAAACTAATTGCATCTGCAAAACACGTTCCTCAGGCTTGTAGATGTGATGGAAATAACTTTTGTGCGTCAACAGTTCTGTTAGGTGGAGTCATCCATTGTCAGTGACAGACAACTCTTGTATTAAATCAGAGTACACGATTTTACAGAGGACCAAGCAGAACAGAGATCAAGCACTTCCCTTTACTGATTTATAAAAATGTACATTTTGGACTTGCAGAAAATAAAAATAAATCTTCCCTGAAATTCAAATAGAGATGATTTCTCAGGAGACAGTAATATTTAAAAAGACAAAACCGACTAGATTTAGTTGGTAAAAACCAAGTATTTTCATTGTAGCATTGATTTGAAAAATCAATATCTCTCTCTCAAACTCTTCTTGAAGGATGCTAAGCCGTGCTGGCAGGGCAATGAGTTGCCAACTGCCCTCAGCTGGAGGAGGCTTCATTGTAGGGATACTTTCAGCTCGTGCAGAGTTGAATCCAGTGTCAGTGGACTCCCTCTGCAATCCCCAGGGTAAGGGGAGCACCGGAGGTGAGGCAGGGTGCAGCTGGGAGGAACACTATCGCTCTTGGGCTCAGTTTGTTTGCCATTAGGGGCCAGATGGTAGAGTTTAAAGGAACTCAAAGGCTAATGTTACCTCAAGCTGCTTTTAAATTCTGCATGGAGGTTAGCGTAGGGTTGACTCCTAAGCCAAGGAGCCAACCATTACTTCTTTGCTAACACTACCCTCAGCTGCAGGCTCTGGCCAGAGTGGAAAATCTGTAGCAGAGTGTATTTGTGCAGCACACCTGCCACTCAGGCTTGAACAGAAGAGAAAAATCCAAGTTCTCATAACTTGACTCGTGTCCCTCACCAAGCCAGAAGCAGACTTGTGCCTCATCTTTCTTAATTCTCTTTTATATTTTCAGCCACGGCATCTTTTCCTTACACAGCTTCTAAAGTCACTGCAAACAACTGGAATAAAATAAGCCTTTCCAGAGCCGCAGTCACAGAAGGCTGAAATTTATTTCCTTTCAGTCATGGAAAAATATTCAGGATCATCAGACCCAACTCCAAACAGACAAAAAAGTGAGAGTCACCTTTGCATGAGGCGATTTAGGTTTATTTGGCTTATTTTGAGGATTAGAGAAAGCAAATAATTTCCAGCTCAAACATGCTGCAGTTATTGCCACAGAATTTTAATGCTAATATCAACATATCTTCTAAATTTTATTTCACTTTTTAAAAATGGGGTCCTGAACTTAAAAAGCTACCAAAAAATGGGGAGAAACTGGAGTTTTCATTCAGACATTATAATGAACTAATGGATATTACAGCACTAAGGACATAGAGAGTGAGTTAAGGGAGGGGGCAAGGGTGTGGCAGGGAGTGGGAAAGCTGTGCTATCTTTTATCCCAAAGGACAATGTTGTCTCTTGGGTTGGGATGCAGAAATACATGCCCATAACTGGCTGGACAAATAGGAAAAGGGTTCTGCCCCCCTTTACTTTGGCTGAAGAGTTAATGATGGCAGCATGGGGGGTGGGTTAAGTGAGAATAACCACTGTGGAACTGCTGTGAATGTGAATTTTACCTACATAGCAAAGGCAGGTCCCTCTCTCTGTGTGGATGTGGAGGCTTGAGTCACCTTTCTGACCTAACCTTTCCACATTAAAGCTCATCATTGCCCCTGTGCATGATCTTGCATTCTGCTAAGAAGAGACAGAAAACCTAGAACCTATTTGCTTTGTGCCTGCTGAGGATTGTCAGGGAGGGATCCATTTACCAGTGCTTATAAAAAGTGAGATTGCCTGAAATGGCCCTTGGCGCAGCAGGAAGAAGTGCCAGGCCATGCACACTTCCAGCAGGAAATTCTGGGTGGCCACCTATGGGTAATCATGTTTGACTAAGGTCAGCCTGTGCTGGACCCTGTAATAGCAATGTACACGATCAAAGCACCACAAACAAAGTTTTGTTCCCTGTGCAGCAGTACACACATATCCACAGCTTTCCTCTGCAAACAAATGAAAATCCTGTGACTGCCAGGTCACCTTCATATAGAGTCCCTTCTGCTTTCTGCTTGATCCTTTCTGTCACCTTGAAGATTTCAGAGAGCAGAGATGACATATTTGCCCTTCCTTCCACACAGCAGCTGGGGAACACAGCTCATTCACAGCACTGCATTAAATCAGAAGCAAACGTGGGCATGGGGAACAAGTATCCCAGAAGTTAGAGAAGGGACTAGCACTCTCCATGAATGGAGAAAACATCTTGGTCAGAGTTTCAGAGTTGTCTTTCTGTGGGCTCTCCTTCTCTGAAAGAAGCAGGAGGTAGGAAAGGGAACTCATGTCTCTTGGGAAATGAGAAGGGAGCCCCACAAACACAATCTCAAGAGTGAACAAAGAACAAGGGGCAGAAGAGAGGAGACCTATAAAATATAATCCTCCCAAGTGGGACTCATGGGGGCCATTTATTCCACAGAGTGATATTTACTGCCTTCCCACAATGTTTGCACTAACTGGCAGCTCTGGCTAGCTAGACTGCTGTGTCAACATCTGCAGGTGTGAGCATGTGCCTATGTGCAGGGAAAGGGAAACAGGACAGAGAAAAAAAAATAAAAGGAAAAATGGTTTTGCTTTTTGCCTTTTTCTGTGTGCTTTTTACCTTTGGCAGAGCAGAAACCTTTCTGTGCTTATACCAGGAGGAGATTCCTAATGATTAATTGATTTTGCTGTCAAATGCAGCAAGTATGTGCATGAGCCATGCATATGTGAGGGGCACTGGCTATTTTTTCCCTAACAGTAAAACTTTTTTTACTCCCTTGATTCCCAGCAACCTGCAAAACCCACATGCACTAACAAGGAGAGGAAGAGAAGGAAAAAAAAAGCGTATAAACCCCAAGACATCAGGAACACAGCCTACCCCGTAATTCTGGGGAAATACACAATTTGTCTTGACCTTTAGAGGTTTTCAGGCTTGAGTGAAATGCAAAAGCTGAGAGAACCTTGCAAAGCTTCACTGCTGCCTGATTACAGCTTCTCCTGTGCACTTTTCTCAGTGGTGTTTCTCATCTCCCACTGCCTCACACATGCCCTTGCAGAAGCACAGTATTTCTTCATCTGGGACCGCAGAAAATGCTTCAGGTTCAAAATCCTGCGTTGTTACCTCCAGCCATGCCGTGAACAACATTCTCTTCATCACACGAACTCGAATACATTATTAAGACCAGCAACAAGCGACTGCAAAGAACTAACAGGTTTTCTGCTCTTCCTTTCTTCAAAAAAACTGAAGCTCCAGCTTCATCTTTGCAGACATCCCTGAGGAGCCAACCTCATCTCATTTTTGTAGGCGATCACAAACACCTTCAGCCTCTGGTGTCCCAGCTATTGCGTAATGATCCTCATGACATCTCTGGCAGGCAGAATAGAGCTACGTGATCATTCCTGGAAAGCCAGCTGCTAAACCCCTAAACAGACCTTGAACATGTAAGTGTTCGCAGCAGTCATAAAACCTCCACCTGGCTTCTGCTCCAAAGCCAGTTGGCACCTAAGGTGATTCTATCGGTGATCTTTATGCTCACACATTATTGGAACACCTACATTACTGCAACTAAGCACATGTATAACCATTTAAAACTGGCAGATGTTCAGAACTCCCTTCACAGATACACTCTGGCTAAATCTGCATGCAAGATACTCCCCCTCTGCCTCACCTTCTGGGTGTTACAGGCAACACTCTAAACCTTTCCACATTCCTTATTGAAGACCATCTCCTAAGGATCCCCATCCGGTGGCGTCTCGAGGGGTGGGCCCACGCACACCTCATGAAGTTCAACAAGGCCGAGTGCAAGGTGCTGCACCTAGGCTGGAAAAACCCCAAGCACAAATACAGGCTAGGCAGAGAAGGGATTGAGAACAGCCCTGAGCAAAAAGACTGGGACAAGAAGCTCAACATGACTGGCAACGTGCTCGTGCAGCCCAGAAATCCAACAGTATCCTGGGCTGCATCAAAAGAAGCACAGCCAGCAGGGCAAGGCAGAGGATTCTCCTGGTCTGACACTCTAATACTCTCTCATGAGACCCAACCTGGAGAACTGTCTCCCACTCTGAGGCCCCCAACATAAGGAGGATATGAACCTCTTGAAGTGAGTCTGGAGGAGGGAAACAAAAGATGGTCAGAGGGCTGGAGCACCTCTCCTATAAGACAGGCTGAGAGAGTTGGGGCTCTTGAGCCTGGAAAGAAAAGGCTCCAGGGAGACCTTATAGCAGCCTGCTGGTACTTGAAAGGGGCCAGATTAGATGTTGGGAAGAAATTCCTTACTGTGAGGGTGGTGAGGCACTCTCGCAGTTTGGATGCCCCATGCCTCAAAGTGTTCAAAGGCCAGGTTGGACAGGGCTTTGGCAACCTGGTCTAGTGGAAGGCGTCCCTGCCCATGTCAGGGAGGACTGAAACAAGATGATCTTTGAGGTCCCCTTCCAACTCAAACCATTCTATGATTCTGTGATCACTCCTACCCTCTCCTGACCAGACAATCTGATTGTTCAAAAGCATACTCACTTAAGGAATAGCTGGATGTTATACGCATTCACATTTTGGTCCTGCATCCAATACTTAATATGAATAAAAGCTGTTCCATCAACTCAAGAAAGTTGAATCTGTTTTATTTTACATGAGGACATTTCTATTTCCAAGGGTAGAAACAGGGATATAACAAAAGAGAAAGAAAAAAAAAAAAATAGACCTTTTTTTCCACTGAGAGCTCCAGTTTCTACATTTAGATTTATCATTCAATAATGGAAGAGAAGCATTTCACATGACATTTTTGTGATGTTGAATTTGTTAAAAGGAAAATTTTATAATAGAGCTAACCCTAAGTAGATGGAGTTCTGTCATAAAAATAAGAAGGGAAAAAAAAAGCTTGGGAAATTGTCCTATTTTTTCTAAGGGCATTTAAAAAAAAATCCTGATTCCTATAGAAGTAGCAGACAATGACTAAATAACCTCAGATGTGTTAAAAATTGACATATGCTAACTGCCGAAGTGCCCTAAGTGTACCATTATTGTAGATGATATTTCTGTTTTTCTAGGAATTGGATGTCGTGTTCCAGACTCATTTCAACCTCTTATGTGCAAGGTTTGGAGGAGTGTGAATCCAGAACAGGACTTAATCCCCAATTACCTTCCAGCCCCTTCAAGTGGAACCTCACAGTCTCATTTTACTGGTTGAAACTCTTATGCATTTATACAGTCCCCAGCATCCCAGACTCAATAACATGTATATGCTTGCAATCCTTCTTCTGATTTAAGAGAATGGTAAAAATCCACATTTTGCAAACAGCAAGATAAAGTTCCAAAAAAAGTAAAGAAGTCATCCAAGAACTAACAAAGACCATACAAACCCAGGGCTTCCAAATCTCATTCCGTGCCCTAACCACTATATTATCCCACCCCTCAGTGCAAAGTCTTGTATGGGCACACCCTTACTCCAGATGGGCAGTGGTAGCAGCTACCTAAATATTTAGTATTTCTTCTTTGATGAGAGGATGTTCATCCAATTATGAGGGAGTGGAGGAAGAAGAGGAAAATGAAGAGGAGAACCTCCTTCTCTCAAAATTTTGTATGAGTAGAGTCACAGTGCAGAGGCAATGGATCAGGCTAGAGAGGAACAAAAGGTTTTCACTGAAGTAAGGTCTAGTGAAGTCTAAAGTCAGAAGTGCTTTGGGGTTCTAGTGCTGTAGGGTTCAGGCTTTTTGGCTTTTCCTGCAAATATACTGCCCAATGGAGACAGGTTTTCATTGTGGAAAACCTTTATGGAACTCTCAGAGTGGATAATTCCACTTGGGGAAAAAAGAGGGAGGAGAAGGAAAACAAGCCAGCTTCTCTGCTCTCAGCTGATGTTTCAGCTTCTAAGCATTTGCACTTGAAAGTCTTTGAGCACCTTTGAAGTTAGATGTGAGAGATTTTCAGACTGCTTTCTCTACCGATGCTCTGAGGACCCCAAATTTTACAAGGTGGTTTCTAAAATAAATTTCTCTCCATAGCATCCTCAGTTCACCTCACTGAGGTATATAACCACCCAATGCCTACAATCCTTCCTGCAATACTCCTCTCCCAAAAACCCCTAGGTATCCAACTTCCAGAATTCAGGCACTCCATGAAGGAAGTCCTTTTCATCCTAGAAGTTATTGGAGGTAAACATGTGTTACCCTGCACTTCAGAAGTTTTGAATTTGGTCTTTGGGATAAACTTTACCCTCTCTAATGAGTTAGGAAAACACACAGACCGTGATGTCTGGAGATAGAATGGTGGACACTAAAAGTCCCAAAGGACACAAAATCAGTATGAGTGGTATTCAAGGGAATAAAACTCAGTCATCAAGATCTGGAGTTGGCCACCTGTATAGATTAATCTGATGCAGATTTAAAACACCTCATGATAAGGAATAACTTTTCCATGTCCACGTGGCATTCAACACAGTGAGTTACTGAATTGCCAGTTCCATGCACCGAGCAATCCCACAGCAGTCCGCGTCTGTTGCTCCCTCACACGCAGGCTCTTCTTTCTTTTCAACAGGGTAACACACTACTCTGGTTATCCAACACAAGCCTTCTATTTTTCCCTTCTTCAAGGCCCCATACTCTATTTTGCACCACAGTCAAAGGGCAAAACAAACAAGCAAGCCAAAAGGACAGGACAGCTATAAAATCGGCCCACGGCCTCGAAAATTTCAGCCACAGTCTTCGAGCCTCTGGTCTCCTGCAGCAGAGCAAATTCCGCATGCTGCAGGGAGGAGTATTAACCTATTGGCAGGTATAGCCCACAGTTTCTTTTGCAAAACCCAGCTGCGGCGAATAAATAAATCACCTGCGGCCATTTATGTGCAAATAACCTGTGCCAAGGGGCCGCTTGGAAGAAAAGCTTCGATCTGTGTTCACAGCAGCACTGGCGTAATGGGAGCAAATAAACACGCGTGCTGTCCTCCCCGTTCTCTCCCCTCCCACAGAGCTTTTGTAACACAGCACTTTGCCTTGCTGCGTTAAGGCTCAGAAGCAGCATTTTGCATTAAGTAGTCGACTGTTACAGAAGAGAAAGAGCCACAAAGGGCACTTAACAAAACCCACCCTCTACTCCAGAGCTGGGATGTTAAAACCGGGAAGAGTGAATGTGCCTCATTTCCCCATCTGTAACCAATTCCCTTGACAGGCCCCATTAAAAAGCCAACCAATTCTGGCACTCCCACTCTCAGAGGAGCCCTGCGACAGAGTTATTAAATAAAGTACACTGGCTTTCATTGTGGATGGGGATTGCTTAACATAAGTGCAGCACTTAGAGATTGAGAGGAAGAGGAGACGCAGAGAGTTTGAGCCTCTGGATTCTTTCGCTATGGGCATCCACTCTCCTCTACTGCTGAAGTCAAAGTCCTTCACAGCTCCAGGCTTTCCTCATTTTCTTTCAAGTCTTGACTCTGTATAAGCTAAATTCAAAATAATTACACCTCCAGTCTCAGGAATTCACTCCCTGTGAATCTTACAAGTGTGCTCACACTATCCACTATAAACACACATGTCCTCCCACACAGGTTTTTTTTTTTTCTCTTCCCAAAAGCTGACTGGATAGCAAAAGAAAACCCACTTTCCAAAAATAATTTTTTTAAGTTTTAAAACCACTTGTGCTTTGCTGCACTCATGTCCCTGGGGTGACTGCTTTCCATGAATATTCTGGTGGGTAAACTCTCAACAAGTTATTTCCTGGAAACACGGCTTACCAGAGGACATGCAATGGAAAGCTAATTCCAGAGCCCACTGGTAGCTGCTCTGGCCATTTGCTCCCCCAGTTTTACTCCCTGAGTGGGATGGAATGAAACCACAGCCTGCTCAAGTCTGCAGTTCCCCCACATCCCTAAGAACATACGTAGGGGGCCAGGGCGCTGTCCATGAAGGTACATTTAACAAACTTGGAAGGGGCCAGGCAGTGGGAGATGTGTTTCCCCTCCTCCCTTCTCCAAGAAGCACACCCTCTTCCACGTGCACTCACAAATTTATCAGGTAGCTCAAAAAAACTGCAGGGTAAATGGGGAATAAGGACAATGGTATCTCTAAAATATTTTCCTCTACTGATCCCATATCCCTACCAGTATTCCCTCAGGCAGAAAGCTTTTCAATGTAAAATAAGTCTGGTTAGAAAAACCTCCAGTACATTACAGTAAAACCCCTAGGTTTGAACAAAGTATTTTCAAACTTCATCAACGTCAGAGTTGATATTTATTACATGCTTTTTTTTTTTTTTTAAATGCTCAACAGCAAATAAGTAGAGTAGACTGAAAAAACCCAAAAATCAGATGCCCCAATTCTGTATGGGATTAACTAGCAACAAACCCCTGGAGGGCAGCATGTGATCCAGTTGGGCTCCACTGACTCACTCCCAGCCTAAGCAAGCATTACAGGAGCCACGGCAAACTGGGCTCTGCTTTCAGTTACAAAGGGAGCTGCATGACTTCCCCAGTTCCCAGAAGCTGCTAAAATTCTGCCAAGAGTGTCTTCCTAATTTGCATTATCTTGGCCATTTGCAATTCATCCAAACAGAGCTGGCAATTAGTGGTCGTTGGTAAACTCTGCAGTGAGCTCCAATCAGTGCTTTGCTGCTCTGGCGCTCTCTATTTACAAATTCTTGCAGTTATGGGCATATTAGAGAACCAGTTTTGACAGTTTCTGTCCCACGAAGTTACAGTTTCCCCCAATTACAGCAGATAATGAGAAGACCAAGCTCACTAAAACATACAGTCCTGTGACCCGAGGACTCCTATGCCCAATTTGTGGAAGAACAGAGAACACCATGGCATGTATATTGAGTGAACAGGTGCAGAGCCACCAAGCTGGCTGAGCTGAGGCAAGGGAGGATGCAGTGTTTTTCTGTGGAAAACTAAACTGCCTCTTTACTATAGGTGGGAAAAAACCCATCTTGAAGCATCATGGGATCATCTAATCCTTGCCTGGACTAGCCTATGACAGCTGGGGAGAATTATCAGTAGGTTCTCTTCCAAGCCCTGAAGCCCAAGTAGTTGGGAGGTAGCAGCAGGATACAATGCAAGGTGAGGAGGGGGGAGCGGGGTGGGAGCCAGATGGGAACATCAGTTGTGAAGGGAGGGTTCTAATGGATGTCAAGACATAAATGCAAATAGACAGAGCTCTTACATTACCTAACCACTGCTCTCCTCACTGTGCACCATCCTGCATGGCAGCCCTTTCATTGCTCTGCTCTGAAAGCCTCTCCTCTGTGTGTCCTGCCTTTTGAACAGGCTTCTTGCATCTATCTGCCTCATTTACTCCCCTTCTCAGTTCAGCTCCTCTCCTGACAGCATCTCTTATTCTCCTTTGCCAACCATCCCACAGTTTTTCTCCTTTTGATCTCATTTCTCTCCATCAAGTATTTAGGATTCCCATTTCTAAGAGATGGGCAGCATAACACTACAAAACAGCATTTCAGAGCCAGTTCAGATTTGCCAGTTCAGAGCACTACTGACTGAAGCAAGAGGCACCGAAGAGGCTCTTGCACAGACTTGCAGAGACATTTGCAGTCATCTAGCTTGGATAAAATGGAGAAATGCCATTTCCATATCCCTTTACTCGATAGAGAGTTTTCAAACTTTGTTGCCCCACAATATTTGTTAATATTGCTGCGTACAAGCCACAACCACATCTATCCCAAGAAGTGGCCAGTTCCCCAAAATATCTGCATCTGCACAGTGTTTTACAGATGCAGAAGACTAAAAAGAGAGTGTTCAGATAAAAACTCTGCCTGGGTTTATTTTATTTACCCATGCTCTGTCTGAGACACATGGCATTTTGATCTCTGGCTACCTGCAAACAAAGAGGTTAAAAAAATCAGAGCAGGAAACCGGTTTGTCAAACAGTGACTCAAACTGGACACAGCTGAAATTACCGTTTCATACAGAAGGCTGATGAGGAAACTGCACGAGGAACTGCGTAAGCCAGAGCAGCTGCTGGCAAGAACATCACTTTCTTCACACTCACAAATGGTTTGCAGGACCTCCAAGGCCATAATTCATTACCCAGTGAAATGTTTCATCTATTTTCACCATGCTATGAAACAAATGGAGCAGAGAGGCATGGATCACAATGGAACCAGCACAGCAGAGCCATAGAATAAAAAAAATTTAAAAAAACTCCCAACCTCCCTCGGCCTGGCTTCCCCTGTCCAATGTGCCTCTTAAAGATGAGCCAAGACAAGGACTACAGCTGAAGCCTGGAAAAAAAGGAGAAGACTTCTGATCTAAAATCCAATTCACCTAGAGCCACTGCTTATGCAAACAGTGCCTAGAGGCCAGGCAATACAGAAGCTGCCCTGGTTGTGCTGTTGTAGCCAGAAAACACATGCCACATGGCCCTGATGATACTCTACTGCCCACACTCTGCAACCCTCATGACCAGGAATTCAGACATGAGCTATGCCAGTCACAAGAAGCACATGGCACCTGGAAGTGTTCCCACCACCCCATGCTAACTCTGGGTTTCTACTGGACCCATCTCCCCTAACAATTCCCCAGAAACCAGACCCAAAGCAGCAGGACAAAATCTAGCAGCATTCAACCTGCCAGAGAGATCAGAAAGTTAAGGGCCTTCAGTATCCTCTGCTCAGCAGCAATTAATTTAAAGTCTGGAGGAAGATGAAAACTCCACCCTAATGGTCAACTGGTGCATGAGAGAGAAAATGAGCCATTTCATGGTCCCTGTAGTTATCATCTGCCACAAAGCATAAGATTTGATTACCCCTATCTTAACACATAATTACAAATGGTCATAAAATTATCCAGGCCCTTTTTAAAATCCTTTTATAATAATTGACTTGATGACCTCCTGGGGCAACAAAGGCTGTAAGCGCTAAAAGCCAAATTTATTCTACATTAACATACCTGGGCCTTATAACTATAATATCCTACAAATAAAGAATCTTATAAGGATATCCTCTTTGGAGTAACAGCAAGAAGACATGGAAGAATCCCAAACATGCTGCATAAAATCACCTGTGCACAGACTTGGTGGACAGTAAGTCATGGCAGCAGCAGTGTATAGCAAGAATTGCTGGAAAAGGATCAGGCACATTCATTTCCACAAGAAAGTTGTCAGGCCAGACCTCTACAGCTCACCATCCTAACAGTGAAATAAAACCTCCATTTTGTCATCTAGAATATTAAGTGCACAGGCATTACATG
This sequence comes from Mohoua ochrocephala, assembly GCA_013398855.1. Lineage (NCBI taxonomy): Eukaryota > Metazoa > Chordata > Aves > Passeriformes > Acanthizidae > Mohoua > Mohoua ochrocephala. The sequence continues at coordinate 548,108 of VZTA01010965.1, forward strand.
AATGTATTGTAAACCCTAGGATAAATTTTGTACTTCTGACTAAGTTGCTGACTGATTCACATGTCCATTCCTTATCTCATCCATAAAACGGGGATTAGGGAAATTCCATTCCTCTGAAGCAAAGGTGTTAAACAGCAGCCTACAGACTAAGTGCTAGTGATAGAGCTGTTCATACTGTACAGATGTGATTTGAGCTCCAGCTGCAGGGATCTTTCCTGCCTCTTGTAGGGTTTGTAGCTAAAACATCCATGTGTTTCTTCTGCTTTCCATGCACGTTCTGGAGTTGTGACCAGAGTTCACAGAGAGCTAAGGGTGAGCTGCTCTTCAGGGGAAATTTAAGCAAGGACTTGATACTTTTTGTACTTGTCATCCTCCTCCCTTTCCCAGAGCTTCCCAAAGCAACAAGGGGCATATTTTTCTTTCTCCTTTCATGAGCCCAAACTGGTTGTCCCTTCTCATGAAGTGGCTGCTCCTCATGTCAAGGCACCAAAGAGGGAGAATTCAACCAAAAGTAAAATTCTGAAGGAACTCTGCAAGACAGGGCTGTCCTCAAACTACTGCAGGTAAAAGGTGTCAAGTCCACCCCTGCCCTATAGATCTATAGGCCTAAGTACAGTGGCAGTAGCTGTAGTCACAATTGCAAGGGGTGATTTGCCCAGCCAAAAGACAGAGTAGCACATTCTCAATAACTGAGCAGATCAGCGGCAGCATATAGAGCTACAGGGAAGGAGATGACAGACTCAAAAAAACCTTGGAAGTGACACCGCTGTCACAAAAAGCTCTGATCAGACCTGCCAGAAACCAAACACAACACAGGTGCCTTCTTGCTGTACCCTACCTGCCTCTCCACCTCCATGAGACGTTGGTCTTACAACGTGGCCAACAGCACCGCATAATGAAAGGAAGTAAGAAGCATCCCAGCATCACATTTTGAGTCAAGATCACAGGCAGAAACAAAACCCTCAAAGGCAGGCATGTGAAAGACACAAAGCAGCTCCTATGCAAGTGACACAAGATGATCACACAAGTCTGTTTTGACCCAAATAAATTGGTGACTCCATGAAATTCTGAGGGATCTAGGGAAAAAACACAGTTCTCAGTTCCCAAGCCTTTGCTTGAATCACGGGAGAGAAATTACAAAAGAGAGGAAATATTCACAGTGACAAACAGAAAAACCCAAAGACAAGGCAGATTTGTCAAGGCAGTAGCTGAGTGGTCCCCAATCCTATCAGAGAGTTCATTTGCTTCACCTTCCCCTTCAATTTGTGTTCCTAAGGAATCGCCTACCACTGGGTGAGTACAAAGCGTCCTGGTTTCACCTGACACCAGGTTCTCCTAGTTCACCAAAGCCCTCCAGGTTATGAAACAGCCCAAAGCAGGTCACTACATAACCAGCTCATCTGGCTGGATTGATCACGGATGTACTTGGGGAAGGGGCTGGGGGGTGGAGGGGGGAAAGGAGAAGGATAAACCTAAAGCAAGAAATGTAATTAAAGAAAGTTTAATGAGCTGGCAGTGGCTGTCTCAGGTTACCTTGTGGGGTCTGCTGGGTGCCAGCACAAGGCACTGCTGAAGCGGAGAGAGGGTGCCCTACATGACTGCAGTGACCCCAGAGTGACTGGAGGGGAGAGGAAGAGGTTTTTTTTCTTTTCACAGAGAAGCAAGATAAGGAGAAGGAAAAAGTTTGACAATAATAATTTTCTACATTTATGAAGAACTGAGAAAGTTTGCCTGCTCAACAGCCATTTTCCACTGAGCTGTCTCCCCACTGTGAGGTTTCTATCTCATGCCTGACTGACTCTCCTCTTGATTTCTAGTAATTAGGAGGCTTCCAGCCTGCCCAGAAAAAAACTCTCTGCTCGAAGCATCCTTCTTTTCAGGGACCAATTGGGTGCTATTATCCTACTGACTTTTAAAAACCTGTGGCTGTACATCAGAGCCCCGGCTGGTGGATCCACACTACTTGCCTGTCTAACCTCCATACATTTCCCCTCCAAATTCAGCCCTTGGAAGGAAACAGAACAGATAATAAAATCCAGAGGGAAACAGATAAATCAGAGCACTTCGTTCAATTGCTGACACAGGATATTGCTCGAGGAGGAGGATTCACCCACCCTCAGTGATGGAGTGATGAGAATCACTACGAGCACCCCCAGGAAACCTCTGCCTTTAAAACAGTCTGTATTTTACCCACGTGTGTCCATGTGTGCATGTAATAAAAATAATTGCTGCTTGTCATCATCAGAGATGAGCAAGGCAAAGCCTGTGCTTTTAATAAGCCAATATGGATTTCACGTTCTGCTTGCTGTCTGAGCAACAGCAATTGCTATTTCCTTTGGAGATTGATTTTGCCTTAGGCTCGGTCTTAAGAGGTTATCTGATGGATTTTGGTTATTTGGGAAAAGGGGACAAAGGGCAGGCCTCCCTTGGAAGTGAAGATAAAAACATCTGTGTGCACATCCCTTTTGCAGTTCTTTTGGTTCATTTTTCCTTGTTCAAAACAGCAGTTTGAAAGGAAGAGAGAGCTGGTGGAAGGCAAGATGGGGTTACAAAAGTCACAAAAGTATAGCTCTCTCTACAGGCCCTACTCTCCGTAGGGTATCTGTGTTGGCAAAGCAGCAATGTTGTCAGAGATGGGGTCATCTTTGGGGGGCCAGCCTGAGGTGCCCTGGACAGTGAATTCTGAAAATCCAGAATGCCAGTCTCAAATGCTGAGCAGAGCAAGGCATCCAAAGTTACAGGGCACTTCAGCTGGTCCCTCTTCTGCAATACCGTCAAGTCTTTTTCCCTCATGGCCATGGTGACCTCCTAAAACAAAGGTGATCACTCCCAAGGCTTTTCTTAGTGCAGGACAGCGCCTAGAGCACCGATCCCATTGAAATTACCTAGACTATAGAGCAGGACTATAGTGGGAAAGTTGCTATGAGAAACAGCAGCCTGTTTCTCATAGCAGAAGGCTGTTCCTTCTCATATGAAGACTTGCACTTGCCCTCAGTAGGGTCCAGAAATAATGGAGTTTCCAAGGTTTCTCATGTTGTCTGAATTTCCTTTCCGCCTCGAAACCAACTCACGTTGCTGCTGGCTTCTACTTTCCCATTCCAAAATGAATCTCAACTGTTTTTATATCTCCCCTTGAACACATTCAACAGAGGAAATTAATGAGCATGAGGAAGAGAAGAAGGAAGAGGAAAAAGGGTAGGGGTGTGAAAATGAAAGTTTAGATGACAGTTTGTGTATGTTTTCGTATGAGTAAGTGAGAGAAAGTACATGAGCGTGACTGGAAAGAGTTGCAGAGGAAATATGTAAGAAAGGCAGACAGGTTATCTGTCATTCAGCCTGCCCTCCATTAGTTTCCAGCTCTCTCATCTTTCTCTCCTCCTTTTCGCTAAACTATTCTATTTCTCTCCTTTACAGAAAGACCAATGCAACTGTAAGAAGAGGGGGTAAATAAAGGAAGCATGTGAGGACAGTGGGGGGAGATGGAACAACCACACTCTCTCTTATCCACTGGAGCAGAGAAGTGAGGAAAAAAGCCCACACCCTTAAGCTAAAACAAATGCAACATGAACAAATACTCCGCTCAAGAACTGCAGTGTCTGCGCCCAAAGAGTGCAAGTGTGAACTGTTTTCACACGTCTCGACCTCTCCTCTTAGCTGCAAAAGCAGAAGGGAAAGTCCCCTGGCCAGTGGTCTGATTTTTACCACACGACACGTGCACGGGCTTTGGTGATGGAACTGATAACAAAGGCACTACAGATGACAAACACTGTGGCAGCTCAGGCTTCTGCTATGATGAATAATCCCCTTGCAGAGTTTCAGCTCATTTGTTTTGCCAAATCCCGTTTGTAAGAAGCACTGCTGTGCATTTGGCAACACTGCACAAGCTGAAAAATGGAAGACTTTAGAAGGTGACTGGATGAAGTGGCTGTGGGTGCTAGTGATTTTCTGCAGCTCCTAACAGCACCTTCTCCTGGAAGCAGCTGGGACAGGGAAGAGCTGTGCTCCTGGATTTAAGGCAGAAGGAGACTAGAAAATGCAATAGTTATAATTAGTAAGCTTTGATCACTTCCCTAGTGACACGGCTTTCGTACTGTGACATATGTGCTTCATCCATCTGGGACCAGAGCATGCTACAGCTGCTGGTTCTGCCTGCTCCCTGCTGCAAGAAGCTAGGAGTGAAGTAGCTGTGAGCTCCCCACTGAAAAAAAATACAAGTGGCAAGTTACATCCTGGATGCCATGAGAGACTTTTTTTTTTTAAAAAAAGAATTTTGCTTATAATTAGTCTGCGTGTTTTTCAAACTGATACTGATGCAATGGCTTGTTTATGCAAAATAGCCAAGCGTTCAAAAATTAAATGCATCCCTAACCTACCCCTTTTCCTCTTGCTGACAGCTGGTGTGGTTTAGGATTATCTCATCAGTAGTTTGCAGTGGACATGACACCCGTGTGATGTAATTAAGATAATATATTCAGTAATAATCTTGCACTTGCAGTTCAACCAAGGATGGCTTGCTTCTGCTGCAAGGCAACTTACCATATAAAAATAAAGCACCCACCGAGAAGGTGATGTCTCCGGCTACATTACTTAATTTGTAAAGTTACTAAAGAAGAGCAGAGCAAATTTTTAGTCTGAAGCAATTAAGGGAAGCCAGTGAAAACACACACCTGGGCTACTGCACAACTGGAAGATGGACAGTGACCTTTGAGCTCTCGTCTCAGCCTTTGTCCCCTGGTGAACTGGCTGTCATCGAGCACTAGCAGCAGAGTAGCTACCCAGGGGAATGACATGACTTAAAAACACATGGTCCAGAGTCAGGCAGAGCTCCTGTGTGAAGAGGACAGCTGCTGAGGTTTATAGCATGCTTAAGATTTCACTTGTATTGTGTATATGAGCGCACTCCTGCTTGGAAAGGGTCATTGCACTGTTACTGCTTGGTGAAGGAAGTAAGGAAAGAAGAGAAAAGTTGTCAGGACAAGAGGAAATAGCCTCAAGTTGTGTCAGGGGAGGTTCAGGTTGGACGGCAGGGAGAACTTCTTCTTTAAAAGGGTAGTTAAGCACTGGAACATGCTGCCCAGGAAAGCAGTGGAATCACCATCCCTGGAAGTGTTCCAGAAAGAACTGGACATGGCATAGTGCTATGGTTTAGTGGATGGTGGTGCTTAGTCAAAGGTTAGACTCGAGGATCTTGGAGGTCTTTTCCAACCTTAATGATTCGATTCTATTCTGTTCCGTTCTATGATCCTCAGTGTGGAAGTGCGAGGGGGAGCAAAAAAAGACATGATCTTTCTTGGTTTCCAGCTCCCAAAGGAATAAACTTTCCTCTAACAATGATGAAGTAAACAGGAATTCCTGAAGAAATATGCATCCTTGGAACATTAATTTATATTTAATACCTGAGTGTTTACAAAGAAAGGTGAAGGCCAGTATGCTGCGATGACTTTGTTATTTGCTTAGCGCTGTGCTCTCTGTAGTCTCCGTGGAATTGCTGCCTCCCCGCACACGGCTTCTGGCAAAAGTATTGACACCACAGCAAGCAGAGAACAGCAAGCCTACCCCTTGAACAAGAGCTGACTCTGTCAGATACAAAGACACAACATGCATGTGAGGAGTAGCGCTGGCGTGTGCACACAGCCCCAGCGCACTGGGAGTAAACCAAGCGGCGCTTTTGGAAGGGCCTAGATCTGCTTAGAGAAAATTAATAAATAAATAATAAGAAAAATCACCCTGTCCGTCAGAAATTAGTTCAGTGACACCCCTGAGGAAAAGGCATCTCTTTGATGTTTATTTGGCCTAACTGAATGGAAAAAAAAAGCAGGCTGATGCCAGAAATAATGGCATGAATAAGTGTGCAGACATGCCAGAATATTAGTGGATGTAAGAAGTTGCTGCATTGGCAAAGGACAAGAATACCGTGTAGATTAGACAAGATGTCAAAAACACTCCTCTGAAAACACAGCCACGAGTCTCTTAATTACCATACCTACTTCAGGCAAATGCACCACGGTTTCTAAGGCTCACAATCAGGTCTCATGCTTTTATGATCCACTGTAGCCACTGCTGCTGAGCTTTTCCCAGCACAGACCTGTCTGAGTGTACTGACAGCTGCCTGCTCCCTGGAGGTGAGAACTTCGGGAATTAGTCCTGATCTTTGCTGGGGCACAGAGGGAGAAGTAAGGAACATTTCGACAGGCCAGGGTGCTCCTAGAACCCAGGAAGCAGCTTGAGGTCTCCACAGGCATTTGTGCTGCAGCACATTCCCTGCACGACTGTAGTCACTGTACAACAACACACGGCCTGTGAGAAAGACACATTTCACCCCAGCAAATGCTGTGCACTCTCAGTGACAGGAGCTGCCCTCGTGAGATGATGGCAACTCTCAGCCCACATCAGAAAATACCAAGTTGTGTGGCAAATGACCAGCAGTCATTATCTTAGTCCAGAGGAAAACACAGGTCTCAAATAGGCTGCCTGCATTACAGTTGGTCTCTAGAGAAGACCCCAAGGCTCCAAAGAGTATTTTATTTTTCATAGTCCACACCAGAATCCTACATGTGGGGCCACAATCAATGAAAATGCCCATGTGGAAAAAGCATGCAAGATAAGGGGAAACGACCTCTGTCCCAGCACTGGTAGAAAACTCATTAAATCAAGATGCTAAGGCTATTCCATTATGTTTCAAACTGGTATTTCACTTCTTTGCATAAGCATGAAGGGAAACTGACTCCAAAACGCCATTCAGAGAATCCCTCATTTGCATCTTAAAAGGGACAAGTCTGTCTGTTCTGCTTATTCTGTTCTTTAATTATCCTAATGAAAGCAAATGTGAATCCCCAAGGGTTTGGTCCCTTTCTGACAGGTTGCTTTTAAACTCAGAGACAAGGGAGGCACGCGGCCATCAAAACCCTTAGTTTTTAACTTGCACATCTGGGGAAGATTCCCCTGGTATCTCATGAGACATGGACAATATGTTGTAGCAAGAAGAAAAGCTAAGCAAGGGCTCTGTTTTCCTGCCATATAGAAAGCCTATGAAAAATCAGCTTAGGCTCCAGAAACATTGAGAGGCCGCTGGCTTCAGACAGCGCAGCCCTCTTCAGATGCACAATACACTACAGAAAGACCATCCTTCCATCCAGACAGCACTGGTTGTTGGGTGTGTTTAAAGGGTCCCATTCAGGATCAGTTTAAATTAAAGGTTTCATGCAAAGCGAGAGCAATAGCTTTGTTTCATGTAGCTGCTTATGAGGGCCACTAGTTAAGTAAGAAGACAGGACTCAAGAGAGCCGGGTCCTTTCCCAAGTTCTGCAACTCGTTTGCTACTTCCTTTGAACACACTCCTGCCTCTCAGGCAGAGTATTAGAATACAAACTTTCTTCCTACAAAGAATCTGTCTGACACCTAGCAGAAAGAGGCCTCTAGCTGTTAGTGTAATATAAATAATAAATGAGCGAAATAATAAATAGAAATAAGGCATTCTGTTGCAAACAAAGCCAACACATTAGTGAACGTGTTCAGTTTTTTTAAAGCATATCCAAACAGCAGCCTAAGCTCCGGTGCTAAAACATGGTGTCTCTTTTTAAGCTCCAGAAAAAGCAACAAAAGTCTGTGGGCAGCTCTATTCAACTCTGAACCCTTCCAAGGGTTCATACAGATAAACAACTACAATTGTTCACGTAATGGTGCAATATCATCCTTAATCGTTTCAAATTCCATTTCTGCTGCTCACACCTAGGATGCCACAGCCTGCTCTCAGCATCACCCATAAAAACTCAGTGGCTTTCATTACAGCTGTGATGAATTCAACCAGCAGAATTTGCCTCATGCTGCTCTGAACGACAGCACCACCAGCAGATAGCCTAGTTATTAACCACCCTGTCCAGAGCCTGGATGGTATTAGTATCTGAGAGGAGGAGATGGGACAGCACTCATGATGCTTGGGTTCTCCTACCATGGACCCACTGAACAGATGCAGCAATAGGAACAACCTGCTTTATTTCTTCATGCCCTCATTTTCTACCCGTTTACTGAGACAGCCCCTTGCTGCATGTACATGGAACAGGAATCTCGCCTTGGTTGAATGCTCTGGTGCTGTTGTGGTACATAATCACACACAAAAAAAACCCCCAAATCAAAACAAAAAACCAACCAAATAAAAAAACCCACAAAAAACAAAAACAAAACAACCAAACCAAACAAAGTAAAAACCCAACATTCCTCATTCTGTTTGAGGCAAGCGGATAGAAGGTAACCTGCCTAAACCTTTGTGTACACACTGCTGTCCCAAGTGATATCACAGAATTGCCCAGTATTCTGACAATAACAATGAAAACACATTTTAACAGCACCTGGATGAAAAACAAGCAAGAAAAATTCCTGCGTCTATCCCCCTCCACTAGGGCTGTATCCTAGTCAGGATAAACCAGCAGCCATTCAAAGAAATGAATTTTGCTTGCTGGAAAAGAGGGGACAAGAAGAATGATTTCTCAAGTGTAAGTAAGCCAAGGATGAGACTGAGGGAAGAAGACCAGTAGGATTTATTTGTAATGACAAGTGACAAGTGATCACCATAAAGATATTCTTGGAACAGAATCCTGCTAATCTCTGCTATAATTCTAGTCTCAAATGGTTTGGCTCTGGCAGTGCTTCTAGAAATGATATATGTGAAAGCATTGGGGATTTTCAAGAAAGAAGTTTTGCCTTGACAGTTACATTTTGGACTCAATGGGTTTGCTCATGCTTCCCCCGCTCCACCACACTCCTCTGTCTGCTTTTGGGTTTTTTTTTTTAAGCTAAGGTCAGCTGCAATTAGTGTTTAGAAAAGAAAATGTTTATAACCTCTCGCTTTTATCATCATTAATAATGCAACAAATGTATTGAATGTGGGCAGACTTTTCAGCAATCTGTAGTGCTCTCCCCCTCTGGCTCAGAAAATATGTACCTCTTGAGAGAAAATCTATTTCATTAGAGACCTGATAAAATGCCTAGAAATGACAACATAAATAAGCATTTAAGTGCTGCTCCTTCTTTCACTATGAAGTCTTTTCCAGCCGAGAAAAGCAAGAAAGAAGCTGTAGTGGGACGGTGGGAGAACGAGTTGATGAATATTTGATCACAATTGTCTTAAATAAATGCTTTTCCCAGACATACCCTCCTGACATATCGACTGCACTGTTAGTCTCACCTCTCTCACACCATCTTAAAGGCACGTCCGTGGCCAAGGAATTTGGAGTTGACAACAAATCAAACCGAATGCTTCCTCTCCTTTTGCTTCTCCCTTTCTAGCGTGTTGCTTACTTTGCTGTCATTTCTTTTTCCTCTTTCCATCGCTCCCTCCCCAAAAACGTTTGATAGGTAAACTACAGCCCCTTCTCCAGAGCCACTGCCTGCTGTGAAGGTGGTTTGAAATGTAGGTTATCGAGTGGTCAGAGTGCTTAATCTGGCCTGGCTGTGCTGAGCTTCTTTACAAGAATCTTGCGGAAGGAGGTGTCAAGGCTGGATGTGGGGAACAAGGGAAGCAGCAAACCAGCAGATTGAGGTCCTTACCTCAGACCTCCCCTGTGCCTCAGCTCTGCCCAGTGATGGCTCACAGAGTACATGTAAACGTTAAGCAAAACTGGGCACCAACACAGACTGCATTTATCCTGCTGTTTGTTCACAAAGCTCTTCCCTAGGATCAGCAGAACCAACAGAGAAAAGAAAGTGACTTTGCCCTGGGCCGAGATTCCTCTCACCCGCTGAAGGAAGCGGGATGAAACAAGCCCTTAGATGAAAACAGAAACAAGACGACCCTTCCCACAGCAACAAACCGACCCAACTCTCACATGTGCCTTTGCAGGGATAGGGAATCCCTGTAACACTCATACGTGGAGTGCCCTTGCCTCCTTCCCAGGCACCACACCAGCCCAACACCAACTCCTCATGTGTTGGACCCTTGCTGTGTCTCAGGGAAGCGGGTCACAGCCCAATGCACAAGCCAGGCAAAATAAGGCAATCGTGAAGACCAAAAGCAAAATTCACCGAGCATTTTTCTAGTGACTAAGTGGCAGTAAAAGACTCGCAGAGGGTACAACTGGCTCCTTTGGGATTTCAAGCGTTCTTGAGAAGCCCATGCATATTTATTTTTTTTTAAGCTAAAGAATATATTAGTTTTTTAAATGCCTTCCATGCATATGCACAAGTTGGCAGCCTAGATCCCTATGGATCTCGATTCATTAAGCAACCACCAAATTCCTCGTTACACCTCCCACTTGACCAAAGTCACACGAGAAATCTATCTAAAGCAAAGGACCTTACACAAACTTTTAAATCCTAAACTGAACATCACTTCTTTATCACGGCTGACTCACACTGTACACAGACACAACACCAGTTCCCCTGAAGCTGAAGAATTCAAATGAAGGAAGAGCAGCATCTAAAAAGAGCTGAGGCCAAGAGATAAAAGTTTTGTGCACAAGACGTCTTTGGAGAAGGGAGTCCATGTTGTATGTCAAGGCGGTGCCATTCCATAAATCTCTTTGAAGGGGATAAATTTGGCCAGATTATTCAGCTCTTAATAGTGGGAATCCTGTGAGTAACAGCAGGTTAGGGAGGTCATCTAGAAGGTTGCTGAGGTCTACCTGGCAAAGCTACATTGTAGAAATTAATCAGAGGGGTCATGATGGCATCGCAGAGGATATTCAGAGGCAGTAGCAAAATAGATATCCTGCTGTTAACTAGGAGACTTGTCTGTCTTACTGATATGAAAAACCCATGGAAAGGCCTCAGCTATTATGCAGCACAGAGAGTCACAGTCCATAGCAGAAAGCTGTCAGGAGACGCCAAGTAGAAACCCAGTGTTTAACCTCGGCCAAAAACTAAGTACCACACAGCCATTCTCTCACTACCCTCTTCCCAGTGGGGAGGAGAATCCATGGGGAAAAAACCTAAACCTTGTAGGCTGAGATAAGAACAGCTTAGTGATTGAAAACAAGAAAAATTTACTATTACTAATGCAAGAGAGAGGAATAAAGCCCAGGAGAAGCTAATAATGCCCAGCACAGTTGCTCACCACTCACTGACCAATCCCAAACTATTCCAGACAACTCCACCCCGTTTGTTTACTGAGCATGGCATTCTATGGTATGGAATATGCCTTTGGCCAGTTTGGAGTAGCTGTCCTGGCAATGCTCCTTCACAGCTTCTTGTACACCCTCATGCTGATAGAGCATGGGAAAGTGAAAAGTCCTTGATTTAGGGTAAGCAGTACTCAGCAACAACTAAAACATCTGTGTGCTATCAACATTATTCTCAAACTGAATTAAAAGCACAGCACTGCACCAGCAGTGAAGGAAAGAAAATGAACTATCCCAGCCAAAAGCAGGACACCATCCAGAACAAGGACTGTAAGAACAGGTTCAGATGGAGGTATTCAAACCCAAAATGCATCCCATTTGAAATGCTCGTTTCAAATCAGCACCCTCTCCTTGAAGCATGGAAGCAAACAAGGAGCAAGAACTCAATAATGCTATTGACTAACTTGTCCTTGAACTCTCAGCTCTCATCTCTACCTCATTCTCAGAAAGGCTTCTAACAAATTTGGCCCTGACTATATCCTCTTTAAAGAATGTAAAAAAGTTTCAGTAAAGTTTAATTTAAACATTTAAAGGATATTGAGAAAGTTAAACTCCTGTGCATGGTACCACTTTGCAAAGTAACCCAATACAAGTAATTTGCAGTCATTCATGGAAGGCAAGACATCTCTTTATCTTTTAGCTTCACACTCTCACCAAACTATTTGATCCAAAGAAGGGAGTGGGAGAGGTTTGGAAGTTGTCACAGCAGCTTGTGGTGGGGACTAGGACATTTCCACACCCAGCCTGAACCGAGATTGGCAAGTCAGAGGCTTCAGCACGAGTCAGAAGAAGCCACACTGCAGAAGGTGGCACAAGAACAGCTCCAAGAGGGAGCAGGCTTTGCCTGACATGGCTCTAGCACAAGCTTGTGGACCATGGACAGAAAGAGGTGGAGACGGGATGCCTTCCTGTGACTTGGCAGAGATGCTCTGTTTCTAAAATGTGCGCACACTTCACTTTCTATTCTGCTTTTCTTCTGGAGGAGGGCCTTTGTCTGGGACTCACACCCATTATCCAAGCAGAGTTTCCTGGCCTGATCCTACCTTTCCATTTGCTCAGCAAGGCAAGCACTTACTGGTCCTAAAGCACAGGGACAAATCCTGGAATGAAGTGGAAAAAACCCAGTGACTAGAGTAAATCAAATTGGACTATGAATCATAGCTGGCCTGTGGTCAGCAAAAGAGAACAATTTTTTCTTCCTAAATGCTGGAAAACTTGTCAGTGATTTCTTTGTGGGACAAAAATTGGCATTTTTTTTTTTCTTTTTCTTTTCTTCCTCAAACAACTCCAACTGTGCTTGTCTTGGAAGTAGTGCCACTAAACTCCTACGCTGTTCACTCTCCCATTAAGAAAATCACTTAGAGCCAAAGGTGTCAGTGGTAAAACTCCAGTCATGTCAATGGATGAAAAAGCCCAAATGAACCTGGTCCATTAAATGCTTTAAAAGAGATACAGAGGAGAAAAGACAAAGAAAAAAAAAAAAAAAAAACCAACCAAACTAACCCAAACCAAAAATACCCTGGCACAAAGAGCTTTATCCTAGGGGTCACAGCTGCACATTAACATTTCCACCTTAATAAAAGCCATAATCAAATCCTCGGTATTTAACATCTGGTTTCCGCTTGGCACAAAAGTAAAAAGAAAAAAAAAAAAATGAAAGGAGAAAGTGAAAAGGGAAAAGGAAAAAAGAAATAATATTTTCTGTACATATTCAGGAAATCTTTTCTCCAGCATATTCATGGGGATTTTTTCCTCTTCCCTGTAAGACATGATTAAGCAGTGCAGCAGCATCTACTGTCAGTTTGAATTCCCTGCCTCCCAGAATGAGTACTCGTAATTAAAAGCTTAGCTCACCTTATCCCTCCAGTTTCCCGGGTGAAAAGTCAAGGCCTGCATTTAATTGCATATATGTGTGCATTTTTAAAGCCAGAGCTCTGAAGAAAGATGAAATTTGGGAGAAGTAAGGGGAAAAGGTATTTGACACAGTTTCAAACAGGGAAAAATGGGAAGGGAAGGAGAGCAGAAAATGAGAGTGCAATTTCTCCTTCTCTTTTCCTTTAGTCCTCCTCTCCCCCACCTTTTTTTTTTTTTTTTTTTTTTTTAAGATACAAGCTCTCATTTTACTTCTGACTTGTTCCATTACATCCCTTGGGTTCCTCAGTGGGAACAAGTGATGCACAGAGAGGTTTGTCCTGTCCTCACATAGGCTCTGTGTTTTAGGACACGGTTTGGTTCATTCACTTGGCTTGGCAGTGAGAAAGACTGAATCAACTTCTGCTCATGCCCAGCACGGGAAGTGCAGACTGCTACCTGCATGCATCAAGTTCATCCCCAGCTGTTCTGGCTGAATAGGTGTTGTCAGTGCCAGGCCCTGCTGCTTTGGCTTTAAGTCCTGTGGGGAAACCCCAGGCGCCTCTGCTGGGCCAGGTGCTGCACCAGCAGGAATGCTGGACGATGTTTTAAGCCAAGGTACAATAGAATTGTGAACTCCTCAGAAAAATAAAGGCATCTTCTCTGAAGTGCACATGGGCACTGGACTAAAGTCTTTAGAATGAAACTAGGAAGTAACACATTTCAACTCCTAAGCAAACAGATTTGATTCAGAGGTTACCACTGCACATCATACTCCCAGCACTTTGGACCCTCTGTACCTCATGCTGATCTTCAAAAAATAAAGACAGCTGTTGAGAATCCTTCTGCATTCCTTCAAAGCCCTCTGCATTCCACCGCACCATGAGACCACTTCTACCCTTAGAAAGGGCTGAAGCATTCCTAAAAATTTTGCCAAGAAGGCCTTACACAGAATTATACAGAGCGATAATAATGTGACTGCAATGGGTAATTGAGCTTGGAAAATAGTTTGCACAAAGGAATTTTGTAAGAGAGCTGGCTGGGTTGTTACAGCACAGGGTTTACATACTTGATTCAAGCTCCCAAGCCGAAAAGGAAGAAGACATCTCTTGCAAAAGAATACTTCTTCAAACCTTTTCAGTCAACACCAGGAGAAGAAGTCTCTAATTCCCTAATGCTACCAATCCAGTGCTTGACTGAGAAGACTGATCTGATCCACCACTATTAATGCCTTCCAATGAATTTGGAATGCCTTCCAAATCAGCCATAACAGCAGGACCCATTCTTAAAATGCACCCCATAAACACATCACCATAAGAGACACTACAGCTCGTTCTCTTGAGCACCTCAGTACAGCAGCTTTCACCAGTTGATAGCAAAGGACACCAAGTTTGCACAGCTCTGTGCTGCCAGGATGCTCCTGGGATCTCCAACAAGCACCACGGTCGTGCCTCACACCGTGGCTTTAACAAGCAGGAGCAGGTTCACAGCTGGTGCCTGCACTTGCTGCTCCCCCACAGGTATAACTCATTGTCAGGCCAGCTTTCTAGGCAGAGCTACCTGCCTTAGGGCAGCCTCCAGCATGGCGCAGGCTGTGTAATCCCTCACCTGTGGTTACACTCCTGAGGAGGTTTCTTCCTCTCTCTGAGGATACCTTGTGCCTTTTTATCATCCCAGAGCACTCAGCCTCTCGGTCAGCTCTACAGAGCATAACTCTCTGGGCCTGAGGAAACCTCAGTGTCTTCTAGACCTTGAAGTCTATCAGTAACAAGGTGCTCCCCTGTCGGCAGGGATCCCTCCTCATAGGACTTCTGAACCTAATTGTCTCCTTCCTAGGTTTCTGCTGAGGAGGAGAGCCTTGAAAGAGTAAGTAGCTCCCCCAACTACTGCTTTACTCTCCCTAGGGCAGCCCTTCATCCCAGCTGCAGCTGGTTACCTGAGTAGTGCCCCTACAGAAGCTCTTCCTTCAATTAACCCCTGCTTCCCTACAGTTATGGTTTTTAGAGTTTAAGACATCGCTAACCTCAGAGCTTTCTTCTTTCATCTTTTGTTGCTGGCACCCTGGGAAATCATCAGTAGCTAGGGACTAAGCCCTCCCAAAATGGCTCCAAGTTCCTTTCTGAAGCCACTGGCAGGAGGCACAAGCATGCAGCACACACCAGTGTGTCTCTGGGCTCACCTCAGTGGCTCAGAGGAGGCTGGGTTTTCTCGCACAGCTGGAGTAAATCTGCAAGAGTGCCTTGATAAAATGGACACCATAACCTAATTGAGCCAGCTTAAAAGGTTTCACTCCGTCCCTCATCCACCTTCCTCACTATTTCCATGTGACACGGTGCAAGGGAATTAAATTCTAATGAAACTGGGGATCTGGGCAAACCCTCCTAAGCCCTGAGTGTGTAGCTGTACCGAGCACCTGTCTGTCATGGGTACTTAGGTCTCTTCTGGGAGGTTTAGTATGCACGTTAATGGGCATCTATTCAGCCCAGCACGGTTCCTTACTCGACTTGGAAGCAATGAATCTTGATGCATCTCTATGCAGCTGAGGGTAGAGGGGGAAACAGAAGAGCAGGACTGAAGCATTGAAAGCTAATTGCGGGGAAGCTGCAAAGACTGATTATAGTAGGTGAGGAACTACAGTGTTGACTATAAACAATATCAGCATATTTACTACATGCAATACGCTTGTCATTAAGACTGCTCTTCACATAGTACTGTATTTATAGTATTGGCTCATCTTTCTTTACATGCAGGCTGATAGAACTATTAGCATAACCATTGTATTATCACTGTGTAATCACTATTAATTATTACTGCAGAACATCCTATGGGAGTACAGACATGCTATTTAATAGTTAAACAACCAGGCACGCAGCTACTGCTGCCAATATCTTACCGAGTGTGGCTGCTTCCCAGATCCCACCTCCTCCTGACCACTTGTTGGATCTCTCACCACTCTCATTCCTCACACAGCAACAGCAATTCAGAGGAAAGCCTGGAGGCTGTACTATAAATATACACACAGCACAGGCAGCCACAACCCCTGACTACTCAGGATGCTCCAGCCTCCTCTGCACCTCTGGTGTTTTATGCTTCACGCAGAGACAGACAAACAGCCCCACGTGTAATTGGAGTGTCCAGGCGGAGAAACTCTCTCTGGAGGTGCTCCCCCCATCTCATTAGGGTGGGAGCAGGTGCTAGATGAGTTAATGAGCTTCAGCTGACAGGTGGCCACTGCTGTGGTTGCAGCAATTGCCCCTTCCCTGCTGCCCCCCACCTCAGCACAGCCCCCCTACCTCCTACAGCCCAGCAGAGAGCACAGGCTGGAGGGGCAGCTGGAACACAGGGCACATTTTGGTATTTAAAATCAACCAGATGCCTAAGGAAGCATAGGAAAAGCAAGGTTAATTGCCTTGCCATTGCTGTAAAAGCCACTATGTCCTCTGCTACTTTGATGCACTCAGCTGTCTCAGACTGACAAAATGTCAGCTTCCTCTCAGATCATTCCATACTCTTCTGTGCTGTAAACAGGGTGATTCATTTAATTTACAGATGTTTTTTCCTCCTTTGCAATTAAATATCTTAATTGGAATAGTTTTTACAATGACTATGCCTTGTCTCTTCAGCAAAATAATTTCCTGACAGAGCGCAGAAAGGCAGAAGCCTTTAGGGAGTTGGTGGGTCTGCAAGGAAGAACGAGGCCACTATGATGCAGCCTGGCCTCTGGAGTTTGGGGGCCACTTCTGTCCGTGCAGAGAATGAGAGACTGCGGGGAAGACAGGGGAGATAATGAACCTCCCAAGGAAAGGTACTTTCTGATTGAAGTCCCTCGGGATAAAAACAGCTCTGCAACAGAGCCAGCACCCAAGCCCTTCTTTTTTGTCCTGACAGCTGGGAGACATGCCTGGCCGCTCATTACTGCTTCGCTTCCAGGCGGTGCAACTTCTCCCCAGCTTCTCTGACACACAAAGCATACACAATATAGCCATTAGCATTCTTTTTCCTCACCCTGAAATCCCATCATAGCACATCTATCCCGCTTCATCCCTCCTTTGGTTCTTAAGTGTTTGCTGGATTGAGATTCAATTTCTTCTTCTCACTTTCAAACACCTACAGCACTTTGAGCCTGTCTGCCCTTTTCTTGACTTCACCTCCTGCCTGTTTCTTGGCCTCCTCTGGTGTGTGGGCTCATTTCCTGAGTCTGGGCTGCCAGAGCCACTCCCTTCTTCTTTTACAGCTAAAGTGTATGGAAAGACCAGCATGTTTAAAAAAGATCAACGCCTGGAACTTTACGATACTTAAACACCAAACTCCCAGTGACACACTGTAACCCTATAAAAATCTTCCCCCTGAACTACAAAAATAGAGCCACCAACATTCGGTAACCCTCCTGGTCCTCTCGGTGTCCTGCAATCCCAGGGCCTTTCAAGTTTGTGATTGTACCTTTCATGGTTACATATAACTGAGCGCATTATCTGTTCATAAGACAGAATACCAAATGTTAGGCTGCTGCTTGAGCTGAGGGAAGCCACAACAGGCAAATGGACAGCAGGACTTTCTAAGGCAGGGATGTGAGTCATTGCCACCACCAGAAGCTCCCGAACTCAACGCTCAAGCTAGCTTGCATAATGCCTTCCCTGGGAAAGGGCTCATCATGATCATTTAAGAGATCTAAAGAAGCCTTTATTCAATCAGTCATCCTATCTGACAACTGAAACTGCTCCCCATCTCTCCATTTGGTGGCTGCAATACAGGCATGCTCCCCATGGCAAGCCTTGGGTTCCTTGGGTTCCCCTGCCCCACCACGCCTGAGGATGTGTGTGGTGCAAGCTGGAGCTGGGAAAACAGGGCTACCTGCCCCTTGAAATGCCCCCATATCAAACAGCCATGAACACAGAGAACATCAAGAGTTCCCTGCTTTTGAAGGAGTTTAGATGTCCAATATAAATTCTCTTTGATACAAGAATAAAGTGCTTCAATCCCAGTGGCACATAACTTAGGGGGCCCCTGAGGCCTCCACAGCAAGTGACACTCCCGCACTATGCCGTCCTCTGCCAAGCAGCCAGTCTTCAACAGAGGAAAAATGGCTAGTGTTGGCCTGTTTGCCTTCCTCTGGTGCAATCAGGTCCCCTGAGGGACATACTCCCGTTCCTAAGGTGGCAGTGGGGATGGTGGCTCCCAGGTTGATCCCTCTGCTGCCATGGCGACAGCCGGCAAAATGAAAGGGCTGCATGTGCCTCTGAAGTGACAGTCCTGCGTTTGTAGCAGGGGGAGAGCGGCTGCTCTGCCATATGCTGTGGGGAACTGGCATCGTCGCCTTCAGTTTTCGTGACCCTTCCAGGCTTTTTCAAGTAAGTTTAATTAAACATTTTTTCATGTTTAATTGATCACATTCCAGGTCTGAGGAAGCTTGGAAACCTCCCTTGCTCGTAACTCTGTGATCGGAACTTCTCCCCAGTAAAATCCCAGGCTCCAGGCTTCGCTGTTTTTGGGCTTGTGTGCCCCAGTAGTGATGAGGCCCCAGAGTGCTGGGTCCTGTGTAGGCACCCGGGCGAACAGACTCCCATAGTTACTCAGAGACTCCCATCCGAACATGCAAGACAGCAAAAGAGAGACAAGTGGAACTGCGTGAGTCCTTGAGGACCACACCTTCTCAACTGCCAGCATTAAAGAAAGGGAAGGGCCTAATGCTTGCTCTGGAGATGCAAACTCAAGAATGATTCAGTTGCCTTTCTTGTCATCACACTCAGAACAGGACGCTCCAGAAATCCTCTGAAGAGTGTATGAGGAAAGAAAAGAACTATACCAGCGTACACCTTCCTTTTCTAGGTAACAAACCTAGTAAGAACAGTGGGGTCAGGAGCTGCTTTGAAAAGGCACTTTCACTCCATGGTTATTTGGTGATGAAAGGGTATATCCCAGAAGGTCATATGCCATGTACATTATTCACTCGGGAAGAATAACTCCTGGTGTTCCCTCTGCATTCAAAGGGCTGCAGGAGCCATGGGCTGGAAGAGAGCTCCTGAAGGCAGAACTGGGAAGGGAGTGAGAGTGTCACCTAGATAACTGACAGCACATTTTACAGTCTCATTTTGCATAACTCCTGGTTCCAATAGTGCAGCCCACTGGTTTAATTTTCACTTTAACAGAATAAACTAGATTTGTTCTCACTCGCAAAGCTTGGAGGGGAATAAATGTGCCACTTAGATAAGTCATCAAAAACAAAGTGCTCCATGGGAGCAGTGGATAACAATTAGTGAATAAACACTGAAGGGGACTACAGAGATTTGAATGGCAAATGCCAGCTATGTCCCTGAAACAAAAGACATTAAAGTGCTCCCCACTGTTTGCATGGCATGTTATCTCTGAGCCTCCCGGTGTTTTTGAGGAGTGGCAAATCCAGACATCAAGGCACAGGTATCACACTTGCTTATGTACCAAGCAAGAAAGGGGCAGATAAAAGGCAGAATCCTGCAGAAATGGGAGAGCCAAAGCCAACTTCAAAGTGATACAGCATAAACTGCAAATGGATATACTCTGGGCTTTGTCAGAAGTCAGACTAGTTTCTATCTCTGAGCAAAATACTCTAGCACGAGTCGGGTCAAAGGTCCTCCTCTGCTCCATGTGTACCTTCCTCTGGATTCTCAGCAACATTTTGTTGGTGCTGTTGGAGAACCCAGCTTTAGCCGCTATGAAAAGCAAACTAAGGACAACAGAGCTCCTTGGATCTGTGCAGCAATGCCGGTTTGTATTATTATGTGGTGTCTTCCAGTATAAGCCACATCAGTGATTAAACATGGCTAAATGTATTCATGGTTAGAGCATCGCTCAGCTGCTTCCTTACTGTTGGGAGAAAAATGCAAACCACTGTTCCTTGACTGGATCCACCTCTTGAGGAGAACCTGTATTGACTTTCTCTTTGATGCAAAGTTTCCTCATTTTGCAATGTTCTCCATCTTTATCTTACTTCACTTCTTCTATTTGAGTTCTTGCTTTTATCAATTTTTAGTTTTTATTTCCCTTTTTCTACTTCATCACTATGCCAGATATTCCAGCAGGAAAGTCATGATGCACCCTTTCATTTGTGACATGGACTCTCCAGTCAGTTGGATGGTGGGGAGTGATGGACTGACTGGAAGGGTTTACCAAGCTTCCTAGTTATGCAGAGACTCTGTCCTTTCTCCCAGTAGTCTGCACACTCTCCACAGCAGGGTCTTTACATGGAGAGACTGGACCCGTTTCTTTCCTTCTGCAGCAGTGATCCCCAATGGCTGAGGCAGGTTTCACTCATTAGTCACAAGCCCTTGATGAATAAGCTGATCCGGACTGACACTTGCTCTGCAACATGCCACATGTGCCTCTGGAACTGAGACTTGGATAGGCAGCCAAAGCTGCCTTTGTTGTTGGCAGAGTGGCAAGGACGTAGCAGCAGCCACGAGGCAAGGAAAGTTGGGAGAAGAAATTAACCCACCAAGATGTAGCACTTTTGATCTTGACACACTGGCTCCTGCGAGGTGTCTGGCTTCAAGCAAGAGCTTGGACTGGAGACTAGAGGTCCAACAAGCAGTCCCCTCCTACCCATGCTCCTGTGATTCTGCATGCAGCCATCAAACCTCCTCTTTCACGGCTTTGCCCATCCAGTGCCTAAACTGGGTTGCACAGATGGTCTGGATCTCTGCTACCAGGAGTTACCAGTTCCTTTACCAATACCAGAAGGGCGATTGCAGCCTGCTACCTTCAACCTGGTTGTCCTATTTTCCAATAGTTATAAAGCTGCAAGGGCATACATTTTAGTTGCCAAAGGCACACAGCTCTGGATAGATGAGTGTGGGCAACATAGGAGCCCGGGCTGCTGCAGTTTCATTCCTCTTAGTACTTGAGGTGGCCACAGCAATGACAGCATGGACACACGTGGCCATATTATAGAAACGCCTCGAGATCAGAGCCAAGATGCGTTAGTGATCTTTCTTAACTTCAACATCAACAAATACGTGAATCCAGACAACAAATTCCCCACACTTAAGAGTATTTTGAGGAGTTGTTTTGGTCTGGTGTCCTCACGTATTTGAAACAAGCTCAGTGCTGCTGTTTTCCTTGTTGAATGAGAGCATCCCATACTTGCTCCCTTTGGGTAAGAAGCTGCTCTTCTGTACCATTTCCTAGCTAGGGCTGACTAATGGAAGCCATGAGGGCTGGGATGCTGCAATTTGCAGTCTGCTAAAACCCGGAACATTTCCCAAGGGCCTAGAGACATCAGCTGTTTCTGGAATCAGTGCCTGGGGTTAAGTGCACTTTTGTGGGAAAACTGCTTTTATCTTTGGCTTCTAGTCCAGTCTTTTTCCTGGACATCTGGGCCTGTGTCATGGGGGGTTGGAGGGAAGAGGAGGAGGAATGCAAATGTTCAGCCCATCCTTTAAATGCAAAAGACATCTTTTGCATATTTCATAGAATCCTAAAATGGCTTGGGTTGGACGGAACATTAAAGATCATCTAGTTCCAACCTCCCTGCCATGGGCTGGTGCAGCTTCCATTAGACCAGAGTGCTCAAAACCCTATCCAACCTGGCCATGAACACTTCCAGGGATGGGGCATCCCAAGTTTCTCTGGGCAACCTGTTTCAGTGCCTCACCAACCTCACAACAAGGAAATTCTTCCTTATCTAAATAAGCTTGTCCTCTTTCAGTTTAAAACCGTTCCTCCTTATCCTATCACTATGTGCCCTTGTAAAAAGTCCCTCTGCAGCTCTCTTGCAGACCTCATCAGGTACTGGAAAGTGCTCTAAGGTCTCCCTGGAGCCTTTTCTTCTCCGGGCTGAACAATCCCAATCCCAGTCTTCAGAGGTGGACTGCTTCAGTTCTCTGAACATCTCCATCACCCTCCCCTGGACTTGCTCCAAGAGGTTCATGTCATTCTTATTCCGGGGGCTCCAGAGTTGGACACACCACTCCAGGTGGGGTCTCACAAATGCAGAGCAGAGGGCCAAAATTTCCCACCTCACCCTGCTAGCCACGCTGCTCTGGATGCAGCCCAGGATACATTTGGCTTTCTGGGCTGCAAGTGCACGTTGCCAGCTCGTGACAACGTTCTTGTCCACCAACATCCCCAAGTACTCAGGGCTGCTCTCAATCCGTTCTCTATCCTGCCTGTACTTGTCCTTGGGGTTGCCTCACCCCACGTGCAGGACCTCGCATTTGCCTTTGCTGAAATTCATGAGGTTCACATGGTCCCACTTGCCAAGCATGCCAAGGTCCCTCTGGATGGCATCACTGCCCTCCAGCGTCTCAACTGCACCACACAGAGTGGTGTCATTGGCAAACTCGCTTGTTTTTTATCCATCTTAACAGGGAAAAGCCTCTTTGCACCTAATCATCAGCAGCCCTTTGACTTTTGTCAATAAGCCAATTTTCAGTTTGGTCTGTAAAAATAAATAAATAAATAAATAAATGCAACTAGAGAGACAGAGAGAAGCGACACAGACGGTATAATTTTCAAAGAGATTTTTAAAAACACATTAAAGAGCTTTTCTTCACTTTTTTTTCTTTTTCTCTCTCTCTTTTTTTTTTTCTCTGTGTGTGGGTGGGTGTGTGTGTGAAGTGAATTCCCCGCAGATCCGGCCTGGAAGTTCCCAGCTCCTGGAGTTAAGCCTNTTTAATGAGGATGAGAGAGAGGCTGAAAGGATGTTTCCTAATCTGAACAAGCAGTTAAGGAGAATCAGGACAGAGGGAAGGGATGAATCTGAGAGATAAGTATTGGGGATGGGCTGAAGCAGTAAGGGTAAGAGAAGAACAAATGCAAGCCTACATTAAGCAATTAAGTCAAATCTGACAAAAAAAACCTGGTCCCTTCTGCTATCTCATCTCAGGCCAGGCCAGTGCACCTTGCTGGAACTGGAGGCACCCAGTATGGAATGTCAAGATACCACCAGAAAGACAGCTGCTCTCGTCTTCCTTGAAAACAATCTTCCTTAAAGCAGGAAGCAGTGGAAATCTCCTGAGAAAGACTGTTCCCTTGGTGCCTCTAAGCAAATCTGGAGTTTCTGATAAAGCCCTTCAATTGAATCCCTAGCTGTATTGCCCAAATTTCATGCTGCTGGCCCACAAGTGGGGAAAACTTGCTGCTACTTGCAGAAAGCATTGGTCTGCAGTCAAAGCAAGTGATGAAGATTCCCTCTGTCTGCCTTTAGCTTGCTGCATGAGCTGGACATATCACTTTGTCTTTCCATGTCTGAGTATTCCTGCCTCCAAAGTACCAAGTATTTATAAAGCATTCATATTTAATCCAGTTACCTCTACTAAAAGGGGTCAGAATTTTTCATCTCTTTCAGAGGCCGCCTGCTCCTAATGCGAACTCTCCTCTCCACTGCCAACTGAAATAGGTAGATGTTCATTTCCTGCAGCAGGAAGAAATAACTTTTATCCCTGCAGTGGCTGAGCAACTTCAACACCTGCACGTGCTTCATAAAGACCAGTGCTGACTGACACAAATTTGTGACAAGACTTCTCAGCTTCATGGGCGACATGGTGACCCTTAATTCACTCCGGTTTGCAAAGTACATTGAGGTCCTTAGATGGAACGGGTTATAAACCAGCAAGAATTATTTGCTGCCACTCAGTCCCTCCTCTGCTTCTCTCCCTCACCTCAAAAGACATTCCAGACTTTTTCTTATTGTGAGCTCTATTTTATTTTTTTAATTTCCAGACCCGCTGAATGAGATAAGGGCCAGGAGGGATTGATTTAGGAAGGGAGATTAAAAGTGCTGGATATGTACAGTTTAGTTAAATGATGGACATGATAACTCCTTACAGGAATCTCATTTTCTTTGGAGGGACACAAGGGGACGAAAATAAGGAAATGTATAACTCTGAGCTTTATTTTGTTTATGATTTGCTTTTATTTACACTCAGTAGGAGAGACACAATGGCTGCCATGAGGGTGACAAAGGAACACAGCACAACCCTGCTGGAAGAGGTATGCCAGGTTAATATAAAGCAGTTAAATTGCTGTATGAAGATAGTTAGCTGGAGAGGGATTAGCAAAGGCTCTAACACAGCTAATGACAGTGGAGAATGAAAATTTGGGGCTTGGATCCTGCAAAGTGGCCACACGTAGTAATCTGCAAGATCCAGGACTTAAACAGAAAACCAATTAGCCTGACAACAGGCTTAGGGAAATGAATTGTGGAAACAGCCGCAATACATCATAGATCAGTAGTTTACAAAGGAGGAACGGAGAGAGGAAACAACATCACAATAAGTCCCACAGAGACTAATGGAGAAATTCCATCAGGAGCCCTTTGCACAGGAAAAAGAAACTGGTAAGTTATCTTCCAGTGGTTTATTCCTACAAGAGCTCTGCTAAGGGGATTAGGGAAAAAAATGTGAGAACCCCAGATGATCTGAAGAGCAACCAGTATCACGCAGAAACAAAGAGCTGATCTCGCTAGCTCTGGGCTGCCAGGACTGCAGAAGTGCTGGGGCTGCTGAGCAGTCAAACCAGCAAAGGGCACAAAGGGGTTTTTGGTAGCGGTCCCAAACAAAACAGGTAAGAGATTCCAAGACAGAGAAATTTGTTTTGAGATGTCTAAGCAGCAATGTGAAGTGTGTCTGTAGGGCTCCTATGAGGAACATTGGGAGGAGGTAAAGTCTCCTGGAAGAGATATAGAATAGAATTATAGAGTGTGCTGAGTTGGAAGGGACACATCAGGATCATCGAGTCCAACTCCTGGCCCTGTGCAGGACATGCCAAGAAGCACACCATGTGCCTGAGAATACTGTCCAATGGAAGATGATGCTGGTCTTCAAGACAGAGCTGGAAAGGGAGACTTGTGATCCCTTCTAGGAGTGCAAGCTATTAGATGTGTCCTTGGACTACTTCTCACACTGCAGCACCATATTAAGTCCTGAGCACTCATCACTGCAGAGTGATAAAATCCTCATATCCTCCCCCACTTCTGCCACCATGCAGATCTGCTGCAATATGAGATCTGATGCAGGGCATGCGGAATTCTTTCAAAAATTCCCCCAAAACTTTGACAACTTCAGTAAAGAGATTGCCAGCTGCAAAATGAGAAGCCCCTGTGGAAGAAGGAGAGGGGTCAGTTTAATGAAGAGCAAAAAGGTGGTATCAGAAGGAAGAGCAACAAAGCAAGGGAAAGTCTAGATGTGGTCTCAGTTTTTTTACTGCACCATGATGGAGCACCATGCTGGTGTCCTTGTCACAAAAGCACAGGAGGCAGCTCTGCATAAAGATGGAGTCTACGCCAGAGCCAAGCCTTTAGGGCCTGTGTTGTGAGAAACCCCACAGAAAGTCAAACATCCTTTTGCCTGGTCGGGCCCAGATAAACAGGCTTGGCACTGTCAGCAGAATACCAGGTTGAAGTGGAAACTGTACTTCCTGCAGCTGCAGCCCTGCAGCCCATGTGCCCAGGTCCCTGCCATTTCTGTAGTCACCTCCCATGGGATGACCTCCTCTGCTTGATAATCCCCTTTTACTGGGGGATGCCCTTGAAACCCTTGAAGTGGGGCCCAGGGGCGCACAGTACCCAAAAGTCATACCTTGTTGGTTCTGCACACCAAAAAGCCAGCCTGACGGCTGGCACAACCCAACACTGCAACAGCATCTATTTCACCCCTTTCCCGAGCAAAAGTTATGCCCATTGTGCACTGCGAGTTGGCTCTTTTTCCAGAAGCCCCCCACACAACCGATCCCATAACTGCATGAGTCTCCAAGGAGCAGAGATGATTCCTGAGGAAGCAATAGGCAGCTGGCGGGTAGAAGTGATGACTGCGTGGCGGATGAGATTCCACAGCACGCCGGAGATGGAAATATCACCTTAACAAGCATGGACAGCCCCCAATGGACTATAAAATTCATTTGGTGACTGAGATAATTCAAAGGAGCCAAGTGGCCCAGCAATAAAAGCTGGAACACATAAATTTAAATTCAGAGAGCTCTGCAGTGCCCTGGCAATAAGTGACAGAACCTACCCACACAGACTTATCCAGACCCATCTCAAAGTCACAGTCCGGAGACCAGAGGAAGAGGTACAGAAACTGTGTTTTATAACGGGGGAAGGAGGGCCGAGGGGAGTAAATACAAGGAAACTGCTTACACATTTGGCACATGTGCAGAACATGTACATGTGCCATGGCAGCTGTGCTGGGTGGGTATTGTGCAGGCAGCTTTTTATTAATCACATTACCCAATCCCAAACTCGCACGTATAAGAGGCTGGATATTGTTCTCTATTATACCAGGGCAGACCAGTTCACGACAACAATTTCACACTACCTGACTGTGTCTGAGGGTGGATTATGGCAAACTGCCTTTATTCTGCTTTTATGTACAACACAAATTCTCTTGTCCTTCCTCTCTTCTGTCCCCACCGGGATTCCTCCCCAAACTGCTCAGAGAGTGCTTCCCAAAGCACTTCCCTCCCAAGGAGTTAGTTTGCCACTCATAAGATGAACAGCCTAAAATTGTGATAGTAAAAACTTTATAGCTCTCCATCATGTTCATTCATGCTAATGCTCTCTCTCACTGTGGATATAGCAAAAATTTCAATGCTGGAGAAGAAACGGGGGGTTTCAGATGGCATCACAGGCATGTTTTTCAGTGCTGTAAAAATATGGCAGTTCAATATATTTTTACAGCAGAGGGTGTCCATCAAGGTCATTAATGACTGAGAGAGGAGACACAAGAGCAGAAAGTTGCTGATCGATGATGTGTCATCGTTTGGAGATGGAAACTGCAGTAGACATGATCCATACATCTCCAAGTCCCCACAGGGAACTGTCCTAATCTAATAAGACAGGTGTCTTCATGGAGAGGTCCCAAGGGCAAAAAAAGGAGGTAAAGGTCTGGCAAGCGACATCAGTTGCAACTTGGAAAATTGGAGGGTCTGGGGATAGGGCTGATCTCCCTGTAGCACTTCAGTGCAGAGGTGAGGACTCTTGAGGCTTGAGGGACCCACGTGGTGCAGAATGCTAATTACCCTTGATGAGGGGGGAAAGGGACACGGGCTCGGATAGTAATTCATTATAGCTGGTCCACCAGTCAAGGGAGTCCTTTGTCAGGGTGAGGCAGCCGCTCTCACTGATGGAACAGGCGCAAGCATTTTGACTTCCAAGCTCTGTGAGTGATGGTAGATACCACACCTGTCCCCAGAGCTTAAAAGCTTGGATCTTCAGCACCAGCAGAACAAGCTTTCATCCTAGAGGAGTCATTTTACTTTTTAACAAGTAGCAAGGGCAGATACAGACAGGAGGTGACAACTTGAAGAGTGTGCAGGAAAGTCTAGGACTTGGGTTTTTCAACCACTGTTCTTTTCCTCTTCCACACAACTGGTCTTCCCAGAATCAGACCTGACTGTGATTTATTATTATCTCTAATTTTTTGTACAGAGGCAGCACACGGGGAGCTGTATTTGCAGAACAGCAATGCACTGCGATAAGTATTACACACACAAAGACCAAAGATACAACCCCTGTTCCAAGCACATTACAAATCAAGCACAGATTAGAGACCGAGATAAATATTGCAGTGCGATGCACCTGAATTGTTTTTTAAACCTGCCTTTATTAAGGAATAGAAAACACTTGTGAAAATAGGGTTAAATGTATGTTTAAGGAACCACCATGCCTTTTAGGAGCAGCTGAAGCAGAAACAGCTGAAGACATCTTTTCTAGGCATTTTTCTGCCTTGTACTTTCTGCCTTTTTTTCCCCCTACCTTCTTCCATCCTAATAAGGGCACTTGCAATGGAAACCAAGTTCTTTGCTGTTTCTGAGGTCATTTGCTCTTGCTGCTTATTTCCCTCCCTGCACATCATCAGCCAGTATGTGAACCGAAGGTGCTGTGGAGCAGAGAAAATGCCACCTCCCAGGAATGGAAATGGCACTGCATCGCCATTCCTCTGCTTATGAAGTACCACTCTTTCATTACTTTTTTTTTTTTTTTTAGCAGGGTTTGTCCTCTGTATATGACAGCTACCACTGAGATCAGACTTCAGTGTGTAGGTCAAGCTGGTCAACTCAATCTTTGTACAGGTCTGACTATTTGAGTTAGAGAAATCTTTACTGGACATTTCAATCAAAACAACTGTGAGACCTGTATTAGGTCCTCTTACCATTAAAGCTTAATTTACCAGACTGAACAGAACAAGCTGCTCTGGGTAAAGGCATCTTTATAGCAATACCTGCTACAGACCTGGGGGCTGCACCAGTTTAACCTTATGGAGTTCAGATAATATAACTAAAGCTTTAGAAAACCTGTGATCCTCCATGCACTTTATGCCCCTGCTGCATCCCCTTCACTGAGATCAGTCCCAGCCCTACGCTGCCCCACAGGATGAAGGAAAGACAGCTATTTCATGCACAGCCCACACTCTTCCTCCCCTTTAAATAGTGGGGAATTGCATCAGAGGACACAGCTGAGAGCAAATCCTCCTCAGCCTACAGTCCCAGCGAGCCTCAGCAATCAATTGTCATTTGGGGGTTTTCCCAGGGGGAATGCCAGTTGCTGACACAGAGGGCTCCCCTAAGGTGCCTCCATGAAGGACTCTGGCACCCCCCTCAAACGGTGGCGTAGCCCACTGCCCTCACCCTCACGTGAAAACTTGCCACTGCCAAAGCCAAGTGTCTCTGCCCAGTCCTCTACACAGCTCCTCTTGGAAAGTATCCCTTATTACTTGCACAGGAAGATTTAGGGCTGAGCCAGCCCTGCAGCTTCCAGAGACAGGGCCATGTCCCTGCCCTTGTGTATGAGTGAAACAAGCACCTAAGTTGGCCAGCGAAGAGCAGGATGTACTCTTTTGCCTTCCTCATCAGTGTAATCATCCCCCCACCATTCCCTCCGGCAGGTAATTTTGATAGAGGTGTTTCTGCAGTACCCGCTCTGGGACTGTGCATTATGACAAAGCTTAATGGGATTCCACAGTCAATTACTCCCTACCCATTTTTCTGCAACAACACCATTGCACAACCGCTAATAAGTGAATTACAGGAGAGAAAGGCCTTTGCTTTGTATATGCAGGGGATGTGTCATTTGGCTCTTCAAGTGTACAAGAAAAGAAAAGATTTAATTTTTCAGCCCCTCTCTTCCCCAGCTCTCCATCCACCATGAGATGAAATAAACAGAGGGGAGATGTAC
The DNA here is from genome assembly GCA_013398855.1 of Mohoua ochrocephala. Lineage (NCBI taxonomy): Eukaryota > Metazoa > Chordata > Aves > Passeriformes > Acanthizidae > Mohoua > Mohoua ochrocephala. The sequence goes on from VZTA01010965.1 coordinate 577,214, forward strand.
TTTTTGCATAAATTGGGGATGTATGATTGATAACGTGTTATCTTGTCAGCTGGAGACACCTGCATGGCAGGTATTTATGCTATCAGAAGGGCTCTAACTGGTGAAATACAGTTTGGTGCCGATAAGGGAACCCAGGGACTCATGGCGCCAGCCCCATGAGGACAGGGGGATTAATGCTGATATTTTGCAGCTTGCTCTTATTAAATTCTGATTCCTTTTGTGAAGTGAAAAAAAAAGAAGAGGGGAAGAGTGATTGGTTTTAAGCAGATAAAAGACACGAAGGGTGGGGGTGGCTGGTAAGAAAGGGGCTGATGAATGGCCAGGGTATCTCTTGGGAATAAAAGCAAAAAGTATTAAACAATTTTCTGATTGACTAGGTCTTGTCTGTCAGGCAGAGAATCAGAGTGGGGGGAATGGGTTTGGGGAGTTGCTGAGAGTACAAAGACACAGTTATATTAAAAGCAGAGCTAAATTATACAGGTGGGGCATGGGGAAAGAGCCAATTTCCTTCATTTGCTGGAATTTTTAAACACGCAGCACTATTGATGTTCAGGCACCCAGCTCCCAGCCCATCCTACTGCCATCAGCTTCTGCTTAATGCCCACGGCAGGGCCTCCTGCCACACACAGTGACCAAGCTCCTCGAAACACTCCCGTTTAGGATAAGGCTTCCTCCAAGCAGGCAGCATACACCAGGTCATGGCAAAGTTATGTACAGGGGGTCCCCAGCTGCAGTACAAAGTGCAGGAGGGGGAGTACTGGCAGAGCTGGCGGGGGGAGCCTTGGGCTGGGAGAGCCAGCATGGTTTCCACTCCTGAGCATTTTCAGGATGAAACCCTTAGGTCTTCATTTGTACCTGTGTCTTAGAAAAGAATCATTTGCAACATTCATGAAAGAAAAGCCTTAACAACGCCAGATAAGCCCAGGCAATACTTTGCATATTCTGTGAGAATTCCTCTAGGGCTGGAAAAGCAGTAACAAAAAAATCTGGGAAGGAACGATCCCATGCACCACAAGCATCAGTGAGGAAACATGCCACACTAAGCACATACACTGTGTGCAGAGAGGGTTTCTATCAGCTGCAACCAGAACCAAACCATGCAAACACAAAAAGGCTCTGAGAATGTCACAGCAAGAAAGATACAGCAACACCCTTTTACAGGATGGGAAGGTTTGTGATGCAGACACAGATGGATCCTTTCGGTTATATGATTCTGTTTGTGGTTCTCTGGGCATGTATTATTAATATGCTACAGAGTTTTAATTAGAGCTGAGAGATTCATTCATTGTGAATAATTTATCTGATTAATTTTGCCTTGCTTCTGTTCATGAATTGTCCATAAGCAGTTTGTAATTTTCTCAAATTTATTTGTCATTTGCAATTATTTGCTGACTTGTCTCAGTAAATAATTCTCAGCATATCGTTTGTCCACAAACTGTCCCTGGATAGTCGATATTCAAAATCAAAGCTGGGGTAGATACACTTTTCTTAAATATATGCAGTAAATCCCACTGAATGTTTCTGTTTTCTGCATAACCTTTAGGATCAGGCTTCCATAGAGAATACTACTTTTTATGAGTTCAAATTTTGCTTCCTGCAAATAGTCTCTAATATTTACATAAAATTCACTGTTCCCATGAACATTCCTGCCAGTCAATATATTCACTACAATACACACAGAAGAGACCACAAAAGGAGTGTTTTATACTTGAGGCAAATAGTTCTTTTGTTACACAGTGCCCCAGTCTGTTCCTGGGGGACCTGACTGAACATTTGTTTAGTTTTGGGGTATTTTTTTTTTCTGGTTTGTTTTGCTTTTCTAGCTCTCCTGGTCAGGGGTTATGTTCTCCCTAAGTCACTCTCATGCAAACTGTGCTGCATACTAAATACATCGTCTCCGAGTGCTGCCTTTGCCAGCCTGTCTCAGAAGTCTCCACCGAGCACAGGGCACTGGGATAATCACCATCCAACCAGAGAGAGTGACCATCACTTCTGGGCATGCCGAGCCAGTCACTGCTTGCTCCAGCCTGTGCTGCCATGAGAAACTTGAGGCACAGAAAGTGCTGTACAGACAGGCTCACTCACACAGATGAGCCCCACTCCGTGGCAACAGGAGAAGCTTTCCCGCTCCACAGGGGATCTTTCCTTCAATGAAACATCTATACTGTTTGGCAGTGAAGAGAGAAGTTTCTCTGCTTGCAGTGCTCAAAACCCAGTGTGAATAGTACAAGGCATCTTTCCGTAATTACTAAGTAACCTCCACTTGGTAGGTTTGAATTATTGGCTTGTGGCGGGGAACTACGGAGAAACATCCCTGTCATCCGACAACAGGCAGCAGGAGCTGCTTATTTTTAAATCAAGTTCAGCAATGAAGACTCACATATTTCAGCATTCCAGAGCAGCTGGAAAGTAAATATTGCTGTGGAAGTTCTGTGGTTGCTTTTAGCCAGCACATGCTCTCACAAGGGTTTATAAGCACGTGCAGTCATGACATAATCAGGGACAGCACAGACAGAAGTAAACATTTGTGTCACCTAGTCTGGCACCAGTGGAGCCAGGGCCATGTCATTCCCTTCAGTGGTTTTTCCTACAGCCTACTCCAGACTGGTTTTAACTATTGCCAGCAGTGAGATTCCTACTTAATCTTCTCAGGACTTCACATATTTCAGCTCTCAGTATCTAAGTTCTCCCAGGCAGTTCCCATCTTTCCTTTCTCACTGCAATTTTACAGCTTTTATTTATTACATCCAGGGATGGAAACAACCTGACATACCTGTGTTTTGCAGGTTGATTGAAGGTTTCATACCACTTTCTAGCTTAGCATACCAACACCTTCCATGTTTCCATTTGACCCACGTGTCCCCTTTAAATCCTCACACTCTCCAATCCAAGTCCCACCAAGGTCAGTGCCAAAAACCTCAGGCTCTTGGTGGGTCTCAAACATAACTTTTGATAGTCACAACTCACACATCTTAGACCTCAACAAGCCAAGTGCTGCTGTTTCCCTTGTCCCTCAAATCAATCTCCTGACCACCTGGCTGCTCCTGCTGCTCAAATCGGAATTTTTTTTGAAGTCCTCCTATGATACTCTGCTGCCTTAGAGACTAGAATGGACAAGGAATACCATTGCCATGCTCTGGATTCACTATTTGCATTTTCTATGGTCTTAGCATCCTATAGAGCTTTGTGGGTACATGCAGTATGAACATCCTATAAGGTTTTGTAGACATTCATTATTAACACACAATAGAATCTGTGTAGATGCATTATTAATACCCTCTTCGCTGGCAAGAGAATGGTGATATTTTCTTATGAGAAATGTAATTGTTTAATATCAAACAGTATTATTTCAAAGATTTAATTGTGTAATTGGGGTCAGTAATCGCTCGGTCGTTCTCAGAGCAAGATGAACTCGCAGGGTAAAAGATTTATTGTCCTGACAATAGAGAGCAAATTTTAATATTTCTGAAAAATTGAGAACTATTAATCCTGGCATGTGTTACTCTCAAACACAGTGAACTGATAAAACTTTGATCTAATTTTCCCTTTGAAGGGGCATCGGTGGGGTGTGGGGAAGACTGTTAACTGGATGTGGCCTGCCGCTGGAAGCACGGCGGAGCACAAAGGCGAGGCACATTCAGCTTCACAGGAGCTCTCAGACTGTGCACAAGACAGCTACTGAGAGAACAAACTGTTCCAGTCCCACTGTGCTGCAAGGGGAGGGAAGACAGAAGTGGTTTCCATGACCACAGGCAGCTTCGCGGTCATCTCTCGAAGGGATGCTATTTGCATTTGCACCCAGTGTGCACACACTTGTCTGTTCCTGGGAGTGCCAGGCAATATTTGCAATACAGATCAAGTAACACACGTGCCAGTGGATAATGAGGTGCATACATGCCAGTTGCATCAAACATAGGGGTAATTTGTCTGTGTGAAGCTTATGAACTCTGTTTGTTACTGGGAGCTTGAGTATTAGTAAAAACTTCAAGCTTTGCTTTAATGAGAGAATCTGACACCTTCTCTGATTTGTTTGGTTGGTTTTGGGTTTTTCTGTATCTAAGTTGAGCTAAAATTCACAGAAGGTGAAATGATAACAAAAAAAAAAGGCCCGTTAAGTTTTCATGGTGTCCTCTGAAATGGAGCACAAAAGCAAACCAAGAAAGAAAAAGAGCACCAGAATTGGTGAGGCAGCAATGGGGACATACTGCAGAGATGGCCAGTTATTATAAAAGCAAGAGTATTTCCTTGGACATTTGGAGAGGAAGGCTGGTGAAGAAGGTGAAAACAGAAAGGCTGCACAACTTCTGTGATGGGCACAGGATCGCAGCGCCCTTGGATGCCAGCAGGGAAAGGTAGCAGGGCTTGTGTTATTTTGCAGTATATAACAAATTAAATAGCAGTGCTGGAAAAGGGAAAGATTTTCTGGGATTTCTGCATGTTTACAGCTGTACATAACTTTGCTTTAAGTGACACAGGTCCCTCAGGGAGGGGTCTGTAAACTCCCCCTGCCTTCGAAGCCAGAGCTCTGGTAAAAGGTGGGCTTTGCCTTTGGAGCAGTGAGGATTGGCTCCAGGGCTCGCAGCAATCCAAGCATAAGGCCCGGTTTCTGTGGAAAGAACAGAAAGTACCCCACACAGGGCAAGGGTAGGAAAAATAAATGAGGCAAATAGCCCATGCAGGCCAAAAGAAGCTTATGAATGCATGAGCCCAGGATGCCTGGATACAGCTGCAGCAGTCTGGCATGGAACCACCTAGGAAACTATATCAAGGCTATACAACAGAGATGAAAGTACAGATACCAGCTTGTAAATACAGATGGGCTGCTTAGCTTTTTACAGATGTGGGCATTACATTTGCAGCTGAGCCCTGAGATCTGCTAATGAGAAAGACTATCTGAGAGGCTGAATATAATGAATTTGTGGTAGTGATCCCTAGGCATTAAGTGTTTTTCAGACATTCAAAAAAGAAAGAGCTGTCCCTGTTAACAATGTTTTAGTATCTTGTTGTTTTTAGAATATTCTCCAAACAAACATAGGAGCAGAAACAACTTCTTTCTCTTAAGCTAACCTTCCCTTTCCCAGTTACTCTGGCCAGGTATGTGGGGACAGCCAAGATTTAGACGTGCATCTGAATTGGTCTTGCGATCCAAAATTCGGTGACTAGAAGCCAACTTTGAACACTCTCAATTCTACCTAAGAGCCTTTACTAATCTCTTCCGGATGTGAACTTTTTAAAGATTTGGCCAGCTATGGAGAAACACAAGACTTTAGGCAGAATTTAAGCTGTCTATATCTGCTCAATGTATCCAGCCAAGCTGGCTAGACATGACAGCCATGTCTTATTCTGAAAGGCAGAAGTGCAGCTCTGCCCAGCTTGAATGACAAAAAATAGTAGACTTTCCATACAAGACATTCTGATGTGGGGGAAGACATCTGGGTCATATAAAAAAAGATTTCTTTTCCCATTCCTTGTGCAAGGTATATGACATTTATTTTTGCTTCCCAAAGATTACAGGAAAAGAGATGCAGGATATTTCACGACAGAGAAACTAAAACTTGCAAAGCAGATTTTTGGAGCCCAGAAGGACATGCTTACTAAGTCTGGCTCCATGATCCCAGATTCATGTTCTTCTGTGTACAATCTGCCCTGTGGCACATTAAGTCAAAAGCTGAGACTCGCTGCTAAAAGCCATCAGCTCCTGCAAAATGCTGCTCTGCCAGTTCAGCCCGGAGGTCTCACTGCTCTTTCTTCGAGCAATGCTGCAATTTACAGCTTGCTCGGCGCACAATGACTGCCATTCTCTGCTTTACTGAAATAGCTTCCTCTGGCCAATGCCAAAGAGTGTGTTATTAGACCAGTAACTCACTCCTGAACACAGCGATCCAGGTATGGCAATCCCCCAGCACTCGCTGCAAAAAAAAGAGCAGCAGTGAAACTCAAAAATTACTCCTGCCCTCGTTCCTTTCCACATGGTGTGGATGCCGGGTCCAAACCACGGCCAGCAACAGAAAACATGGAGGAACTCTCTTTTTGCTGCCTTATCTGACAGGAAAACAACAACTAGCGAGGCATGCCAAGGCTGCAAATTCACAGTGGAACCTGATGCTGTTAAAAACACACATTGCAGCAGGACAGATGGTGGGTTTATGCAGTGCCCTGCATTGAGGAGAGAGGTTCACAGTGCAGCAGGGATTCTTCAGTGGGCTTAGGCCGACTTAGCCCCAGCAGAGCTCTGGTTTCAATGAAAGCTGTTTCACCACCACTGACAGTGTGTGGCTGCCACCTCCTCTCTCTCTCTCTCCACATGACATCAGCTCCACTAGCAGGCACAGGACACATGCTTTGTTCCTCATCTTATCTCAATATTTCCCATTAGGACCAGGTAATTCTCCTTAAGTAATTTCTCCCCACTTTGCATGTGTGTGTATTGTTTCTGTGTCTGTGACTGGTGTGTGCACCTGTGTATGAACCACTGTGGGCCACATGTACACACACACACACCCCCACACCGACACACACCCACACACGATGTTTCCAGTAATTTGACCCTCTTATTCAGCTGGATTAAATGTGCAAACCCTAATAAGCAAGATATCTCTGTCCTCTTGCCACATAGAGACTCAGACAATTAGAGGATAGGTGGGATGTGAAATCATATCACCAGAGCCTTTTGAAGATGCAGAAGAGGTTATTGGATACTGGGCTTAAATATTTTCTCTACGGCTCCAAACCATCACTACGGCCTCCTCTTTGATTCTAGGAAAAAAAATCTGTTACAAATTGTTATCAATGTAAAGGTACCAGCATCTCCTGTGCTTGAACTGTGGGGGACTCTTCCTAATACCTCCCTGGTATGGGAATGGTCCCCAGCCATAAATACAGCCCTCTCTTTCCCTTGCTCCCTGCAGGCCAGCAGGAGGGCATTTCACCTTGCTCATAGGAGCTCAGTAAATGCAAAATATGACAAGTTGGTAGAAAAGAGAAATAGACACATATTTCATTACTGAAAGGGAAACAAAAAGAGGGCTGTAGCAAAGCTGGATAATAAATAGATTTAAAATGCTTCTGTCTAGTGCTAGTGTTCCCTTTTGTGCCTACACAAATTTCTCAGAATGAGGTGGGAGGTAAAGAGGAAAGGAAAAGCAATGTGTTCACTCTGTGGAAGGACCAAAACTCCAGAATGGTGATCAAACCACTCAGGTAACTCTGTCGACATAGCAGAAAAACGGGGAAGGAAAGAGACGGGGAGGGAGAGGGGGGGAAAGTCAGGACTGATGGCAACTTCGAAGCAGAACAGCACAGAAAAGAGATGAGAAACATCACAGGAGAGAAATGACTAGCTGAGGAATAAATGTATTAAAAGAGCAGATTTATAGTCTAAGTGGTCACACAAGTCTCCTGCGGGCTTGATAGTAGAGTAAACCTGTCATGGATACAGACTCGTTCTATGGCAAGGCAATCCGTGGGAAAAAGCTTTGCAAATCTGCCCAGGCAGTCCCCTGCGTGATCTCCAGGATGCTCTCCCCAGCACCAGCCCCCCACAAAGTACAGCACAGGGCAGTGAGGACCCCACTCGCCCTGCAGGAGCAATAATGCAGGGAAAGCCACCTGGAGGGACACAAGGAGCATGTGTGTGCTGCCTGGCTCGGCAGGCAGGGCTGCATGTCCATCAGCTCTGAGTCCTGTGTGTGTGACACAGCTGGATTGCAGCAGCCTGAATTCATAAAGTGCCGTCCAATTTCCCTCCAAAATCTTCCCTCTTGCTGCTGTGTTTTATTGCTGCTGCTCCTAACAACTGTGCACCAAACATTTAGAATTATGTGCCCACTTGCAGCCACTGCAACACAATTTATTCAACTCACCAGTAATCCTGAAGCTGGCCTAGCTCGTAGTTTGATTTGCACAAAGCCCAGGACAAATAGTTCCCAGTAAATTCTTAATCCACAAACCAGTTTCAAATCCAGCAGGATAACTAATCAGGGCTGCCACCAGCCCTCCTTGCCTCCTCCCCAGAACCCCCAGAGTCAGCTGATACCCCGAAGTTAGTTTTAGTCTGGGCTATTTCCTCCCTGAGCACAATGCATCAGCGTGCTCACCGAAAGCCGGCACCTCAGGCATGGAAACCAATTCTCCATGCTATCTGCAGAGGTTTGGTCATGGGATAATGAAAGTTTGAATTCAAAACCCACTGAAGCTATTATAGGTATAAAGAGGGAAGGAGGGAGAGCTCGGGAGAAGAAGACAGACACAGAGGTCTATTTCTGACTGCAAGTGCGTAACAGGGAAGCAGTCTTAAACACTCTGACATCTGAGAAGGGAATACTGTCCCTCTCTATTGCTAAGCCACTAGGGACACGCTATTTGAGCTTTGCCATTTCCTTTTAAAAACGAAGACTACCTCTGGCACCTGAAGCGTGAATCACATGCAGCTGTTCAATGACCCGAAATAGCAGAAATGAGGAAGCACTCAATGTAGTTGCATTAATTGCACATGTACATCACAGTGTGCATACTTACTAGCATGTGGAACTCACTGTTGCCTGGGAGGAATAGAGCAAAGATTTAAACTCTTTTCTTTCTGGGCTATTCTCATATGAGAATTTTCAAGATATGAATTAGAAAAAAAAGACTTACAGAAGTGACTGTTCGTGTGATAAAAGAACCAGGGAAATTCATCTTCTTGTTCTTCCCAAACTTTCCCTATCAAATCTCTGCATGCTAACGGGGATTTAAAATTTTCTACCCTGACCATCCAGCAGCACAACCAGCCCCTACCTTGCAGCACTGTCGCAGTTTGCTCATCCCAAACTCAGAGCAGAGGGTACAATGATGATGGCACAATGCTTTTATGAGTGTACCTATTCTCATTTTGGATATGAAGACAGATCTCTGTATCATCCCCTCATATTGGATCCCCATTTATGTGACAGATTGGTTCTATGATGCAGGATGTCAAAGGGAAAGGGGCAGGAGGTTCGAAACACGTGCATACAAGTGGCAGCACCGCCATAAGAAAGCACAGGGGACACAGGTGGAGCGAGCAGGGGACAGGTTGAGATAACGCTACATGTTCTTGTCTCTCCATGACTCCATCAGCCTACTAAATCCTGAGAGAGCATCACATGGCCTTGAAATGTGCAGGGAGCTGCAGTACATCCCTAGCTGTGCCCACATTGCTGTGATAAAGCAGTTGCTGCTGGCCAGGAGACAACTTTCTACTGACTTGCCCATCAGGCATCCCCTCTCTTGTTGAGCTCACTGGGAGTCATGATGCAGAAGATGTCACACAGAAGCAAGATGGGGCCAACCAGTTGACAGGTTGTACTGTGTTTTCCAGCAAAGAAACATCACCTAAATCAGTGGGTGATTGCAGAAACTCAGCAGTAGTGGCAGCACTTGCTGAGATCATCAGAGCTCTCTGAACGGAGCTGTTTTCTCCAAAAAGTAAGAGCATAGTTATCTCCACAATAAAAAAGTGGCATGGTGACATACCACCTCATTTCAGCTTCAAGCAGCAGCTTCACCAATAAAAAAAACGTGAATTCCTTAACTCTGTGCATGTGCGTGCACAGAATTTGTGCTCCATTGCCCCCCTAAGGGGCACTTTACAGTGTAGGCTGAACTGTGTCCTGGCAGCAGAAGCAGAAGTAGAGAAATCCAAGCTCATGCACTTTTACCAGAGGAATTTCAGGGAATGATTATTTAGGAATGTGGTAACATCGAGGAACCAACAGAGAACAGTCTGTAATTTGCTGGGTACTGTCAGAGCACTGAGCAAGAAACTGCTCCTGTTTAAGTGCCCACACTTTAGTAGCTAGACCTGACACTGATGCAGTGAGTTATAGACACATTACATTTTAGGTACTTGTGTTTTCTTGCTTTGTTTCTGTGACATCTCGGTGCCTTGTAGTAGAGTATTTGCATTCTTAATGCTCCTGTGAGGCAGATGCCACTGCCGTATCTCAAGGGTGACCTTGGGCAGTAGGGGACTAAATGACCTGTCCCGCATCCCACAGGCTGTATCTGACAGCAGGAGATTGAACCTTCATCTCTCAAATGCCAAACAGCCTCCTAATTGCCACCTCTTCCTTCTTGTTCCTCTCCTCTAGTTCACACATAACAATCAGGCAGTTAATATCCTTTGTGAAAAGTGGAAGATTTCCTCCTGCAATCTCCGTTCTTCCCAGTGCATATAGTATTTACCTTCAAGAGCCAAGCCCCTTGAACACACATACTCTTCACCTGATACCTGGACAATGTTGGAGGACTGCTCTGATGCCTTTACTTTCTCTTATCGTCCAGATGAAGAAAATGTGAAAACAGAGAGAGATAAAAATGCACCTAAGCAATAACCCTTACAGTAATCTTAGGAGAAGATTAGATCCTGCAAAGCAGATGCTTCCTTCAGGGCTGCTCAGCAAAGCCGAGGGAACTGTTCCTTGCATTGGTAGTCACTTTGAACATATCCCCCCGTGCTTTTTTCCTGCCTTCTGCTCAGCACGGGGGCTGAGCCTCTGCTGACTGCTGTGTGCTGCTGCCTGAGCTGGTGGACACTGCAAAGGTGGGCTGGCATTTTTTGTTCCTAGGTTTGACCACTCAGCTCATATGAGAGGAAAAAATCCCACAAGAGGAGACTGTCCAGTGCACATCCCACAAGAAGGTGAGACATCAGAAAGGCTGGAACAGGCCCACATAACTCTTCTTAAGCAAACAACCACCATCTTTCATAAAAGGCATTAGAGCTCAGCTTTCCCTCATGAATCATGGGAGAGCGAGGGGGAGTTATGCCATCGACCTCAGTTCTCAGTGAAATGGATTTACCCAGGCAGTTCGAGCCCTCTCTTCACATCTTTAATAAAGCCATTCCCATCTACCTGCCTGAATAAAATTCTTCCTAACAGTCTCTCTGGTCAGAGGTCCCAGCTGATGCCATTGGTTTTGTTTTCAACATGCACCTCGCATTTAGGCTGCTTTGTGTTCCTTTGCCCTGTGCAATGGAACGGCTCCTGATGAACAACAGTTTCCAGAATGATGCCCCCCTCCTTCCCTGCCGCTAAAACTCAGAGACGGAAAAAACCCTCAGAAGTCACTGGGATTGATGAGCTGTTCGCAGCACCTGCATCTTTTCTCAATGTTATCTTCATCTCATGCAGGACCAGGCTGCAGTGCGTGGGTACCCACTCACCTGCATTTGCCCTAGCTCCCAAAAGTATAGCCCGTTTTGAGATGAACTCCTGGGCTCCAGGGAGAAACACAGGATTCGTACTGCCTCTGTGTCCCCGCGCAGATCAAATTTACATTCCATGCCTGCATCACTCACACCTACTTCCACACAGCTGCCCAGCCCCACACCCTCGTGTGCCACCACATGCACGCACCCTCTCAGAAATTCAGGTTTGCTGTCACGTTGTCATATACACATTTTCCTTTCCTGTTCTTCCTGTGTGAATACCTCTCCTCCACTCCATTTGCACAAGTCCCCAGGAGGCACACTAATACCATCATGCTAGCTGAAGACTCGAGCTCACCCTTGAGCCTGAACACTCCATTTACCATCCTCACCTTCAGGTGCCTTACAGTATTGCTCAGGCTGCTTGGTTGTGCTGCTACTGAGAGAGAAGGAATCAGTCTTGGCTGAGAGGAGAAGAGGGATAGTTCAAACACCAACCCTGCCCAGACAGACAGAGATAGCCGATGGCCATGTCTGAGCTCATGCTGAGGCACAGAGCACAAAGACAAGGACTGATGGAATAAAAATGTCTTTCTTGCACATCTCTTGCACACTGCTAGTCCTCCTTTGCTAATAAATATGAATTTACTGAGGCTCCATCTGAATGTCACTTGTCTTTAAATGTCTCTTGACAGTACTCAATCTCCCATCTCTCATGGTTAGGTAGGAGTGATGAACAAGGAGACACAGTAATCTCTGTTCCAGCCCTACAGTGTACTGCAAGAGGGAAACAGATGGTTTAATATATTTTCTGTCTTCCTCTTTTCAACAAATCCTGGTGCTTGCAGAAGTGCTAATCACCCAGAGCCCCAGGGGGTACATTTTTGCCCTGCCCAGATAAACAGTTCCCAACCCATATTTTCCACTATCCTCACACTGTTCATCTTGACACCCTCCCCTGAAGAGACCAATTCCAGAGAGTAAGGAGTATAAGCCTCTGCTGCCATTTTTGCGTTTGGTCTTTCTGATGAACCAGTCAGAAAGTACGAGCCCCCTCGCACAGGTCCACCCTGACTAACCATAAACAGACACAAGCAGACTCCCTTAATTGTCACATGTACCAGTCCTTCCCATGCGATGCTGCTCTACAACATGCAGTCTGTCACAGCAAACGGCACACGCTGACACGGTTCTTCCCAGCCAAACCCACAGAGCCACAGTGACAACAAAATTACAGAACAGCCTGGTCACTAAATTACCCAGCAGCTATGAGACAAGCCTTCTGAATTGCCTTGTTATTATTTCCCTAATACAGTCTGTTATAGCATCTGGCAGTGCGGTGTGTTTCAGGGCTAAGCATGCAATAAAACTGTGTGATTAGATAGTTAACTGTCTTGTGATAACAAGGTAGGGATTTGCAACCAGCTAGAAAAGGAGACAGTCTTTCTAACAGAGCAAAATCCAGCCAGGAAAGCTCAGTCTCCAGACTGAAACACACATGATTACCCCCTTTAATAGAAAATCCCCATGTGAGATTTCACTGGTGGGTGAGAAGGGAGGCATAAGGATTAGGGCTGGTTTTGTTTTTCCTTTTCTTTTCTTTTCCAATGTTAATTCTCCCGCACTGGCTGGTCAGCAGAGAGCAGTGATTACCTCTGTCGGGGAGAATGGGGAGGGCAGCTTACCGTGGTTAGTCCTCCAGGGAGAATGGCAGGGGCCTGTGCAGATCTGAGCTGAACTCCTGGGGACCACAGCTGTTAGGGAGCCTCCTATTAGACTCCTGTGGTTGTGACAGCACCACGCATTTATCTTCTGGGGACTGGGCACGTGGGGGTTGCCAACACACAAAATCTACCCAGCCCCAGCTGCCTTCTCTACCCTGATCTATAGAGACAGCAAACCCCTCCCAAGGGTGAGGTGGGACAGATGACACCCAGAGAAGAGCACAAGTCCTATATTTGAAAATGGAAGTCCTGAGCTCAGGGTAGGCAAAGAGGGTATGATCAGTCTCTCATAAATTAACCTTTACAAAACTCTTTTGGATTCTCATTATCTGGCAGCATGAAGGACCAGGTAACCACCACGTAGTTACAGGGAAGTTGCCATGTAATTCGCTGTGTAGGTGGATACTTGGGATACTTGTCAGGTAATTACTGTGTGGGTGAAGGGGGTGTGCAAAGGTTTACCATGGGTGAGTGATGACTTTTACAGAATGAAAGTAGGGGGCAACCTGACTTCTTACACCCCTTCTCCACCTGCCAGGAGGCATATACCATGTCCCCACGAATGTCCCATTCATTGCTCTTATGATGGGACATAGCTGGAGAATGGGTTGTTTTTCTGCTACTGTCTGTGCAAAAAACCCCACAAAAATGGTGGTTCCTACCCTGAGGAACAGCTCATACTTAATAGGTCAGGCTGTCTCACAGATTCCTAAGAGCCAGATTCTCCACAGATGGGCCCCAAGATGGTGTGATTTGAGACTGGATGAGGCATAAGACCTTTTTTACTCATAACCATCTCCAATCACAGCTTAGTACTCTTGCCTGGTATTTCTCTCCTAACAACTGTGGATTTTGGTTTTCAGATTTTATTGAAGCAGCCCTTTGATTTCTCTCCCATTCTCCTTCCCTGGCACTGTTAACCAAACAGGTAGGCAAAGCACACGCAGTCATTTGCGGTTATTCCGTATGCAGCTCTGGGACAGCTCTGACCTTTTTCTGTTTGTGTACAGCCTGTTTGCATGTGTCCAGCAAAATGCATTCCCTTGCACCTCTAACACACACACGCTACGGTTTTAACTTTGTTCTCCCTCTGCATCACCCTACAATGACTTGTGAAACTGAACACATCCTTTGTGTCAGGAGGAGTTTTGTAAACCTTGGTTGGCTGGACATGCAAGGAAACGCTCTTGCGCTTAAATGGAAATTGGTTTGAATCTTCTTCAAATCCAGTAATTTTCTCCAGCTCACATGTTCAGACAACTCTCAGACCCTGTTACATCTGTGATAAGCTAAGTCCCAATCTTGGACACCCTGCTCCCTTAACATCGGGGTACCTCGGTGTTTTTATCTACTCCAAGCAGCCCTATTTCACATCCCTCCCAGAAGAGAGATGCTCATGTCAGATCTCCACAGCAGACCTACCATGGGAGAGCTCAAAACGAGGAGTGGGCAGATTACTCATTACATACAATTTATTTAGCAGATTCTGTCCTTTTTTTTTTTCCCTGCTGATAGATGGTCTATGAACAAACTTTTATGCATTTATTATTGTTTATTATTTATTTATGCAAAATTGTTCAATGAATATTTTACATGGGCAAATTTCAGTCTGGGTGTTTGTAATGAGCTTTCATTCGATTAGAGAATTCTGAATATTCATAATGTCTAATTGGCCATCTCAGTCACATGGGTTTTTTTCTATCCCCTTACTAGAAGACTTAACTTTTATTAACTACTTCCATCCCAAGGAAATTTCTTCTCTGGACTGAAAGGATGAGAGTGACTGGCCTGAAGGTGTGTTTCTGAAACACAGATTGTTGCAAAAGAGAGAATTCTGAGGCTATGTTTCTATGGCATAAAGCAGAGCTTTGCCGAGATCTGCAAGCCAGTTTTCACACTAGAAGCAGTTTTTTCCTACCAAAACACCCCAGGTATGCTCATGGAGGCTTTCTTCTCTTCAGGGTTAAGAAGCCAAGCAACACACTAGTCTAGCACACAGTTAGGTTGTTTTTGTCTTAGCTGGGTGTCTTTGCATATTACTGCTACTTACTTGTAAATATAGTAGGGCTAAATTTGGTCATGTTTAATGCAGGAGGCTCCACTTCACTTAGTCCACACTCCTAACTCTTGATGTGGGCTTCCAAAGCTTGACTATCATCCCCTCCTATTGTGGAAACATCAGATAAACTGTTTCCTAATCCTGGCTATGTCTGCATTGACTATAAGGAGCCTGCAGCCAACATGGCTACAGGCATTTGTGCGTAAGTTGCAGATATTTAGTAATAGGCAATTTCCCTCATTCTGAATAAGAGGTGGAAATTATCAAGCTGCCTGATGCTTAGGAGTAGGCACAGCACAAGGAAAACATATCTGAACTGCAAAGAGCGTGGCGAAATCTCAAACCAGCATCGCATTCACTTTGTGATGTGCCCAGGGTATCAGAACACGTCAGGAAGGAAGAAGAACGGCAGAGGGGCAGAACTAGGAGAATCTGTGGCATTAGCCTACATATGATTTGGTCATTTCAGCCTTTTCTTATGCACCCCTGTGCATCTGGAAGGGTCACATCAGAGAAAAAAAGCTTGCCTAAAGTAGTAAATCCCAGACCATCTGCATCTACCCCCTGGATCCCTGCTGCATGACAGGATGGGTGTGCATGCCACTGTCACAGGGCACACACAAGCACCTGGAGAGGAGTACATGGTGGAAAGAGACCTAAAGCCTGTGGACTGTGGGGGCATTCGGAGATGCTGCTCTTTTCTGAAAGCAAGCTCCAGTTCTACAGCTCTAATTCTTTAGTGCGGGGCTAGGAATTGAGCTCATTTTGGTTGAACATGCAATTGAATGCAGGGACACAGACAATAAAATACTCCAACACTCTTTCCTCAATCAAAGAAATTACATGATATTAATGCAAGGTAGTTTGGGTTGACTTTACCTGCGTTTAAGTCAGGAAATTTAAAAAATGATGGTTCCCACAGCAACCTTAACTCACCCATGTTGCACATATCTAATAAGGCAGAGTTAACAGCATACACATGAATATAAAATACTACTCAAGCAAATCTCAGCCATCAAATTGCATTAATATTGATTTGTTTCTTTTAATAATAGATTGTCCCATCATTGCTTTCAAGAGAGCTTTTTATGAAACTATTTTTTTAAGTTAAGATTAAAAAAAGAAAAACCCAGCATATTTTATTCACGTTTGATATTTAAAAGAGGCGACACTGTTTCTCCATACGAGGCAACTGACAAATAGGTAGAATTCAGTCCTCATTTTTACTGTATTACAGTAATTTCAGCTACGGAGTTTTTAATTAAAAATTTGAAACCTAAGTGTGATGACAGCCAGAAGAGACATGAGCAAATTTATTGAAAAAGATATGAGATATTAATCTCCTCCTTCACAGCCTAGATTTCCTTTATTTCTATCACTGAGCTGAACCCGGTGCTGGGGATAAGTCACCCTCTTTGATGGGTACCAGCCTAGGATACAGTTCATTCAGGGGTATATCAGGGCTATACTAGACTCCTCCCCAAATTAGCAGGATCATAAAAACAAAAAATCAAGTGAAAAAGGACCAAAGGATCCTGATCCAACATCTGATGCAACAAAGGGATAACTGCTGTTAGTGCAGGTTGCTCAAGATGCGGCATCTGTGTTGAAAGTGGCTTTTTGGTACAGACACATGAAGATCAGCTACCTGACGTCCTGAGAGGCACAGCTGAAATGCAATAGCAAAGCTGTGAGGGGATTCTAACCCTACATAACTGGAGATGTCGTGATATAACCTGAGAACACTGGCAGCTGCTACAAATGATCACCTTTCACAACACGTCTTGCACTGGGTCTAAACTGAGCAGAAATGAAAGGACATTGTGCCAAGGGATTAGGGCTCGGCAGACGTGGACATCTGGGATTGCTCTGGAGGTGATGGAGAGCTGCTTGGGCTGTGCGTGGCAGCAGAGCCTTGGGGGCTGCAGGGGAGCCCTGTCTGAGCAGTGCAAAGCCAAGCAGTTTGCACAGCACCCTGGAAACCCTGGCGGTTCTTCCCAAAGGATAGCTGGCACCCGGTGACCGCCAATTTCAGCAGCTCTCTGGCTAAGAACCACAGTGCTCACAACCCTGTGGCCAGATCTCACCGCCCTCCACGGCAGCACTCTGGAGTCACTGCAGCATACAGCTCTGTTCTTAAAAGACACCCTCAGGCACAAAGAGAAATGAATGAGCTCCAGGAATTCTGCTGGTTCCTTGAGATTCATTCACTCAAGGAAAAAATATAACCTCCTTCTTCCCAGACCCTGACACCTGACTCAGAAATGAATCATCAGGGAAAAAAAAAAAAAATCAAGCCAAACAACATCTTAGGCTGAGTGTCTCATTTTGCTTTGGTTTTTAAGATAAATAACCCCCCCCAAATTTGATTCCAAAGTCCTTGTAAAACCATCTCCCCCAGCCTCCTGTTTAAAGTTTCCAGCTCCTCGTTTAAATTAACTTGCTAAATGTTCGAGTCCCTGCCTGGTTGGAGGCACTATCTGGTCCATCGGAGGAGCCTGGCTGCTCACGTGGCAGCTCTCATTAGCGAGAGGCAGGGACTCAGCTGCGCCGGCTTTGATAAGCCCGGCTTCACTCTCACAAGTACGCCGCAAAGCAATTAAAACAGCAAAGGGCCCTTTTTTCCCCTACCATCCTTCTTCTTCCTCCTCCAAAGCTGAATAAAAATGATTTGATAAATTATTCTTTTCAGAGCTAAACACTCAGGCGAAGGAAGGGGGAGGAGGGAAAAATCCACACAGGGGAGGCAAGTCGCTCCTGAGGACCCATTATTAGCCCGTATCCCCCGCTCGCCGGCAGTCAGAACAAATCCTGGTGTTCGGGGTGGGACAGTGCCACAGCCACGCTCCCCGCCATCCATCTCCCGCTGCTCCCAGGCCTCTGGATGTGCGCCGTGTGCGCATTGGTGTGCGGAATGGATGGGAGCCGGGCAGGTGTTCAGGACGGTGTCAGCCCAGTGTTATCACACTGCCTGCCTTTAGATGCAGCGCAGGCACAGCTCAATTCCCTCGGCATCGTCTGAATTCCTCTGACTTAAACCCGGGAAGGAAACCCTTAGGAGGATGATAAAAAGCACAGTTTGGAGGCGCCCGGCTATGCTACCATCACCGCCAAAGCAGGAGCCAGAACTGTATGCTTGAAACAGCCCTGGGGTTTTGCTGTCTGTCTGCAGTGTACCACCACTACCGTGCTTTTCTGGGACTGCCACACACCGAAATAACCCTCCCGATCACAGAGAAGTAGAAAAGATGGGAAAGCCTGGGTACCACCTAGATTAGATTAAGTGATGCACTGAAGTGAAGTGCCTACTGATTAATGTGGAACTAACACAAGACCTCCTGCAGGAAGCAGAAACAAAGATGGGACTCAGGGACTCAGGAAGAGAGGAAGGGTTGGCATGGCAATAACACAGCTCTCAGTGAGAGACCTGCTTCTGCAAACTGGGCTTGGCATTCACAGAAGGGAGCACCTGATGGCCAGGGATTGAATGGGAAGGCTTAATTGAGACTGCGCTACCCAAGAAGAGACATGCCAGATATTAGCCGGTACTTAGGCTCTATCTTTGTTTTTCAAATGTATCTGCAAAATTACTTTTATTAAATGGGATTCTGGCAAGTGCTGGAATCTACAGTCTGCTCGGCAAACAAGTACTGTCACAGGGATTGGCCAACCACCTCTGAAACTGTCTCTCCATACTTAGTCTCAGATCATGATCTGGTTTGTGAGCCGGGCTTTCCAGTCCTCATCGTGGGAATTATCTGCCATTTCCCACAGCATTAGCAACTGCAGTTTGTAGTGAGAAGAGAGATGCAGAGAAGGATGGTAATTTGGGAAAAAACCCCAACAAAACCAAACCAACCCCAACAAAAGTACTGCACACAAAGGTTTCCAATCAGCAGCACGTACCTGCTACAATCCAAAACAAACCAACTGTAAAACTGCAAAATCCTGCTCCTTTTCCCCTATGTCACAAACCCACCTGACTTACACCAGGATGCACCCTGAGTGAAGAAGGGTTAACATGCAAGATGTTCTATGCAATGTCTTCAGAGAAGAAGTCTCTCTCTTCCTGTCACCTACAGAAATGTGAACGGTTCATCCATTTAGGTGACAACATCTCTGACTTAGAAAAGCAGTTTCAGCGAAGAGGAAGTATATCAGAACATCTGGGAAGTTAAGATGGAGAGAAGCAGGGAACCGGGAGTTTCCTGGCAGCCTCAGGTGGATGCTACTGCAATGATGCATGATAAAGAGGCATGGAGAGAGAGGCAGAGGGTGTAGAGGACACAGTGCAGTTTCCAAGTGATCATTCATCACCAGTGGCTCTGCCTTCTCCTTTTCATGCCAACAGGTGATGGAACCTCATCCATAAAACATTTCCTGGGTGTCACTAACTGGAAGACACATTGGAGGGTTACATTCACTCTGCATAAGAAATAACCTCCCAGATGAAGGAGAGAGCTGCCACTTTTAAACTCCCTGTGCTTTCCTCCTCCCCACCTGTCCCTGCATGCTGCACCCAAGAAATCATCTGTCTCTCTCCACCCGCTTCTCCTCACCAGCTGCTTCTATGATCCATACCACAGGCCACAGGCTCCTCTTCCACAGGTACTTTTTATGTAAGTATTTTGTATATTTTACATGTTTGTTGCTTTGGTTTTTTTTTTTTTTTTTTTTTTTTTTTTTTTTTTTTTTTTTTTTTTTTTGTTTTTGTTTTTGTTTTTGTTTTTTAAATACAGGCTACCCTACATTTATAGACCTGTGGAGTCTCCTCATTATCACAGGAGGAAAATCAGTTTCCAGCATATCCAATAGCCCTTCCAGCTCCTGGCTCCTCTCAGCTCATCACTCCCTTCTCACATGCTCCTGAACCCATTCTTAATTCATACTCTGTACATTTTAACATTTCAACAAAAAGCTCCCAAACATGCACACTCAGTAAAACACAGCAAAAGCATAATGTCTCTGTTTAGCCTGGGTGACAGGACCCTAATGACTACAAGAGTCAAGAACACAAGATCTCTGAAGGTTCTGCTCCCAAAATAATTAAAACAGAAATACGTAGGAAGGGAAAAAAAAAAAAAAAGGTGTTCTAGCATAGCCACTAACTAAATGATTTTCATTTAAATTTACAAACAAAAAATGGCTGGATGATTCCTTAAGTACTTTGGATTCGGGATCTGAAATATGACTCAGGTTACACATGACGGAATCAGCAGGTTTTCCTGTAATGTTCTGGAATTGAATGATCATTTTGACAAACCTCTGCATGCATCAGCAACGTTGGCAGCCTCCACAAACAGGAATTAAGTCCTTAAGTAGCAGGGAGAGGGGAGGGGGCTGCAGGGAAGCCATGGAGAAAGGGAGAGGCACTGCAAAGCTGGTGTGGGGAGCCCAAATTTGGGAGAGCTGGGTGGATAGTGGGGATGGCAGGGTGACAACTGCAATGCAGGGAGGGGCACTGGCAGAGCTGGGTGTAATGAATGATGTGCAGCAGCTGTTTGTGGCCAGCTCCATCATGGCACATTTTTCACTAGAACTGGAATTCACCTGCTCTTAATACCAACTCCTGTGCCATTTATTGCCTGACTTACCAAACCTAACTCACTTCTGCAATTGCATTCCTACATCAGCAAATTGATGGTTCTGACTGCCAACCTCAGCTGTCAGCCATCCAAGTGTTTTTAAAAATGTATTGCATTTGATGTTACTCCTGAATGAGAGGTGGAGTATCTGGAGAGTGGATGACTCTCACCTGTAATTAAATGCTTCTAAGAAATAAAGTATAGAATTATAAATTATATAGAAATAAACTGTAAAATTTGGGTAGGTGTGTGTCTTGAAGATGGATATATGCTCTCTGAGCACTCTGCCTGTGTTTTGGAGGATTAAACATCGTAGAACCATGGGAAGCGAAGAATGCAAAAGGGAAGGATGATGCAAGAGAAAAAAACAGAGAAAGAAGACCTAGAGACAGCCAAGAATGACAGTGAGACAGAGAAGACCACCTAGAGAAAGCAAGGCAGGTGGAATCACTGAACAAAGAAATAGGAGGAGGAAAGAAAAGCTCTGTAGAGAGCCACTGAACACGGTACCCCGCCTTCAATCCCCTCCAGAGGAATAAATGCTGACCCTACTTCTTTCTTGGCTTGTCAGGGGCTGTTTGGCTGAATAAGTCCAGCCCAGCAGCCCTCTCTCGCTCTCTCGGCATTAATATATTCATTTCATTATTCAATTATTTAAAACATTTCTTATGTTCCGTCTATTTCACACAGATGGAGGTGGGGTGAGCTGCTCCCTCTCTCTTTAAAGCCTGTACTGCAGGAGCCTCAAGGAATGTAGGGCACAAAGTGCTCCCCAGCACTCCCTCCTCCGCCAGCTTCACCCTGGCTCCAGCGCCAGGCGCTCCCTTCCGTGCACCGCGGACATCTCGTCTGAAAGGACACCCTGAGAGTGACCGCGGCCACCGCAGCGTCCCCTGCGTGGCTCTGGGTGCTCTGTGCCACCGCGGGGTGTCAGAGGGAGGCAGAGGCACTGGAAGCCGCTCTCCTGTCAAACTCTGCTGGCCCCTGCAGACAAGCTGCCGCCTCGCGATGTGTGAAATGTAAGGCTGCAGGTTACAGAGAGGCTCCCGCTCTCCATTTGTCTATCAGCTTTTGAGGGGCTAATTAGCTTGTTAGTCATGATGTCTCTCTCAGGCTTGCAAACTACCATAAATCTCCTTCTTTCTTCCAGGGGAGCATTAACGTGGATTCTCGGATGGGAGACCTCCAAAGACAACTTAAGGTGCTGAAGGCAGCAGGGTTCACGAGCGAGAGGCTGTCATTCCTCGTACAACATCATTAGCCCCCGTGTCACAAAGTGATGCTGAGCAGGGCCATCTGTAAAGCAGAGTCCTTGACCATTTGCAATTACAAGAGAGTCAATGGGTATTACCCAGCACTGCCTCACAAAGGACACTGCTAGAATCTCATGGAGTGAAGTTGAAAGATCCCTGCTGAATCACCTAGCCAACCCCTGCTGCCCAAAAGCATCAGCCACATTAAAATCATTCCCGAAAGCCATTTTTCCAACCTATTCTGAACTCCCAGCAGTTCAGGGTCCATGTTCCCCCAGGCCCTCTCCTCCATTATATCACAACAGGGTCTGAAAATAACTTCATTACCACGTGGGGCTTTTCCTCCTCTACCCCAGGGCACACCCGGGAAACTGTTACAGACCTTGCTGTGTACTCTCAACTCGTAATTTTGACTCCCATCAGACTCTGTGCTATGTCCCTGTCAGATAAACCAGTTTTCAAGGGAGGCTACCTAATTAAAGGTATCTCACACACAAAGAGATTGCTCTGTCCTCTCTTTGACTAACAGTCCTTGTTTGCCACAGCTTACACAACAGCCAGGCCTGCCTGCTGCTCTGCTGTGCCTCTGTTCTGCCTGGCGTGGGCTGCTTGTTAAGTGGCACTGAGGAACAGGAAATTCAGCTGGCCTTGAGCGGTACCATCAGTGCAGGGTTTGCCTTGGGATTCCTGCAGCTTGTCACCAGAACTGGTGGGTGTATCCAGCCCCCAAAATCCTCATTTGAGGCAGAGCTGGGTAAGGATTTTCAGGGAATCAAACAGATATTTTTAGTTTAGCTTAGCTATGGGTTTTTTGGTTTTTTTTCCTGCAAGGAAGAGTTAGCTATTTGACAAGGATTTCACTGTACCTTTATTAGCAACCATTATTGTGTTCAACTCTTATGGGAGAATTCCCTCAGTGCAATTCCATTCAGGCAATTCTGCTAGTAATCTGCCTGGTTACCAACACTAAGGCATCGTAGAAGATAAGGAAAGAGCACCTGGGGAATTCAGCCTTTTGCTCCGCCATGAGGATTTCCTGCAGTGCATTCTCAGACTTTTGTCCAATTCTGTGATAAATGTTCTCAAATGATGGAGTGTTCAACTGTTCCCTTCATAGGAGGAGTTCTCGAGCCAAGAACAACTCACTGACACAAAGTGAATCTGGATAATCAGCCCCATTTGCATTCTTTCCCTCCTGATGCTAGCTAAAGCTGGGTAAACAATTCTGAATGAATCATTTATTAGCTTCATTCTACCTTCTCCAATTCATGAACTGTCCACTGGCGCTTCCCAGTTTCGTTTCCTCCAGCCTATTTTCTCTTCAGAATCATTTGGATACGAACACAACACAATTCACTGAAGTCAGCAGGATGATTTCTTTGCATAAAAGTAAGCTTGTGCTTTAAAGCTTTTGTTGAACAGGGCTTGTCTTGATGGATCTTGTTTGTTTTTTTTCTTTAGAAACTATCTTTCGTTTTCGACTTACTTGTTAGCAGCTGAAATTTTACAACTATCCTTCTTGAATACAAGAGTCATGTGGTAAGTTTGCATAATCCTGAATGGATGAAAGCAACTCCTAGAGCACTTAACTTCCTAGGAAACCAACACGATTCACAACGTGCTTTCTCAGGGCCACATTACCAATACTGCAGTACAGCAAAGTCAGGAGTCAGGCCCTCAAAGCTAAAAATCATGAGGCTTTGTGTTTTTTCCAAGTAATAAATGTTAGGTTCTTTTCATCCGTCCCCTTGCTTTTTAACCTTTCAGGCCCATTTTCTTCATCAAAAGCACAAGGACCAGAAACGTGCTGCTTCAATTAAAAAAAAAAAATCTTGATTTCAACAGCAATGCTTTCAAACAAACAGTGAATACAACAAGCCTCACAACAAAACATGAGTTCTGGCAACACCTAACTAAACAATTATGCACTAATAATACAAACTAAACAGTAGTTTGCAATGCTGAATTGATTGCCATGTTTTCTACAACAGTTCCAGCCAGGAGACTTCTTTCCTGAGATAATCACACAAATCAAACTCCAAAGGGGTAGAACAAAACCAGGTCCAAGTTGAATGTGCAAGCCAGTGCTGAAGGAAGGGTTTTGGCTTCTAAGCTCTATTTACTCCCTATTCAGGGTTGCCCTAAACACTAACTTTTTGTCCAAGGTGCCTTTCCAGTATATGATCCATAGGTACTGTCCTCCTCTCTGTGCCAACTAGGCAAACACCTCATCTTCATTTGTAGGGTGGTCCCTTTGCTTGCTGTGACAATGTCATCCCTCTGTCACCTCAGTCTAATACACGAGCATCTCAGGGACTGCTCAAGGACTGGATTTCTTTTTTCCAGGAGCGTCTAACTCATCCCCTAAGCAGCGCCCTCTCCCTTGTACCTGTTTGGAGAGAGCAGCAGCCACATCCCTCTCCAAGAGCGATGCGAGCACTCCCTCTGCTGTCACACACAGGCTCCAGGCTGCTGGGCATTCCGTAGCTTTGTGCAGCTCCTTCCTTCCACTGCTAATAGCTATTTGGCTGGCATTTGACTCGCAGTGGAAGGGTTACTGCAATACATGCTGGGAACGTCTGGCCACAGGAAACTCAAGTGATGGAGATGTTTCCAGTCCTCTCGACCCCATCAGGCCTAGTGATTTCTAAACTGGGGGCATACATGCGTTGCCTGCACTCTGTGAGATTCAATTTATACCAGTAGACAAGAAGTCAAGTTCATGATCCCCAGAACAGGAGAGCAGATGGCTTTGTGCTTTTGATTTTTTCAAGTGAAACCATCTGGCTAATTCTCTGTGGCTCGTGTGTGTGTGTGTGTTAGCAGAGAGTGACACAGCCCGTTTTCCTGTTGAGGCTATATCTGCAGTCACAAGGGAAGAATTTGTTACTTTGGAAGTGGATCCTGCCCATCCCAACCTTTACAGACAGGGAAGAGGTATCAGCATGGCTGTAGTCACTAATAACAGCGAATGAGGTGTGACACAACAACATTTCAGCAAAGTTGTGGCCTTTCCTTATTTTCCTTTAAAACCGGCGCCTGCTAAGGCAATTCTCACACATCCACCTGACAGGTCACAAGTCAGGAGATCAGACCTGATTTACCACAAAGGCTGAGAAAGAGTGTACCACCCACCCTCTGACCAGCATTCTTCCCCTTCCCTCCTTAGGCCTTCCTGCCATGCTGCCCTACCTTTCAGTCACCCAGGTATCCAAGCACCCATACTCCCACCTCTTCATCCACACAACGCTCTTGAAGAGCTCGGTCAGTGCTGGCACCCCCATTTTACAAGTGGGCTTGAAGCCCAGACAGACTTCCCTCTATCAGATGGGAAATACATGACAGAACAAAGCCTCATGCTACCTAGCTTAACTCCCTAATACGAGAGATGGCAAACATTTTTGTAGGCTGCTGCCAAGTTTGTTTAAAGCGAACCAACGAGCAAGCTTTGAAGGTTATTATCACTGTTTCCAGCCCAAGCTCCACTTGGCATTGGCAACAATGGTCTGCCAATGCTGCTATTCCCCCTGGGCCAACATTACATCTGTGACAGAAAGATCCTGAGCTGTCTTCCCACTTGATGCAGGATGCTGCAGTGGTTGATAGCCAGCCTCTCAAAGTCTCCTGTCAGCTCGCTAGACCAGGATGTATTCCTACATCAAGCACCTGCTCTGGCATAGCATTTCCACACCGCAGCCACATCAACCTGCCAGCCCAGGAGGAAATGTGCAGACACTGCCCCATGCAGGGCCTGTGTTTTCAGCCCATCTTCTGGGATCGATCCTCTCATTGTGTTTACATTCAGGTGCTGTGGGCCTTGGGAATCCTGCTTCCCATTGCAGGCAGGTTCAGGCTCATCCCACCCATCCCTGTGTTGCTTGTACAGCTTCCTGCCAGCAGAAGGGAAGTCTCTCGGTGGGCCTACTCATGGAATGCAGACAGCAGTATCCCCAGTGACTGCTCATGGTAGTACCCACCAGCAAGGTTAACCTGGCGGATGAACAATATACCCTGCAACGACAGAAAAATGTCTCCCCTACTTCATCCTACCCTACTGGTCCTGGAGCAGCCAAATTCCCTCTCGGAAGCAGAGCTTCCCACAGCAAATAGGCATTTGGCTGCTCCTCTCTAGGAGACGCCCATGCCTGGGGCCAGCACATCCCTCTGGCACAGAGGGGACAGTGGGTGCAGCACTTGGGACTCACTCTGGCACCCACGAGGAAAAACATGGCTGGGGAAACCAGTACCAGGTGGATGAGCAGTCACAGGGAGCACTGTGCACTGGGTTGGACTGAGGACAGTGCATGATGTGTGTAACTATGCTGCTCTCTCTTGGCTGCAGCACAGGGAACAGATACGGCTTCAAATGCTGCTGTTACTTAAATTCAAGTGGATCCTTTAACGGGCTCTACAGAACAAACTAGTATTTGGGAAATGTTTTGCAGCTTCCTACATTGTAACGAGAAGAGGTCAAGACTGAACGTGCATGAATTTTATCCTCTGTGAGAGGCAATGAAAATTCAGCTATGGGTGACTATGAAACCATTCACAATCAAATGCAAAACAGGAAAAAGAAATCCAGACCACATGATTTCCAATCCCCTACCCTAACCAGCTGTTCTGCCCCATTCCTTTATCTTTCCTTTTCCATTTCCCCAGGCAATTTCCACATCCTTGCTCTTTGGCTTTCCTTGTCAGAGCTTACAGCAAAGTGTTTCTGCTTAGCAACGCTCTGCCTGCAGCATATGGGGAACACTGGGGATGGGGAAGCTGATTGGGAATGTGCTGAACTAATGATGGTCAGAGCCCAGGACAGAAAAAATGGAGGAGAATGCAGTCCCTCAGTGCTAAAAACTATTAAAAAATGGTGATTCAGTCTTTACAGCGTAGGTAATCTCTCACAAAGAAGCCCCTGTCTGCCTCAGGAAACTCTTAACTTTAACTCAGCCTTAAACTCAGTGGGGTCCATGTACGTGTAGCTGTGACTCACCAGCCCCAGATGCCATCCCACACACATCCTGTCCTGT
This sequence comes from Mohoua ochrocephala, assembly GCA_013398855.1. NCBI lineage: Eukaryota > Metazoa > Chordata > Aves > Passeriformes > Acanthizidae > Mohoua > Mohoua ochrocephala. The sequence continues at coordinate 604,032 of VZTA01010965.1, forward strand.
TCTGCTCTGCTCAGCTGAGTGTGGATGTCGCCTGAGGTTTCTGGCTCCTTCTCCATGTCCTCCCATCCCAAACTCCTACTCACCTAGAGCTTTTTGTCCCAAGTTGCTTTATAGATAGAGAGATGTCGTACAGCTATGTTGCTCTCTGCCCACTGGCTTGTGAAGGCAGGGATGGCTTTCAACAGGAGAAGACACACCTGGAGTTAGGTTCTAGTATAGTCTTGACTGGCTGGGGGTTAGGAAGAGCCAGAAGGTAAGAACTGTTTATCAGAGAAAGATGGAGTTTTTTTGAGATGTGCTTTCAGGCTGTTGTGAAATAAAGCAAAGATTATCAGAAAATACATGTGTAAAACAGTATGAGAGAAAAAGATGAAAGGATGAGCAGAGACACAGATGATGCTTTTTGTTTCCAGGACATTGTTCAGTCTACTGTTCTGTTGTCTTCCCTATATCAGAGGGAGGGAAAGTTTTCCCAGAACATTTTCATCAAATTTACACTAATGGTCTTGACAAGGAGTATTTTCCATGAAACTAAGCAGTCCTTCCACTGCATCATTCCACCTCTCCCCCTCACCACCGTGACCACTTCTGAAGCTGTAAAGGAGTAGTCCACGTGCATCCCCTATGTGCCTCACGGACCCTACTTGTTTCTAGCTCAGGATCAATTACCTGCCTGCAGTGTGATCATCCACAGTCAATGCAAAGAGCTTAGAGCTTATAAGAGAGGGGATGGAGATCCAGGTGCCCTCAACTTTCACTAACACCTGGATCTATTTAAGTAACTGTGCTCATGAGAAAAGACAACTCAAAGTTACACTCCCGGCTGTGACAAGTTGCTGTGCCGTGCTGGGTGCTTCCCTTACCTCTCTTTCCCCTTCAAAGATAAAAATGAAGAGCCACACAACACTGTGAGAAAGGACATCAACTGTACCTTCATTTTTCTGGGGTTAGAAGAGCCAGGGCTGATCCTTTCACACCTTCTACACCTGGTGCAAGTGGGGAAAGGTCAGCACTGCTCTGGGAGCACTGCAAAGACAGCAGAGCACTGGTGTACTGCTCTGTACTGCTCTTCTGCAAGGGCAGAGGCAACTGACTGAAGCTGGGTAGAGAAACCCTTTCATACAACACTGAATGCGCAGGTGTTACAGTAGATGAGGCCTGCTCAGCTTGCTGAGGACAGGGATGTGTGTGAGCACTTCAGAGGGATCTTTATTTCACACATAACCCCTTCTCTTTCGTGTAGAGAATGGTACAGTCCCCCCTGCAACATTTTGCATGAGGTTGCAAAGCTCATTTTCCCAAATCATGGCAAAGCTACGTCTTCTGTCCCACCTGGACACAGTGGTCCCTGTGGCATCTCCAAGATGAACCTTCAGTATCCTGTGGAATGGCAGCAGCTATGCCAACGTCAAGCCAGGGCTGCATCCCTTCCCCTGCCTGAGAACCTGGGGCAATGAGATCTCTGCGTACGAGCAAGCCATCCAAATTGGAAACTCCACGTGCACACTCCACCAACCAAAATACCCGAGGAGGACACCTGTTCACGGCGTTCCACCAGCGTTAAAGCTGAGAACACAAAAAGGAAAAAAAAAAACCAAACCAAAACCCGGAAAACACTGAAAGGCAACATCGCCCTTTGCCGGCAGATGGCAATGGCACTCCACTTGTTCATCGCCGATCCCGTTCCTGGAAAAGGACACAGAGATGCCATCTACAGAGCACTCCTGAGAAGCAAAGTCTTTAAAAAATGCTTCAGCTCTGCGCAACGAAAACACTTTTAAAAATCGTGGGAGAGTAAATAAGGCCATTTCATGTGCAGGCCCACCACCTAGAAGTCTGGACGTGATGGCAGATTTATGCTGCACGGGACAAACTCTATGATTTTCTCATTCTCCCCCTTTCATTTTCCCTTCATAGACATTCAGTCTAGAATATTAAGGGAACAGGGTTATTTATTTATTTATGCCTTTTCAACTTTCCTGATTAAAGAGACAGAGTTTTCTTCTCCCCTGCACATTCCAGTCTGTGTGGATGGGAAGCAGTAGGAATACAGCAAGGACCAGACCATCTCAACAGCAGTGTGATGGCAGCTCCTCCTTCTCCCACCTGTAAAGCCTTTCTCTTTCTCTCAGTTTTAAATGAGTCCTTGAAATGCCCTTGAGCTACACGGCCTAATAGACTAACATTTATACAGACATATGCTCAGCAGTTCATCACATTTGTGTGGAACCTGCAATTCTCCCCTGATAAAGGTATTCAGTGCAGCCCCTTCTTCTGCCCCACTGAAAGATAAAGTACCCTCAAGCTGTGGGGCTGCTAACTTTCTACTGGTGGATCATCCGGCCAAGAACAAATCCTCCAGGGCTTCAAAATCCCCCACTGAACTAGAGGAGTAACTTGAACTCAGCCCCGCAACTGTGGACCCTCACCAGAGAACTTGAGGCTGCTGCAGGCAGGAAGGGAAGGAGCCCTCAGAGTGGCACAAAGGACTGCAGGCAGAAGACAGCTTTAAGGACAGCCAGCCTGGGGCAAATCCCACTTGCAGGGGGTTGGGCCTGGCACCACAGGAGAAAAAATACTGGAACCTGCAAATAAGAGGGGCGAAGGCATCCTCATTTGGATGGCCAAGCACAGCATCTCTGAAGTGAGTAATTATGCATGTCTGGGCACTGCAGGTCCTCTAGCAGCCGTCACGGCCCAGGGTCACTCAAAGATTAGGCTGTTTAATTAAAACAGGGTGTGGAGAAGATTCAGGGGAGGGCAACTTGCCCAAAGACAGCATGGACTGCGCAACCTCTCTGGGAGAGTTGCTGATTAGAGAGTAAGAGGCATCTCTGCCTCAGGGAAGGGGACTCGTCTCTGAAACTCCTCGAACAGGTACTTCACGGTGACTTGTCTTGTTAGCATGGATAAAAGTCCCATCACAGGGCTTGGCTGAACTGGACATATTTCAAGCTCCTCTCCAGCTGGCTAAGTGATTCCAAAGTGGGAGGAGAATGTCCTTGAGATATGATTTCTCTTTCAGACATTTCCACCAGAGGCAGAGGGAGATAAAAACACACCTACACACCACCCCTTTTCACTTGGGTTGATAACCCAGCCCCTCTATAGTGCAGTCATTCCCCAGGCAGGGAGCCACCCCCTCTATGGGTGCTATTGGAAAACACAGAGCTCCAAGTGCCTTACATGTTGACAAGTTCAAGGCACCCTGAAGGAGGAGAGAGCAACAGAGAGAGAGAGAGAGAGAGAGAGGAAAAAACAACAAACCAGAGGTAAGACAGATTCCTCAACTGCAACTTGATGTCTACTTTGTGTATACAGGAAAAACCTGAGAAATCCTTTCTCACTCACCTGCTTCTGAGGATCACACAATGAGAAGAGAAACATGGATATAGTGAATTATTGCCAAATGGTGAAGACCAGTGCTGTGGTTCAAAAGGGGAAGAGCCAATAGATGTGTAAAAGCTAAGGGGTTGTGAGCCTTTCAGCCTTTACAGAAGTGGTTATCTTAGACCATAAAATGGCCCATTTCCTGCATCACAGATAGGTCACTTGAGGCAGGCCAGCCATGAGGGGGAAAGGGAGAGGGTTTGTACCCAGACATATTTGAGTTTGCAGGGCTTACCTGTTCACTGCTTTAACTATCAGCAGGATGTTCTAACTGGTATGGGAGAATTTAACTGTTCTGTTAACTGAGGAAGACCACAACAAATTAAAAGGGCCTTTTTCCACAGCTTTGTCTGTATTTTCATGCAGCCCCCTGTCCCAGCTCTTCCAGCCCTGGGTTCCCCACCAGCTCTGTCAGTGCCCTCCTCGGCTTTGCAGTCCCATGGCTCTTGCAGCCCTGAGAACCCCACTAGTGCCCCCAGGCATTAAGTACTCTTCTTGTTGCTCACTTTTCTTCATTGCCTCTTCAGCAGGGGAACTGATTGTGCTGTAAGAACCCCAATGTACTGATGTTTTATGCAACTGAAGAGAAACTAAACAAATACATTTTTTTAAAAGCGATCTCACTGAGGATTTCCTACTCAGCATCACAGGGTAACAGGCATGACTCCAGCTATACACAAAATAGAGCGCCTGTCACCTTGCACAATGCTGTTTTGCAGGCATTCAGCTCCAGATCCGTGCACCCAAAAGGAGAGCTTGTCATAGTAAACTACAGCAGAAGAGCTAATCCCATGTGACAGGTAGTCTACACCACACTGTGAGCCAGCAGTTGGCTGGCATCCTGTTCTTTCAGGGTGCTGCAGTCACGGGGCAGGGAAGCCATGCTTACGTACACACATGGAGAGCGCTGAGATGGCAGAGCGTGAAAGAGTAAAGTCCTCAGAGCCCTCTGCAAACACACGTGGGCACACATTTGAGCAGGTTACACACACACTTCTCACATGCTTTGGCAAACACGACTGAACGTTGCCGTGGGCCCGGTCACAGACTGGGAACCAAACAGTGCCGACAGCTAGACAGACAAACACCCAGAGACCTCAATGAACCCAGCTGAAAATCACGAAAGCACTAAAAAAATTCTTTCATAAGCTACAAAAACTGTGCAAATTTAGCCACGTGCTTTTTCAGACAGAAATGAAGGGCAATGCACGCAGTCAGTGGCAGACAAATGCTTTTGTGCACCAGTACGGAGCCTCATACAGTCCCTGAAATGTACACTGCCATGCAGGGGGGTTTACATAAAAGCAACCTCTAACTAGAGCTATAGAAAGAAGTATTTTTTGTGTTCACCAGGCCTGAACACTCCTTTGGAGCAACAACTCCAAGTATAACCTAAATGCAGTGGGTACTGTGGCAGCAGGCCAACCTGGAAGCAGCGGTAAGGAACATATAGACATGTCTAGGTATGAAACAAACAACAGAGCATTGGGGAGAAGGATGTGCTCACAGCACCACAGGGCAGCATGGACAGAACCTGGCCATCCTCAGCTACTTGCTGCCCAGGTTTGCCCCTGCCTGGCAGGGAGGAGAAAAAGAAGATGCTCACTCTTTCTACCATTTCAGAATGGAAGTGCCTCCTGCGGAGGCCTTTGAACCATCCAACAGCACAGTGGCTGTTCTCAGCATCTTGCAAATTATATTATCGCATTGTCAGCCTTCACAAAACTGATGGGAAAGGGCCATAGAATCAAGTGATGCAAATCAGTTTGGCTTTGCTGAAGCCATCAGAAAAAAAACCAGCTCCCAGTACCTGATGCTCAGGCTCTGATGCCAGTGGTGAGTTCAGGAGTGGAGCTCAGCTCACCTCCTTAGTGACTCCTGCTCAATATTCTCTTCGTTTTACGCAATTTATCACGTCAGCAGTTTTTTGCAACTTATTGCTACACACAGCCCTGACACTACTCAGAGCACCATGTCACCCACACATCATGCAGTTTTCCTGCAAGAATATAAAGAGAAGCCACTGATTTTCTTAGAACATTTTAGTAGGAAAAAAAAAATTCAGGGAAAACTCTTTCATTCTGCTTAAGCCATGTAGGTTATTACCATAGCAAGCTTCTACCACAGCAAGTGAAGGCAACAGCTGCTGCAGAGATAACGCAAAAAAGTAGATGGATGGACACACCAGTGAGTGTGGGTACGCATAAATGAACCAAGGCAGAGGAGAAAGTCTGATCAGTGAAAAGGCTCCTGCACCATCAGAGCAAACAGCAGCTTTAATCTGCCAGTTAAACGGACGCTGAGGCATCTCCACCAAAAGGATTGTGTCTGCAGCACAGCTGGGATTTGACCTTCAACTTCTCTCCTCTGTCTGCAGAGCACAGAAACTCTGGTTCCCTCATGCTCCTCCTACAGAACAAAAGGAGGGAGGAAGGAGAAGGGGGAAAAAAAGCACTGCCAGAGAGGCCCTAACTCATCTCTTACTCTTGGATAAGTGCAAATTTATGCCTCTGTCTGCCTTTGAGTCTTTATTATCTCCTTAAGTGGCTAGCTTGGTACACAATTTATTATAAAAGCCTGGAATCTACAGTCAAATTACAGATCAATTGAAAACTACACAGAAAACAATTAACATCTGGCAGCGGTTTCATCTATAAAGCTGTCAGAGGCTTTGCCAACCCTGAATTCCCCTTCTGACACCCATATTTCCTCTCCCCAAACTCAGTCTCCTCTTTTGCGTCTCCTGAGTCTGTGGGAGACTGAATATCCCCTCTGCAATCCTGTGGTGGCAAATAGCTGGCTCTGTACCAGCAGGCCACTGCGTGCAGTATGAAAACCAGGCTTGAACACGGGATAACACCTCTAAAGAGATGACTTCCATCAGATGCTACAGGGGGAAAGCAAAGCTGGGACTGCCCCGTTGTTCTGGAGCTCCTGCCTCCTCCTTTCTGAGGTGGAAGGCAGGGTGAGGCCAGGAACCTCGGTCTGTGTTTTGTTGCCATTGCTGATGACTGATCTGCTTCTCCATGTTGTCAGAAGCCTACTAACTTCACAGGCATCTCTGTCCAATTCCAGCAGTAGTCCTCTGCTAGGCAGCCATGTAAAAACCATAGGAAAGATGAAACATGGTGACACGCAACACCATTTGCCACAGAGAAGCCTACCTTTCACAAGGTCTCTCAAAGCCTTTCTTACTGATTGTCAGCTCCCCCTTCCCCTCGGCTCTCCTTGTTTTGTGCCAGTGAGAGGAGAGCGATAAGAAATGGAGATGGCCACAGGCAGCTCTCCAGGCAGTTTTCTGTGTGAGAGTCTGGCCCTCTTTGGGGTCAGAGCTTTGGTGGCTGAAGGGTGATGTGATGAGACCAAAAGGAGAAATCAAGTGGAAAAGCACTGTAACATTTGCAGATACCCTGTTCTTCTAAAAACTTTCCAGTCATTCATTCCTGAGGATAAAAGCTGTCTCCAGCAGCATGTGCCTCCAGCCTTGTGACCAACATGTCATCTCCTCCCCACACAGAGTTTCACTGCTCTTTGATTTACTGGAGAATATGAGGGAGTTGGGAGTTCAATGATCTTGAAAACCCCTTTGTCCATTGTCCCATTCTCTGTCTCTCTCTCTCCACAGACCTTCCACAGCTGATTCCTACTTCTCCACCTCTCACCTGCCCAACACAAAGTCTCTGCTGGTAGCAAGCACTTCCGTGGGCACTGAGGCAGGAACACTGAATCCGCAGGTAGTACTGGTTTCAACAAAGAACACCTGGCTTGGCTTTCCATTGTGTGATGTGATGGGAGCACAGAAAAAAAGATATCTGCTGAGTTCATGCATCCTTCAGGTTGGAGAGCTACTATCCACTTCTGAGGTACAAGTTAATGTATCTCCTGCCCAATGGGCCAAGCCCTGCTCATAATGGGGTTTAAAAGAACAAAGGTGAGGTCAGTGAAGGGCCGACTGCAACATTCCCAGCCACTGCATTTTAACAGTGCTGCTGTAGAAATAATTCATTTCTCTGATGTGCATTTTAGTTTTCATCCTGGATGAAATACTGGAGTTGATATAAAGAACACAGTAATCGACATGAATATGCACTCATCATTTTTGGGACAGTGGGGAAAACCATACTTTGGATACACTTCACCCATCCTTCCCTTTCCACCACTCTCCAGATACGCATCCATCCTTAGCAAAATGCTGACAAATTGCTGCAGAAGTGAACTCCCTGTTTAGGTAGCAGAAACACTGAACTGAGAGTGACAGGAATTGCTGCACAGGAGTAGCTCTGGAGATGCTTGTCTCATGGAAAGCTGAGGAGAGGAAATGGATGAGTGGACTGTGCAAGAAAAGCCTCCGCCCTTCAGTGAGCTAAGAACAGCTGTTGTTGATGATGATTGCTTCCTAATTAGCTTGCTCTTGTATAAGCTTGATAATTTTATGTACCTCCAGAGGAGCAGATTAGCTCTGAATTCACATTGTATCCATTTGTGAAGAGTACCCCATAAATTATTTACCTAACTCTCAGAAATATTAGATCAAGAAAATTCTAAGTATGTCTAATTATATGGCAAGAATAACACAGAGCAGAAAGGCTTGCTGCATTTACAAGTGCACAGAAGTGATAAACTACTTTTAGAAGTCGCTACACATATCCCATGATGCTGCAACCTGCTGCAGGTTTACAGCTGTGCTCTTAACAATATTTCTCCAAATCAGGTTTTGTATGGCAGAAGCACATAGAAACCTAGCCAGAGATTTGTCCTTCAAGAGGCAAAAAAATATACAAACCCAAAACAAAAGTAAAAAACCCAAGTCACTATCTTCAAACACATAAGGTTATCATGGCCATAATGAAACAAAATGAATTTGAGTGTATACTGGTAAATGGCTCTAAACTTCATAAAGACTCTAACAACTTCTCCCAAGTTGCTGGCTCTGAATCACTACTGGTTTAAGTAGAATAACACAGTGATGAATCAGCTATGCTATAATTTTCACTCCATTTTTTGCTATGCTAGTACATTGTTACTTCATTACTATTGAACCGCTATATTTTCTCTGTGCTTTGCAACCAGCATTCTGTTAACCCACGGTGAGCCAGTGTAGGAGAGCTGATACTGAGTTTTGTGGCAGTAGCACCCCGGTTCTTATTTGAAGATGAAAGGAGATGGTAGCACCCTGCAGTATTTACACCCTTATTTCAGGGTGAAGACGACAGATGGGAGAAAGCAGAATGGTACCAATTAATGCCAGCTTCAATTGGAAGAAAGAAAATGTAACACAACATGAAGTTGATATGGGAGAAGAAAAACTAGAGAGAAATGAGTCCACAGAGAGGGTACTGTGAAGTGCAATGGGGACATCTTTCCCCGTTACTGATTGCAGCTTACGTTGACAGTGGGTGCTAGACCCTGTTTCGAATAGATCTTGGTGCCTTAGGCTTCTTTTGTCTCCTTCGGTATTAGAAAAATATTTTGGCTCTTGCTGGAGTCAGGCTACTGAATGCAACAGATCTTTTGTCTGGTTCAATATCACTTTAATGAACAAAGGTGCAAGTGAGAGCAGCCACAGTTCAATCAGCGGCTCTAATCTGTGAATACACACTGAATGTTTATGACCCTGGTAGGTATTGATAAAGCTAAATGGCACTGTCAGGAGCAGACACAGGGGTGGGAACAAGTTTGGTTAGGAACATGGGATGTGAAAAGAAACGACCAAGAAAACAGCAAGAGTTTGAAGATGTAAGCAGATTACCCAAGACACATTGTTTACAGATTCCAATTCTGCAAGAACAGTGCTGGGACCAGGCTCAGTGAGACACAGTCCATAAGGTACGGAACACTCATCCCTTTCTCAACTCTTAAGTAATTTCAAATTCAAATCCCCTGACTTTGCCCAGAAGTTCTCTCCCCACATGGCTCATCTTGACTCGTTGCTTTTGAGCCAGGACTACTTACACTCCTGTTTATTCAAATGCAATAAAGAAAATCTTCCCTAAATCCACAAGGATGCACAGTTACCTATAAACAGGTAGCATCTGTCTGCCACATGGCAGGAAGACAACCCCAGAGCTTAATAGAACCTCTTCCAGACTGAGCCCATCACAGACCTGTATCTCCTTTTTCCAAATTCTGGGAAAAGGCATCATGAGATTCCTGTTGAAATGGACTTAAGGATCTTTAAAAGACACCCAAGGGCAACTATAGAAAATTTAGAAGTCCAGTACCACTAATGGAGACTAGTGTTTGCCTCGTGTTTTTGTAGAAGAGAGATTAACAGGGGACACACGTACCATAGTAAAGGAATGTTTCATGGTTGAAAGGTTAATTCTTGATTTGATTTGTTTCAGAAGTATTGGAAATTTGATGGAGGAGGGTGATGTGGTGGAGGATTAAGAGGACTCTGATCAAGGAAGGGAATGATTACTGAGATAGACCCTCACGCGCAGGGAGAATCTCGTGATTCCTCCCAAAAATATATCTATTTGATTTCCTTGTAAAGCTTTTCTGTTGCTGGCTCCAATCAGTAATCCTCACACTCCTAACACACGCAGCTTGTGGCTGTGTTACCCCCCTTCCCCTGCCCGTGCACCCTTCCTGGGCCACAAGTCAGTTCAGGGCTGTGTAGATGGATTTGCTGTGGAAAGATGATAAAGAGGCGGCGGGGCGGGGGAAGGAGGAGGGAATTTAAGAGTGAGGGAGAGCAGTTGAAACCAAAATCCAGAAGTTGAATCCCTCATGCTGAATGTTAACTTACAGAAAAGTAACCCAACAACCTTGAAATAGAGCAAAGCTCAATTTAAATTCATTACATTTAAATTAAATTTAAAGCCCATGTAAATGATTGACTTAGTTAAGAATATGTCATGTGGAAGAGAAAAAGTGCAGCAGCGACATGCCAGGCAGCTTTGGCTAATTTTACAATTCACAGCGAAATCTTTATACTCTGATTGCAATTTAAAAAAATAAGCATATAACTTATTAGCATCAATATTAGAGCCAGAATTTATACTTCTTCCCAAGAACTCATTGAATGTTTTGAAAACTTCACACACTTCATTGACTGAAATGTGTCTACTTTGCTGGGGGTAGGACGGACAGGGACCTCCACAGCAGGTATTGAAGAGAAAAAAAAAAAAAAGAAAAAAGAACATAGAAAGAATAAATGCAATTATTCCTTAGTGGAATTTTGTTTCTCTCTCAGGACACAGGCTCTGAAGTGGGTAAAAATGCTTCAGGATCCTTAACTACCATGACCTTAATTCCAATGCAAAAGAACAGCTCACTTTTATTCAATTGAGAGAAGAGTTACTACATTTTTGAACCTTTTTTTTGCATACTTAATCTACTGACAGTTACCACCGACACCAGTGGGCACCGGGTCGCAGTCTGAAGGATTATGTCACTGGAGCTTTATAGAACTACATGATTTGTAAGAATATTAATGATAACATTAATAAATTAATTCCAAATATGCTCTGTGCGTATCTGTGCCCTCCCTGCTACATCACACAATGATTTTATTGGGCTGGTTTTGGTCTACTGCACCAAAATTGCTTTTGTTTATTTTTTATGAGAAAAATGGCCCTGTATACACATTTATAATCTTTACTATATTCCAGCATGCTTGCTAAAACTTAGAAATAACAAAATTATGGCACTGTGGAACCAATCTTTTAATCTGTTACTGTGTGGTCAGAATAGGATGATTAAGAGGAGACTGAGTAGTCTTAAAATCAGACTATTCAAGTCACATAACTCTCTCTCATAGTTTTCACTTCAAAGGTAACTTTTATTTTCCTGCATGAAGTGCAGATGAGCACCATGGCTGAGTGAGGCGTCCTACACTTACTTTGACCCCAATTTGATGAACAAGAGATTGCCCCAGTGAAGTGCCTCAAAGACATACTCTACCATAAAATTGGGAGCAGCCGGGGATGAGGAAATATAGGTGTTTGGAGGGAAATGGGTTAATACTCGTACAGAAAAGCAACTGTTTCTGCTGGGACTCATACATTATTTTTTTCAGCAGCCACTCCAGAAGTGTTATTACCTATGTATGGCTTTTTTGCTTTTCTTGTCATAGTTTTTCCCGAGATGAACAGGAGCTGGGTATATCTTGTAAATAGAACAGAGTGAAAGAGAACTGTACATGCTTCCCCCTAAATGCCATAAGAAGAGACATACTTTATAAATACAATTGTTGTGCTTCATTTCATCTTCTTATTGGTGCTGGTTCCAAGCAAGTAGGACTTCAAGAGTTGGTCAATTTAATGCAAGAGGAATGAATGATGCAGAAGCTCATGAGCTCTGTTTCTAATTTAGGCTGTGCTGCTGGGAATCAGGGGTAACACAGCTGAAAGCAAAGGACAGGCCCTTGCATGCAAACAGCACAAAATCAGAAAGGGCCTCTCTAAGTCTCGGTGTCGCTCCCTTCACAAGAAGGGAGCCAATCCGCCCCTGAGGCAAATGCTCCCAAGCACTATTAAATAAACAAGAAGAGAAAAATAATTTACTTAGAAACCATGTATCTTTTTCCAGGAACACAATGGCTTCTTTTCCTTTCTTTTTCTCTTCTTTTTTCATAGAGCATGCAGTGAATCTGCTGCCATAGGAAGCTGCAGGGGCAGATTGTATCAGCAGGTTAAACACCAGGACAAATGCATGGACAACGAGGTCACAAAGAGATATGAAAGCAAATAGGGAGAAATGCATCTCCTAATGTCCCCAGCCCAATGACTGTGTATGCTGGAGGAATACGAAGCAAACTGCAGAAATCGTGCAGATTCTTTTCTGAAAAAGCTTTCTTTTTTTTGCACAGGTTGCAGAAAAGGGTACTGGCCTAGACTACGGTTCTCACCCTTGAGGGAATTGCTTGTACTCATGGATGAAACCTCATCCTCCTGAAGAGCAGAGTTGCATCAGGCTGCTACAGGACGAGAGTCTAAGTCAGGGGCAGCCATCCTTCCTCACCCAGTGAGCGGCATTTGGAAACCCTGGCAGCAAAACCACGCAGACTCTATCTTTGGAAGTCAGTGGATGAAGGGGCATGAGGAAGAGATCACACATGGGAAACTGTCTCCTCTGGGTCTCGATAGCTACAGCACAGGATGAAGCTGCAGATGCAGCTGGTTTCCAGTATGACCCAACACTGGCATAGCATCCGATGCTGAGTTGTTTCCTCCTGCAAACAGGAATCTGGATTACCCACCAGCAGCACTCTGTTTCTGGTTTAGTAACAGGGCCCTGGTCTAAAAGTTGTACTTGAAGCACACCCAAGCAGTAGTTTGTTCATTAAGAACAGATTCAGGCAAGCAAAGAGCACCGATTTCTTTCCCTTACTCCCTGTGTCTCGACCCTGAAGTGCTTCCTCCCATGAAGGCTCATGGCTGAGGTGCGGCGCAGAGCCCCTTTAAAAGATGGCAGTGCCCTACTGCTTGAAGAATTGCTCCCAAAAGTAATCAAGCGTCTCACAGAAAGGGGTCTTGAAAGCTAGGCACACCAATTTAAAGATTTAGCTAGAAGATTTTGACAAAGCTTCTTTAAATGGAGCAGATATTTGTCTCAGTGAATGGAAAAATACAGTACGAATTAAGTCTGCAGAATGAGAACACTGGAGGAAGCGACCTGCATTGACTGGTAGCCAATACTGCACCCCTCATGATGTGTAACTAATAACAGCACGCTAGACATTCGGCTTGCACATTAAATATTAATAACATTTTTCTTCTGACTCATCATTAAGCCAGAGCCTTGCTGCACAGAGCAAACTGATTTACAGACCATCCGTGGCAGGCTCCAGCGCTGCCCATGTTGCTCAGCTGAACACCTGCTATCCTGAGGTTTGGTGAGGGACTGGCAAGCGAGCTAGGTCAGAAATGGGAGGCTTTGAAGTGGAGGAAAACAACCACCCAGGCAGGCAGGCAGACAGACAACCCAGTCTTCTGACTGCACCTCTGCCCACAGATAATAAATAGCATGGGAAACAAATCTCTGCAAGGAGCCAAAGTCCGACTGCTTGGCTCTGAGGATGCTGCAGGTGCAGCTGGCGCGCAGTGTTCCCCTGCCCATTTGCTTCTCAGATAAATTTGATGGCACCTCTAATCTTCTGGGGAAGCCTTCCACAAGCAAGAGAACACTCTCAGAACGCTACTACGACTGTTATTATTTTCATAGTGAGGAAGAGGACCTATTATTCCCTTGAAAAAATGCTAGTCTCAGCCTTGTTTATATTAAGAGAGAGTCTGACTGCTCCTTTATACCTCTTCTCTTTGCAGACAAGGTGGTTTCCACTTCAGAAGCTTACCCTGCCTGCAGCTAGAAAGAACTGTTTGCCTGATCCATGGGAGAGCATTTTGCAGGGAGATTTAGACAAGCCATTTTTGAAATATGGGACTCAGCAAACTATAAGTGATGTATAACAATTGGAAAATGCTTTCAGTGATTCTTACCAACACCCTATCAAAAAAGCAGATCGTCTTAGAAGCTTCAAATATAATTTCTTTGAAAGAACCCGGTGAGTTCAAGCAGTACGGAATCCATTTTGAAAAGGCGAAAAGAAAACTTGAGAAGTGAGTCAATGATGAATTAGAAACATCAGAAGAGGGTCATATTTTTAAAGAAGGTGCCAGACATTTCCCAAAGAACTGTGCTTTCATTTAAAAGACTAAATAAATAAAAAAGTAGTAACTCTCTAATCCTTTTTCCCTATGAAGTTTTCAAAACGTAGGTAGATCACTAGAGGGTTTTTTACACACAGTGACTTTTTTTAGAGAAAGGTGTGTGATTTATTTCATTCTGAGGCCCTTGGGGCCAGGGGGCGGGGTGGGAGAGAGAAATGTGTGAGAATGCCAGGCAAACCCTTCACACTTCCCTCATGATAGCTAGGAGTACTCTTCCTTCACTTCCTGCTTTGCAGAGATCCTAGATCAGCTGTCAGTATTTCTCAGAAGATACTGTGGCAGGCCAGGATGCAAAAGGCCAGAGTCCTATTCACCTCCTTGGGGATCTTTGACAAATGACTTGAAAACTACTTGTGCCCAGCTTTCTGGGTCTATGAAGCAGAAGGAGTAAACTACACAGGCCTCCTTCCTCGTCTCTCTGAGGTCTCTTGAGCCACAGAGTGACACAAAGACAGGCTCGTGTCCACCTGCAGGAGTTTGCAAGTGTTAAGTGTACGTCTGCATAGGCAGGCAGACATGAACATTTGTGATCGCTCCATTATATTCATCCTTCCTTTCTCCAAGTCACAGAGGAGAACTGCACGCCTGCATATCCTCCATCATTTCCCACAGCCCACATTTCCTTCCAAACATAGCGCTCTGTTCTGCCGCACAGAGCAGCTGCGTCACTGATAGAAACTTCCAGTGTTCCTCCCTCACCTCTTTTTGTCTGTAAAGGGCTCATTAATACCTTCTACATAAAGGTCCCTACCTACAATAATATTGCTGTGCTGCTCAGCAAAGATTGATGCTTACAGGGGAGTGGTGCCATATTGTCAAAAGTTTATTACTCTTGTGAAATCTGCTTCAGAGAATTAAAAAGGTGTAGACAACTAGCAACTTTTAAAGTAAGTGAATAAAGTGCGTGTTGTGATTCACCATCTTTGCTCTTTTTTGTTCTTATTGTTATTATCATCTCTGTTTGCTAATTTGCAGGGTGTCACTATCACACAAGAATTTGCCAGACTTTCTCACGTTTATCTTGTGTGTTGCCCTTTGTTGCTCAGCTGTTTTGAGGCACAACAATGAGACAGCTCTCTAAAAACTGGTACTATTTTAATTGCTTTCTGCTCAGAAGCAGGGGGTAGGTCCTGTACCTGTTGGCACAATTGCTGAATCGAAGCCTGCCAGCTACAGAGCCATCTCCAAAACTCTCATCCCCTATCAAAGCATCACATGTTCATGTAAAAGCACTGCAGAGGTTTAGATCATTACCCAGAAACAATTGTCAATAAAATAGCATTAGAAACAAATCAAAGCACCAATAAAAGATACTTGTTTCCAGATGAAGTCTGTGTGCCAATTAAAATACTTCAAGATCTGTGAAAGAAGAGGTCACTTGACCATTCAAAGAGCATAAAGAAGAAAACCAGGACAGAGGGAAAAAAAGAAAAGGGGAGCATCAAGGGAAAACTGATCTCTGCATGGGATTGCTGTTCAGAGGAACCAATTTGTGTTGATGAGTTGGACATTTAAGAGCTGATAGCATGTTGTGCTGTCTAATATGACATTGGTGGCTATGGGATTTCTTCAGCAGCAACTTTATTCACTAAGATCCAAGTACCAGATAATGAACTGCACAGATAGGTAACATTTCTCTGTGTCAGCGTTAGAGGCAGCAGGTTGTCAGCTGAATTTTCTCTGTTCCAGCACTGAAGGCTGGGAGGGAACCGAGTTGGTTGGTTCTTTCAGGAACCTTCTACAGTCTATATTTTCTTCTGGCAGATTCTGGGGCTCGCAGAGCATCCAAGCCCTCACGGGCTTTTCTCTGAGATAATTTGGCCTGTTAAGGCACGACGAGCAATGTGCTAGGAGTCCCTGCTCCCCAGGAAGCTACTGGAGTAAACATCTCCTCACCTGCACCGTGCAGTGCAGGGGAGTGCCCACACCTCCCACTGCCTCCGTGAGACCTCTCTGCACTGTCCCAGTAAGAAAATGCCGGGTGTGCGTGGAGCTGCTTCATGTGAGACACAGGCTGCCTCGTCACTGCTTACTCTAAGCACTCCCAAAAAAACCACATTCACATCGGGGAGATGAAGGTGCTGTATCTTCTATATGCTTTTTTTTTTTTTTNTTTTTTTGGTGATTACTCTCCTGCCCCCTCATCACTATTTTCTTGGGTTTTGTTTATTTCGCAGAGTTTGCTTACCTATAATGGCTAAGCCAGAGGGAAAAACACATGATCTTGCTAAATCGTTTCAATGTATCTGCCTTCTACTCTTATGGTGTACAGCTAGCACTTCAGATCACAAAAAAAGGCTGAGAAAGTGTGACCAATCATGCCAATTTCAGGAGAAGAAAGCTTCAAGAAATAAAAACCCAAACCCCAGCTCATCAGGACGAAATAATTGAGCCATCTAATTGCCTACACTGAATAAACTGTGACCGGTGGTGATAATTTCTAAAAGATTTAGTTTTAAAATATTAGCAATACAGATAAGGGATTAACACTAATACTGTAGGTGACTAATCTTGACTGTGCCTTTTTTAACAACAGCGTTTCTACCACCACCATAAAGGAAATTAGCAGTGATAATTAGATCAAATCCTTTATGTCAGTAATCCCACTTGAAGATATTTTCAGAAGGTTGGAGGTTTAAGGTAATTTCCTGTGTGTGTCCAAGACTCATTAATTAATATTGATACTTAATGTATTCCAGGCTTACATTTCTTGGTTATACTCAGAGCTGTGCCCAACTCACTCATGTGAGACAATAGTTTAGTCACACTAGAAAATACCTGTCCATTCAGCATCAAAAATTATCAAGCAACAAATCAGAGACCTGTGAAATTGTCTTACATATCAAGAGAATTGGGTTTCTCTGTATCTAAGCAATTTATGTCTTCTTTTTTCCTTCCCATTGAACTACCCTTAAAACCCTGCATTTAAAGTAAAATTAATCTCGTGTCGTGACAATATTTTCCCCAACAATTGATACTGCTTATGTCATTAAGATTTCTTCCCTAAAGATCAATCTCTAAATTCCTGAAAATAAATATAGTGTCATTACTTTCTTTTTAATAATTTTATGTAGAGAAGGGGAGAGGGAAAAAGGGAGGGAGGGAGGGAGAAAATATTCCAGATTCACAGCACCCACCCCGCCAACCCCCCCAACCAAATAAAAAGTATAAGACTAAAAGTGCATGACTTATAAACTTCACCACTATTGAAGTCAATTGTATGATTCTGAGGGCTTACACAATTATTCTGCCACGGTCTCTTCATGTTTTTGTTCCTAGTGGTTGAAGATCCATTGCTGAACAATCTCTCCCCACACCATACCCTTAGCTCCTTATTTCCGGGCACCTCAGTAAGGCTAGACTAAACCACAAAAATCAAAGAAATTATTGTTTGATTAAGGTTAAATCCCAGCTTGCCTATCTCAAACCTCCTGCCGAGGTGCCGAGGTACTGCACAAACTCCAATGAGGAAAATACTTCAAGGTTCTTGGAAAGAAACCGCACCACAAAAACTACCTTCGAGAGCTGTGTTTTTGCTGATCATTCACCAGTCTGACAAAAGCAGGAATGGCCACTTACCTGAAAATAAAAAGAGAAAGAAATATCCATGATTATTCATGTTTTTAAGGGAAATTACGCTTTGTACAAAACGAGGAAGAATAAAATGATTATGGTGCACTGGCAGACTGTGTGTGGGATACTCAGGGCTGCAAAAGCAGGGAATCAGCCTGAACATACAATGGCAGAACTGTATGAGAAAGCCAGGGCTGAAATAGGGAAGGATAAGATTGGAAACAATTAGGGTACGTTTGTAAATCAGTAGCAAAACATGACAGCGTTTTCTGCCTGCAAAGATGTCACAAATGAAGGCAGCAGCCACATTTTCTGGAGTTTCCTTCCTATTTTCTGCCTTTCACCTGTTTCTGCAATGAAAATTTTCTTCCAGTGTACAGGTGGAATGTGTCTCTTTCTGCTGATTGAAGGATTTCATCTCTGCAATAGATGTTAAGTTCAGTGGAATAATTTCTGAATCCTGCCACGATATTCTTCTCCTGCCCCCTCTCCATCAAGAAAACCAAACAAAAAAAGTCAGAGGAACCTGCAAAGAAATTCCTTTCTGTGCAACTTGTGTAGAGTCCTATTAGCAGCAACACAGCAGGCCATTGATTGGGGAGGGAAAAAAGGCTTTGTTTATGGCAATGGATTTTAATGCTCCTGGTGATAGTTTATTTCATTGGAATTTTTGCAGAGTTGGCTATTACACTGATGGAAACCCTCAGAACGGACTGATTTTAACAAGGGTGGGGTGAAAACAAGTGGCAGCGCTTATTTTTTGAAAAATATTGTTATTAAATAATTTGAAACACATTGATAAAATGTGTCTGAGCGTTATGCTGCAGTAATTTATAATACAAATTAAATTTCTATTGACAAATGGCAATTTAATCCAGTGACTAACTTCAAGAATGTGAATTCCTCTGCTGTTTTTCTTTCTTTTCTTTTTTTTTTTTAAAGACATAATATATAGCGCATGAAGCAGGATACGTGCTGGGATAACCAGATGCTGTGCTGTTGCTGGCCTCAGACTTGTGTTCTGCCTAATCTCCCCAAAGGATGCACAACTGGGAGTAACCTAACCAGCTCCCTTATCATCTTTAAGTTTGGATCAACCCTGGGAAGTATCCACAGGGAATCCCTCCTGCATAAATACTTGGTTTCAAGTTAAGCAGTGTCTTTTGCATGCCTGAAGTCACCCTGTCTACTCCCATCCCAAGAAAATCCCCACAGGGGACAAAACCCAACACAAATCCTCAACTCTCTTGAAATTAATTCACCTAGACGATTTAAAATAGAAATGAGATCACGATCTTGTCCTTGACATATCCTTAAGGAACAAACAAAGGACTGAAGGATCGAGCCACCCGCTGTGCTGTCTATCCTTTTGCAAATACATCCCGAGACAGGTGTACCCATCGACTCAGAGATGCTGAGCCCTTTGCAGGAGCACTGCAGAGCTCCCAGCTGTAATGGGATACTGGGAAATCAGATCATCCTACATTTAAACTGATTTCTGTCACTGATACTCTTTGCACTACAGAAGTAGCATTTAACGCAATAACATGCTGCTGCATGGTCACTTAATTCTAGAAGTAAATTCAATATTTGCTGGCATCCCCTATCCAAAGATACAAAGTGTACACATGTATTGGAGCTGTTAGTTAGAATTACCTTTGCAATGCCTCCCGGGGAAAACCAGAACAGCTTAGGCATCTGTCTGGGAAGAAAGGGTTGTCATTCTCGCCCTGTACAAAATTGTGTACAAATTGTTCTGTCGCTTGCTTTGTATTGCCATTGCGGCCCAGTTGCTGTCTTGGCCACACGTGGGTTTTGCTGCAAGAAATAAGAAGGGCCTATTCCCATTGCTTGCAATATTTTCAAAGAAGGAACTGGGGTAGAACAATGGAAACAAACACAATGTCCTCGTGACACCACTTGCATGTAGTTAGGAGCAGGTAGAGGACAATGCCAATGTTCTTCTGACATTTCCAGTGGAAAAAGATTTCTTAGGAAAGCTGTCTCCCAAGTGCACTATCCAGAGCCCCGTTAAGAACTCTGAATGTTTTCCTCTAAGATACAGTTTTATCAATTTATTTTGGAGCCTCCTTTTCTGGCTGAAGGAAGTATGAAGAGGGAAATACGAATATAAAAAATACCGGAGACATATGAATTTGGTTTTAAACCTCTAAATGGGTTCAGTCAAAGGACAGGATAAGCGTTGATAGAGATTGTCTGACAGGTGTTATCTTAAAAAGCAGACCTGAGTGACAGAATATCTGGGAGCTGGGTTCAGTGTTTGCACTGGCTCATTTTGTGACCCTAGATAAGCTTGTGCCCTGCCTTGTTAAGTGATACTCATCAGGACAGTCCCACCATTCGTTAAGTCTGTTAAGATGCTTCAAGAGATGAAAGGTACTGTTTTCTATCACACAGGATGACCAACTGGCGAAACTTCCCTGCTGTAACTGGACACAGTAGGCCCATGACAAAATCCACCTTCTGACTCAAAGTAAGGATACAAATTTTGGTTACATTTGTTGTGAGAAGAATCTCCCTCAATTTCTCCTAAGGAAGCTGTTCCACTTCAGTTAAACAAATATTACTTGCCCAGAGCAAGATTGAGTGTAACTCTGTCGTAATTAAGGCTTCCAGTCCTGGTTTCAAGGAAATGAGCAGGATTTTACATCTTCAGTTATTCTTCCCACTCCTGTAATGAAAGTTTCCCTAATTCAATTCAAACTTGCAAACATCTGCAGGGTAGGTGACACGAATAACATTGTGTTTTGCAGCAAATACACATCTTGTCAAAAATACCTCCTCCAGCTCTTGTTCCAACGCCATCTGTGGGAGAAACTTGACTGAGTTCGCTGTGCCTCTACAGAAATACCAGCGGCTGAGCACGATGGTGGCTGAGAGAGGCAGTGACACAGACCGGACCCCAACACCCCTTCTGCCGGGACCAGGCTCTCCCTGAGGTTTTCCCTCCACGAGCTGACCTATCCTTTCCCTTGCTTAGCTGGAGAATCTTGATGAGAAGAGAGCCCGCGGTGGGATGGCTGCAAATGTAATGCAATCAGAAGATAATGACTTCAGAAGGAGAGGGGAGGGAGGGGATAATCAGCAGAGGCAGATGAACTCCCAAGATATAAAAAAAAAAAAAAAGACTCTGTTTTCATGCAGATGTCCCTAGTAATGAAGAATGAGAGAAGAGGAATACTGAGAAAGAGGTGAAATGGAAGCTGATTTGTTTCTAAATAGCACTATTTCAGTCTTCTATGGGGTGTAAGTTGCTTCTTAAACTAAGAGTGTCTGAAAATACCCCAGAAAAACTCAGACCTCTCAGCCATCTCTCTCTCTCTCTATTATACTCATATCCATACCACAATTTAGAGTTAGCTTTGGTGGGAATTGGGGACGGGAATATAAAATATGCAGGGAACATCCCTGTCTCCCTTCAGGCTCAGGTTGAGCTAGGTGTCTATGAAAATATTATGCAAATGTGACAGTGTTTTCTTTGGGCAAGCCATTTAACTGGAGCTTTCAACACCTCAGAAGCCTGGTGACAAAGGGTGTGGGTAATGATAAATGCAATTTATTTACAATGAGCATGAAAGAGAAGGTGTAGGCAGCTGCTCCT
Organism: Mohoua ochrocephala; assembly: GCA_013398855.1. NCBI lineage: Eukaryota > Metazoa > Chordata > Aves > Passeriformes > Acanthizidae > Mohoua > Mohoua ochrocephala. The sequence continues at coordinate 625,293 of VZTA01010965.1, forward strand.
ACAGGTGATCTCTCCCCTGCTCACCCTACACACTCAATCACAGACTTCAGCCTTTCCCTCATGATGCCTGCATGTTTCCTGGGGTGAGAGGTTTCCAGGGATCATTCTACTCAGAGAACAGTCTCTCCCTGTTCAGATTCTGCATTTTGTATTCAGGTATGTGACTTCCACAGGCAAGAAGCTTTAACTTCAAAAAACAAAACAGTAAATGACCTGACCTTGGCAAGCCTCATACAAATTCTGACCCAGGGTTCAGATCTGGAAGAACCTGTGAAGATTTTCAACCCCTTTGATGAGAAACTGGATACGGATACAGTAATACATCACTCTCGTACGAATCCTCCCCAGCCTAATTGTATCAATACTTAATGGCAACAGCTCTGAGCAGTACACCTGCACTGCTGGATGTGCAGCTACCAAATCTAATGACAGACTGCTGGGTACCACAGGGGGCTGCTGTGCAAAAAAACAAAGCTAGGAAGTCTTCCAGTGCACATTGCGAGAGCCCATGTTGTGGCTGATAAAATCAGAAGCCTTGACTTCTCAGGTGGTTCTGTACGTCTCCTTTCATCCCTCCATATACCTGAGCGTAGGCGTTAGCATCAGCATCCTGCACGATTCCACCACGCATCCGTACGCTCTGCCTCTTTTCATTCCCTCAGCAGATGAAGCAGCTAAGCTATTCTCCTTTTCCTGCGCTAAATGCCTGCTCTGTTAGAAAGTGCTGCCACACTTGCATCAGCAAATTAAGCTGGGATGGCTGAGGGCATTATGGCCTGCAGCTCTCCATCAAACCTCTCTCCCAGAGATTGCAGATTCCACATAAGGGACAACCAAACAGCTCCTGGGTCAGCTGCTGCACTTTACAGCTCACTCGATTAGCATGAATCAAATTGATGTCAGCTTCCTTTACCAGGCTGGCTGTAAAACTGTTCTAGGGAAGGGGCTGCTTCATGAGCCATTCAGCTGTCCCTGCTGTGGGGTGGCAACATCTGGCAGAAGCTCGACGCTGAAACCACTTGCCCCCCACAAACTTCATTAGTTGCTGAGTGAATGAAAAAAATTCACAGCCTGTTCCATCCCAGAAATAGCTGCTGTACGGGAAGAATAGCAGGTGAGGTGACCTCTATACAAACAGGCTTCCAAAGGATGATCGAACATAGGAAAGGTGTAATGAAGTAAGTTTTTCTTTATGATTATTACCTCTGAGATCAAATACTCTCTTTAAAGAAACCCTAATCCTTTTTAATTTGCTCTAAGTAAAACCATTGCTTATAAGTACCACAATGGCATTAGTAACTATGCAACAATTTTATGCCAAGGCACTATTAAAAATGGCTTCAAGTCCAAAGTAGGCCTAATAAAGAGTTAATAAATCACTTGGTCTCAAAAAAACCCCCTTAAAATTATAGTTTACTGAAAAACCTCACATTACTTTTTATTAATGCCACATAAAGTAGTTGTGTAATTAGAAATTAACTTACAAGGTGACACAATTTACTCGACAACGATTCACAGGATTTGTATGGCACTTAGCATCCCCAAAAGATCCCAAAATACTGTTTTACAAATATGTGCCAGGGTCCAAGTGTTGCTACATTCAGCCCAGGATTTCAGCCAGCTCTGGGCTGGAAGCAGTTAAGCACTTATTAGAGTACATCAGCGCTCTTCAGGAATTTCAGAAGGAGCCTGAAGAACACAGCGCTCAACTCAAGGAGGGAGACAAAGTAATATCATTCTTCAGAAATATGGTTGGGACACAGGGGTTGGTATTGTTTCATTCGCAACAAATGATGATGGCACTTTCCAAGGCTGAAGAATATCATTACTTGCAGCCCGGGCCGTGTCAGCGATGTGACCTCTCCTCACAACCCAGCCCATCTCCGGCGCTGCTCCGGGCAGGCTTTCAGCTTGTGGATTTCTTTGTGTAGTTCCTTATGGCAGTGCGGGGTTCCTTGGAAAAGATGTGTTTCACTGACTACACTCAATCTCATCTAGTTTACAGAGACTGATTAAATTAGAAGCAGCAATAATGAAATTAGAAGTAAGACAGTTAGGACTCTCGTGGAAGGTGCACTTCCATCCTGTTACTGTACAGGGAAAGTGCTAGCATGAAAAAATAATTCTGTGGGCTTTAGAGCCCCTTTCTTCCCTTTTATCTTGTAGTGCACATATTGTGGTTTATTAAGTCTGTATGATAAGTAAATTAAAAACCTCTACTTTGGCTTCATCTTATAGAGGAGAGAGACAGACAAAAATCAGTAAGTTTGGGACAGAACAGGCAAAACCACCTCATCCTCATATGCATTTTAACAAGTGGCTCATCTATCACATTTGGAAATAAGGAAATTTAGAGTGGATTAAAATCTTCTTTGGGACAGAGCACATCTTTAAAAGGAAGCAAAACAGCCAGATCACTGAGCTCCACCCTGGACAAGTAATGCCCCAAGGTGAAGAATCTGGTGTTGAGATTTGCCTGGAAGTATCTGTGTCTGTATCGCTGAAGGGCAGAGCCAGGAAGCGATCTTTGGTGGATTCTGCTAAAAATAACTCACCCTACACACTCAGTGCTGCAAATGATGCCCCTGGCCCATGTTTAAAGGACCACAGGTCATGCCTAAAGCACCTTGGTAAGAAAGTGGCAAGAAGGCTGCAATGCCTTGACAAAAATAAATAAGTAACTTGCTGGTACTTAGCCCTGAGATGAGCAACAGACTGAACAGATTTACAGCTGCAAACGATTCCGTGATACTTTAGGGGTTTTTTAAAAGATCATTTCCATGCCTTTTTGAAGTCACGAAATTAAAGAAACAAGTAAATGCCCTCGAATGCTTCTGCTTACAAACCGGAACCCGATTATGCAAGCCAAAACTGGTCCGGTTTGAAATTCATTTGTCTGTGGTTTCCCTCAGAAGTTTCAAATGCACTGTTTAAATGCAAGAGCCTCCCAGCGAGGTGTGTGTTGTAAAAGCTTGAGCAGTTTGGATGCAACTCCTGAGTCATGCAACTCCTGCCATGTTTGTTTCCTCACTTGCCTGAATGAATCTTTAACTCCTCAAAGCAAATTTTGAGTGCAGGTATTGGCAAATGTGAATTCAAAATATGTTGTCAGTGAGCTTTACCTGAAACCTACTCTTTTTACAAACCTTGCTCATCATAAATGTGCTCACTGGAATAATCACGGGATATGGATGCCAAGAGAGTGTCAATGCAATCAAGACAAATTGGTGAAAGAACTGAGAAAGCTACTTGACAGCACTCATCCAGCCTGGATGAAGACTACTTAAACATTCCCCCTGCTTTCCTGCGCCACAGGAGGTCCCCTGGCACCAGAGTGCTTGTGCTCTGCCTCACACAGCGCCGGGCCCCCCACGCCTCCACCGCCGACCGCGCGGGGCTCCGCTACCTGAACTAAAACATCTGCTGGCTGGCTGCAGCTGGAGGCTTTTATCACAGCTGCACACCAGCCATGACAGACGGATGGGGGACACGTTTACCCAAAATGTTACATCTTTCCATTGTCATCTCAGTCGGGGAGTTCAGCTCCCCAGTTCCACTCCGCGACGACATCGAGCACGGGCCGTCAGGGCAGATCGAACACAGGAAGCCTTTAAGGAGAGCTGAAAATTGTAACAAGGGCATTATCATGAATCAGCTTGGGATTGATTAAACACTGTGTCATTTTGGGATGGCTCGGCCTCTGGGCCACGGACTGTCAAAATGAGAAATATGGACTAAAAAAACCTAAAAATGGTTTTAAGCCAAAGCTGAATATAGTTATGAAAGAAACAAAATGATACAACTGCCAAAACCAGCAAGGGCTTCAAAGCAGACACCTAGGGCATTTTAAATCTTATATAAGATGTCCTCAGGCACTTGACAGATCTTTTAATGCACTTGTGAGCAAGCTAGGTTACAATGTTAAGCCCTTCTATTGAAAGTCTGTCTTCTGTCCATTTTTTTGCCACCTCAGACGCTCCCTCTATCTCGAACACTGTGATGTCACTGCTGACATTTTAGGATCTTAGAGGAACCCAGCACTTCCTTGCCTATTTCTGACAGTAGCAGCTGCTAGTTATTTAGCAGCATCATTTTAAAATTATTTGGAAGAAGGTGACTGTTGCATCTGGCATGGTGTAAAAGACCAATGGCTAAATAACTATCAAAACACTCAGGATGACTGTAGCCAAAGCTTCTGCGCACAAAACCTACAACACCGAACCATCAACATAAGAACGTAGCCAAATACCTCCACTATGGTTTGGCAAAGGATTACTATGGTCATCAGACCTACAGCAACAAGACCTCCTGGTCGTTCACTGTGGGATGAGCAGCAGTGGCAGAAGCCACGCTCGGCATCTGCTTGCTTGCTTGGTTCAATGTAATGCAGAGGTTTCAATAAATACAATTTATTTAACAATGAGATAAGTTGCAATCTCTATGGCTATAGCAGAAGAATTTGAAGTAGAGTTGGTTGAACATTTTCAACCAACTCTTTTCTGGTCAAAATGTGATTCTTAGTGGAAGGCAAAACACTTCAAGTCTCAGGAAGACTGTCTGAGGGGTGTCAGAGAGACCCAAATCAAGTACTTAACATTTTAATTGCAAAAGCAGAGCAGACATTTTAACACAATTGTGCTACGTTAGAATGCTTGAAGAGTTTTGGGTGAGATCCAACATGGATCAAAAATGAAATGCAGAAACTCGGAAGTTGTCGTGATACAGAATTATCACTCTCCAGCCTGCCTGAGTTTTGAAAAGGCTGGGGAAGGGGAGGTGGGGGAGGGTAGCTGTTGCTTTTTAAGATCAGCATTAGAAATGGGGTGATGCCAGAGAAAGGAGATTCAAAATTTAAATGTGACAAAGTTCGGAGGTGCGTGGGCTCAAGTTTGTAGTCTGGGCTGTTAAAGAGATAACACACAGGCTTGAAGCCACTTCTAAAATTATACCTAAAAATCAGAATGTATCCTTCAGAGACAGGGTCCAAGTGTGATCTTTGCTGACAACAGCTATGAATCCAGCTACTTAAGAGACCATCTCTATGGATTCCCAGATATGCTGATGAGCTGGCAGTTGACAATGTGTGTGTCAAGGATAACATTTTGTCATATGTATCAACGATGACATTTAATTTCTGCATGAAATTTCTGCATTTATTTTCTGGATGAAAACTGTCCAGTCCCCTAAAGAAATAAAATGCTTGTTAAAAGCAAGAGGCTGTTTGATCTTGCCTTTGTGGAATTTCAAGCCTCTGACTTGCAAATCTTGTTCAACTATCATCTTTGAACCGCAGCACTAGCCTTCTGTTTGCACAGAGGCTTATGCTAAGTTGACAAATTCCGATGGCCCATATAGGCTGCCTTCTCACTGAGGGCACCGTCTTAATGGTACAAGGAATGAGAATTGGATCTGTGAATTATTAAGTGGGTTCATGTTTAGAAAGGGGCTCTCAAGTCCTGAAGAAGAGGTACAACGCTGCCAGGAGGAAAGGTACGTGCACTGATCTGACTTCCTGCTCCCAGCTCCCAACACTTGTCTAAGTATCACCCATTTTGCAGTTTGTTTCACATTTAAGTACAGAAACATGCCCACTTGCACTCAGCTGTATTTGGTTTGTATGGCCAGGTTTTAGTAGCAGGGGACTATGGCGGGGGCTTCCCTGAAGATTTGCCAGAAGCTTCCCCCGCGTCTGATGGGGCCAATGCCAGCTGGCTACAAGACAAATCCACTGCAGGCCAAGGCCGAGCCCATCAGTGATGGTGGCAGAGCCTCTGGGATAACATTTTTAAGAAGAGGGAGAAAAATCTGCCCGACAGCAATTGCAGTCAGAGAGAGGAGTGAGAACACGTGAGAGAAACAGCCCTGCAAACACCGAGGCCAGTAAAAAAGGAGAGGAAGGGGATGGAGGAGGTGCTCCAGGCACTGAAGCAGAGATTCCCCCGCAGGCCATGGTGCAGACCATGGTAAGACAGCTGTGTTCCTGCAGCACATGGAGATCCACAGTGGAGCAGAGACCCACCTGCAGCCCGTGGAGAACCCCACGTACTTCATGTGATCCATCATTTACTTTTACATCCTCAATTAGAGAGTCTCTTCTCAGCAGCACAGATGCGTCCTACTCTTACTTCTCTGGTAATAGTGACCAATACATCTGAGTAAACAAATTCTTTCTCACAATGGTTCTAGTCCCAGTTGTTGAAACATCATCTCTTTGGTTTAGTTGGTTTTTTTTGTTTTTCTCAATCAACATTCAAGGAGTGGGATAAGGAGAAGGGCAGCACTGAGACAGAGGAAGACAGATGGAAAGAAATTTCAGATCCATCGAACAACGTTGTTTGCCTCTCTTGGCTTGACATGTGTAACGGTGTCTATACAACACAGTTCTGCAATAGAAGTATGAGGGCAGAAGAGAAATGCAAGGAATAAGCAAAGCATTCCAAGAAAGATGAGGTTTGGTAGATTCTCCTGCTTTAAGGTCAGAATAGAGGTTTAAACAATCCCTCCTGGCCTTCTGTATGTCACAGGGCTTTCATCTTCACCCAGCTATCCTTGTACTCAGCTCAGTGAATTTTCTCTATCTAATTTATCTCTTTTTTTTTTAGCAAGGTATCCAGTCTTGAGTTGAAGGTGATGGAGAGTTAGCATGTCCTAAGGGAGTTTGTTTCAGTGTTTGATCACCTTCACTGTTGAAAGGCTGGGCCTGATTTGAATTTGTCTGACATCAATTTCCGTGTCTTGGTCCTTGTTATGCCTTTCTCCACTAGATTAAAACATTCTGTAGCGCTCATATTTTTTTTTCTAAATGAAGAAAATTATGCTGTGTATTGATCAAGTCCCCCTCCCCCCCTTAGTCTTTTCAGATAAATTAGAATGATCTTGAAGTCTCATGGCAAGTCATTTTCTACAACCATCAAAGTCATGTTGCAGACTTTTTCTGTATCCAGTGCTGCATCATGCTGTGAAAATGTAGATACCAGGAAAAGGCAATATTTCTGAACTGGACTCAACAATGCCATATGAGAGAGAAAACCAGTTCATGTTACACTTTATTAGTGCTGTGTTCATACACCTGTGGCCTTTAAGCCCCTTTTTACTATTATCACTCAGGAAATCTGAGCTCCACTTGCACAATGTCTTATTCTTCCTTTCCAGATACAGTCCTGTCATCTGAAAGCAAGGTCTGCTGCTCTAAATACCCAAATTCATTTTGGGTGTGCTACATACCTTTTGTATGAAGGGATGCGGCCTTTCTGAGCAATCCATGCATTAGGTTTTTACTGCCATTATTTTTTGTACCCTTCTACTAATCTTTGTGTATCCACCCTTTTTATCAGCACATTTACTCCCAGATCATCAGTGAAAACACTGAAGAAAATGGGGCTTTGTACTGATTTCTCAGAATCCAGTCTGGAACATTCCCATTTGCTGATAATTCCCCACTGACACACGCTTTTTGAGGCCTATCATTTAGTTTTCTCTCAACTCATTTAATCTCCATTTTATTGTTATTTCATAGTGTTAACTTTTTATCAGAACACCATGAGGTATAGCATGTTAGGAAAGTCCAAATCTGAAGGCGTCTTTATGAACTAGACTTATAATTCCACAGGGGGAGAGGAAAAAAAAAAAAAAAAGCAGATTTGTTTGAAAAGCCTATTTTCCTTAAATCTGTGTTGACTAGTGCTAATGACATTCTTACCGTCTTATTCTTTAGCTGCTGGATTCTATGGGAAATTTGCATTCTTTTATTCTGGAATGGTTTCAAAATAACTGCACTGCTGTCACTCAAGTCATCCTGGCTGTTTTGTCTTGAATCCAGCACAACATTAACATTCTTATAAAACTTCTGTTACTCTTCCACCTAGATTTAAAGTTAAGATCTGTGAGCTGGAGACCCCCTCAACCAACTCTTTCACATGAACAGCCAGGGCTTATATATTTCCAATGTCTATCCTTAGTGAGCATTGAGCATTGCTTAATATCCATCACAGTTATTAACAAACCTAAAAAGACCTTGCCACCCTCACAGTGGAGGAAGAGTTACCATGTTCCAAGCTACCTGCAACAGGTTCCTAAAAACTCTTCTACATTTGGGACTTCAGTTCACTCTACCAATTTCCCTTCCCACCTTGGAAACACTCCATAACTTCCCATCACACCTTGGAAATGCCCCATATGGAACATCTAGAAAAAAGCTGGCATTACATGAACATGATGCAAGTTTTTTCGCACTTCCTCAAAAGAAATGCAAATGAATGCTTTGCTGAGCTGGAATCCGGTAGCAATGGTGCAACGTGGGCAAAAAGAAAGCCTCCCATCTGAAACACTAAAATGCTTTTTGCCTTGCAGCAACCTGTGCCATCAGCCTGGTCGGCCATCCCTCTGACCTATAACCCATGCACTATCTCCCATTCAGACATCTTTCTGAGTCCTCACGATTGGGTTTTGTATAAAGCTCATGGATTTTTGCTAGAAACCATGCCTGAGGCATGAATTACTGATCCATTTTCACTACAGCCAAAACGGCTGCCCAGGCATACATCAGCCTACCCTTTCATTACTACAACATCCTTTTCCTGGCCTTAACACTGCAAACTTGCCTGACTCAAATCAGTGCAGAAAGACAAAGGTCACATTCCCTTCCTGTCATTTGGAGTATGTTGTACCTTTCTCTAAATGTTTCTTTTGGTTTCCCCTCCTCTAGTTCATGAAACACAAGCTGGTTGTCTTCCCTGTCAAGACTTTTATAGCTTACCCTCCTCTGAGCATCACCCCTGAACACCTAGTGAAAGGTCAGCTCCCATGTCTGATGGACAGTGCTGACAGACACCAGCAGATCTGAAACATTTTCAACAGCACCTTTGAGCTTTCTCTGCTAAACTTTTGCAAAGCTGCTTCACTGCCTTCCTTAAAACTCTCTTTATACTGAAACTGTAATGCTCACAATGGAATAACGATGACAGCTAGTCCTCAGTTTCTCAGGCATCTCTGTCTCTCAGGCTGATCAACAATATTACCTCTCTTTTTTCTCTTCACCCACTCATCTCTTCATCAGAGTCTGCCTTTGTCTCTTGCTTTATATTTCATTAAAATACATAAGCTGAGCTTTTTTTTTCGAAATTATAATAATGATTGTATAAGACTTTCAGCCAATGTTCAACACTGATATCTTTCCTAACACCTCAACTGCTTTGCATGCATTCAGATAGGCATGTTGGGGAGTCATGTTGTCAGGTAGGATTGGCCGGCCTGTCAGGGTGCAACTATATTCCTAACTTAATGTGCCTGGAGGTGGCCCTGGGAATGGAAAAATAATCAGCTGTGCTGCCGAACAGTCCAGCACAGTCCCAGCACAAGTCTGTAAGTACCCCACAGGAACACTTACTCTGGGCCAGCTGTCCTCAGTACATAGGAATATTTGCTAATAAGTTTAGTTTATTTCTCCACCCGCATTCTGACAGGTCGCCCTCCTCTTAGGCTTCAGGACTTGTCTGCTTCCATGCATGACCCTGGAGTTTTGACTTATCAATAACTGTGAAAGGCTAAAAGCAGCTTTATGCAAAGTACCATTCCAGCCCTATTATTCATTCTCTCGTTCCTTAATGACCAGTCAGATTTTAAACGTTATAATCAAGTGCTTTATGCCACCAGGTTTTAATCAAGTCAGACATGCTGGAATTATTCTCATCAATGAGTGTGTCCCGTGCCTCCTCCTCCCTGCTGACAGTCCTAAGAGAGTGGTGCTCATCAAAGCAAGAGATCATCTTCTCTGTGCATTATTTGCTGCATTAGTTCAATTTGTTTGAAGCATCCTGAACCTGAACTCACATTGTGGCTGCCACCTTAGCAGCACAGTAACATCCCCGGCCACTTGCAGGATCTGCTGGCTACTGAAAGAAGCAATTGTTTGTTTTTCCTGACTTTGGAAGCAGTTCTATGCCAACTCTGTCATTCACCAGAACGAAATACAACCTCAGGACTGCCCTGAATTTTGCTATTTTGTACCGTGCTCTCCAGGCTATTACGTGGGAAGGATATGGCTGGAGATAAATCCACTATACATAATGGTCTAGTACATGGATAGCTGCATGAAACTGGTACTAAACTAATAAAATAATCATCCTAGGCCAGTTACTCCTATAATTTATCTTGAAAAACAACACAGATGAGATTCTGTAAGGGAAGGAGGAGCACAGGGTACCAGTGCAATTTGCCACCACCTCTCGATCTGACTACTGCTGGGGTAAAGTTTAGGGGGTTGAGAGGAGAGAGACAGAAAAACAAGAGAGATGTGAGACATGATTAAAGCATGGTCTCGTCCTATTCACACTGGCAATACCAAATTTAACTAATCAAAAACCTCCTTTGATGTGACAAGAGCGCTCAGCAGGAGCAATTCTGCCCTAAAGATGTTTCTGTTGAGGCAAATTCTGATCTTAAGATTTCAGGTCAAGGTGATCCACAGCATCTGACATCTCTAAAGGGCAATTTGTCGTCCCCCCTGCCAGAAAACCCTGGAATCACTAAATGCACCAAGCACTCTGACAGCTCCACCTTGTCTCTTAACTATCACTTGTCTTAAAGCAGCTCTCATGGCCTCAACTGCAAAAAAATAAAATCTTCTTTAGCAGCCTCAAGCACACAAATAAAGCATAGTTTTGGTTTTGTCTCTCAAGAAGCCCTTTTTTAAGAGTTCAGGCCCGTGTGTACTTGAAGCAAGTGTGCTCTCAAAAAGGAAATCTCTAGTCCGAGATCAACAGGGGAAGGATCAGGAGACTGGAAATAAAATCAGCTCTTAGCCTGAAGAAAGTACACTCAGTGAAAGAGCCTGACTGGGGAATGTGGGCATTAATGGCTTTCAAAAGATCGCCGCTTCTGGTTCGAATGAAGGACGCTTTTGACCTTTGGTATGGATACATCAGGGAACCCACTGATGTTCTCCAGTTAGTCCTTTCCATGAATAGCAGTATCTGATGGATCAGCACCCTGCTTGGTCCTGATCGGCACTCAGGAAGAGAAAAAGACCTCTTCAGAAAATGAGTCCTAGGTTTGGGTATGACTCAAGACAGCGCAGTCAGGGTAAATGAAGGAAGTTCACTGTACTGCTGAAAAATCTCAAGCTTCCTTTCAAACAGTACTGCAAATATTTTTCCTGCAAAGAAAGTTTCAAATAAAGACACGGTGTGACACATAGTGACAGGGCAGGCCCAAGACAGGCCCACCGTGGGCAAGGCCATGCAGATCGTATCAGGTAATCTGGAGAAGCACCCCAGACCTCACCAGGGAAACCACAGACTGGTATTCTCATCACGTTTTCCATCACTACCCTGCCTCAAGTGACGCAACTGGATTCCCATCCTTACTCCCATGTTGCCTCCAGAGAGAGCTGTCCCATTCAACCTTTTCCTATTGCAATCTGTAGGGCTTTACACAGTTCCTCCTACAGTTCACAACACTGATATGCTGCCTTTAACTCCTGCAGCCTACATACACCTCTCCTTCTGACTGACAACCACTCTTGTCAGCATAGAAACCCGGGTGTAGAAATCCCTATTTATAACAGAGTGTGTGGTTCTTCTTGACATAAAACAATAAAATAGCTAACAGGGCCCGTGCATGACAGGTTGAGACACCTGTCACGAGAGCTGTCCGAGGAAAAAGGAGATGTCAGCCCAGTTTTGCAAACCTGCATCTCTGACAGTCCACACCAGGCGTGGAGAATGTGAAGATGAAGGGAGATTTAGAGAAGTGGCCGCAGACAGCTAAAGAGAGGAAAAACAAAATCTTGTAATTCCTTTACCTAAGAGCTAACATCTCCTTCTGTGTGAAACAGAAAAGGCTGAGCTAGTGCTTTTGGGTTTGATTATTTTTTTTTCACCTTTAATTATGCATCATCAGTGACAAGCTCATGTGGAGCTAAAAGCTGGATCTGAGCATGAAGCTAATTTTTGGAGCTATTGGCTGTTCACTACCAGGAATAAAAATGATTCCTTGTCTTCCTAGATTTGGTTTAAGGAACAAAACCTCTTTGTCTCTCCCTCCATATTAGCTGCCTACAGACAGCTCCATTTTCCATTTGTGCATTTAATTATCCCTTCCTATGTGAGCTACTTTACATTTGTGCTTATTGAATCTCAGTTTATTGATTTCAGCTCCCTTCTTGAATTCATCATAGTCGGACTCAGGGCTAATCCTATTCTCCAATGCATTGGCGATTGCTTCCAGCTTTGTGTTGCATATGAATTTGATTAGCATACTCTCCATTCCGGTCTCCAGTGAAAATGTTAATGAAAACATCGAGCAGTATCAGATCTAGAGCACACACACGCAGGACTCCACGCACCACTGCCTAACCTCACTCTAAACCTTTAATAATGCTCAATACTTCTGGGGTACGGAGGGCCAACTTACCAACACTTGGCTAAGTGATTTGCAACATTTCAATCGAGTTTCTATTCTGCAGGAACAACTGAAAAACCCGGATCAAATGTAGGGAGAGGTCAAGAAACCAGCATTTGAATTGGGAAGGTACAGAATTTTGACATTTAATGAGAGTTAGAGCTCAAATCTGAGGATACCATAACAGTCTCTGAAATTTCAGCTTCAAAAAACAAAAACCTGAGAAGGCACGCTTATATTTTTGGCTAGGTGACTGCAATCGCAAGCTTAATCTCACTGGTGTGGCTCTTCTCACATACTTTAAAATGATGCCAAATGGCAAAGCAGGCTGGTTCTAGCGTGAATCTAACTTTACAGAAAGAAAAGGATTTAGGATTTAAGGGTTAGTTCATGCTCATCTCATTAATCAAATCATTCATTGTGGCCAAAATATATTGGAATGGACATGGACATAATTGCTTTCATATTCTAATTTACGTAAAATGAAACACAATTTCCCATTTTTATCAGCAGAATTAAGCTGTTTATGTCCATGACCATTTCTTAGCCATAAAGCTTAGGGTTTTTTGTCTTTTCCTTCGAGGGTGGGGGTGTGTGTGTGTGAAGACTACACATTATTTTACATTTTAGTTCCTTGCCCACGTGGGCTGGTTATTGAGCCAGGCATTCACCAGTGTTGAAGTTTAATATACCAGTGTTCAATTCCCATGTTCCCTCTTGTTTGCAAGTTTAATTCTGCCATTCATTTCCCTCCTCTCTCTCCTCTGCCTTGGGAGATGAGGCATTACAATGTACTTTACTCCGTCTCCTTCTCTTTTCTAAGACAGTAGAACCTCAGCACCCATCAGAAGCCCCCCCAAACACTAATCCTTGATAGCAGTAAGGAAACAAGATGCACAGAGGGCAAAATTATTCTGTTTATGATGAGATTAATCTCTTTCTGAAAACTACCAGACATGCCCTGGAAGGGCTGACTTATTCCTGGCTCAAAAAAGATGCATCCAAAGAGTGCAGTTTTGGCCTCTGGAATGTATCAGATGGCACAGTATTTTTAAAAAGTTTCCTAACTCTTTTCTGATCATGCCCTCATATTTCTGTGTTCATAGCAGCTGTTTCTTCCGGAATTGTGTTGATGCAGGACTTCATCACTCTTACTGTACCTCTTGCAACAGCTCTTTGGACCATGCAGCAATGTTCAGAGAAGAACACTGATCATTTACTTCCAAAGCCACATGCACCCAGCCGGGTTAATTTTCATTATGAGCAGCCTGTGTTTGGATCTGTGATACCTTAACATGGTAACTCGTTTCTGAGGAAGGCTCACAAGTGGCTCTAAGTAAGTATAAATAGAACGATGACGCCGTAAATTTTGTTCTACTTGAGCAAAGTGTCTTTCTGACCTAAAAAGTGGAAAGTTCTATTCCAGCTTTGAAAAGTTGCCCTGGAAACCAGATGTAGATTGTGCCACCAAGTATGATGTATCACTGCATCATTTGTCCTGTCTTATAATTCTTTTTAGCTAAGATAGAACTGCAGCCTGTTTCTGGCCTTCTCTTACTTGCCCTCACTCTGTTGAAAATTCCATATATTTTACTTATAAATCTATTACTAAATCTTTAACCCATCTGTATATAATTAATGAGTAATTACAGAATGTCTGCTAATAAAGAGCACTGCTCAGATATCAACTCGCACTCCTTTTGCAACCTCATGTGATGAAAATCTCTCATTTGGGCAACTCTGTTGACAGTGGCAATGGCCTCTTCAGTCTGCAGAGGGCCAGTGTGGTTCACGCTGGTCTGATGCCACTGTCTTAGAGCAGCAGAAGGTTTTCTCCGACACCATCACATTCAGAAGGCCTAGGCAAAGCCAACTGGTTCCTACTCTTACCTGCAGCTGAAGCAAGGGAAAAATGCACTAAGTGCTTGCATAAATTTAATGTTTCGATATAGCCAGAAACAGCACCCGGGACGTCATTCAGTCAAAAACCATGGAAGATGTGTTTAGCATCATGTTGAGTAGATGGAAACAGGTGTTAACCTGCACAGGCTCCATTTTCCAAAGGAACAGATGGCTTGGAATACGCTTGTCCTTTCTCATTTTTCAGTCCTCTCATCGAGAATACTTTGCTCTTCCACTCTGCAAAACCCTTAAGCCCAGGAGGAAATTCTCCGAGCTGCTACAGAGAGGCTTTTATTGCACTTTCATTTAAGAGACTCTCTATGACCCTATTTATAACATACCCATGTTCTGAATAGGGCAGCAAGGGAAAGAAAAGCTATTGTCTGAACTGCAGAGAGTGGAAATGGAAGCACAGACAAAGCTCCTGAAAAGACTTAAATGATGCCTAATGATGGGGGTAATCACAAAGCAGTGTTCTCAAAGGCACATGCCTAACTAATCCTCATTGATTTAATTGAAAGGTGAGCAACCTAATGGAGGGGGTTTTAGCATTTTACTATGTATTTATCTGCACCATGAAATGTCTGAATACCTTTGGAACTCTGGCCCTTGGCCTCTATCCCATTTTAAGAAAGATAAGTAAGCAACTAGAGAAGTAAATCAAAGGAGTTTGGACTCCTTAGTGGACAAGTCTTTTCTGAAAAACAAGTGTAAACTCTGTATTTAAAAATACTACCAGAAGTAGTTTACCTGGAAATTTCAGGGCTATTAATTGATCTGCTTGACCTCATCATCCTACTCATGAATTCATTGTTCTCATTCCCTGCAGACTCTTGAGTTGGGTACTATTGGCACTGTTTAGATTAGGCTTTAATGAGTGCCGAAAGCTTTGCGTTTTCTTAATGAGAATTGAAGTAAAATTGAAAACTACAGGCTTTGTTTAAACAAGAACAATGTGAATCTAGCGGAATTCAAACCAAGCTACAACTGAAATACTGATCTATATAAAAGCCAAGGATGAAATATGAACATGACTGAAAAGCATTCCAGCAAGATACAACTAGCTTTAACCAAACAGTCTCACACAGAAACAGTAGCTATGCATTTGCAAGTATTATACACTTAATAATGCACAGAATTCACCTCTTACTGTCTTAAAATAAGCAAAGTAAATAATGATTTAAATTTGTTAAAATATAGGTATAAGAAAATCAAGCAATTTCACACGGATGGAACTGCAGATAACTGAAAATCTAGATGTGTAATTCTTCAGTGATCCTTCCATGAAGAAATGAGCCAGAGAGAGAATAGAAGAGTCTGTGAACAGGGACTAATTCATTGTTATGGAATTAAAATAACACTGCCTGGCATCTTATCAGCTGAGCTGGGAAATCCAGGACAATCCTTCACCATTACTTGGCTTGTGTCCTTGGCTTCTCTTATCCTTTTGTTCTCTTGTAAGCTCTGCTGGACTTGTGTCTTCTAGTGGAACAAGTAAGTTGGTGAGAATGAAGGCAGAAAATTAGGTAGGTACATTATAAAGCAAAACCTCCCAACATTTAAAAGTAAGAGTTTGCCTGCTTGCAAATTCTCTCAGTGTGGGCTCCACACTGTGGGGACTGGTGAGTTTATGTCCCTTCCCTTCTTAAAACCCTCTTCAGCCTCTGGGGAAAAGGACACCACCATCTCCTTTCACAGCTTCCCATCATACAAATTTTTTTGTAGTCCTCCATTTCCACCTCTCCCAATCTGTTTGCCTCTTCTGTCACAATCTATCTGTACACCGGCGTTATCCACGAGCCTCACAAGGTAACAGAACATAATCACTTTTATGTGCTTGTCTGCCTTAATCTCTGGAAGAGTTCCCTGCAATCACTCTCTGGGGAGTTCATTTGTTAGATCATTCCCCATTTGGAAGAGATGTATTTAATTTATACTATGGAAGAGATCACTGGCAGGGCTTTCCAAGTCCTGCTCTAGTTGTTGGAATCTGTGTGAAAAGGAGCTGACTGCAACCCTTTTGCTGAAAAAAACCAAAAAAGCAGCATTACTTTTTCAATAATTCCATTGTTGCTTTAACATGAAGAGAATAAACTAGGCAGAATGGGTCAATTTCAAGATTACTCCTCTATAGAGGGAAAGATTTTAAACAGATCTGTTCTGGCGTCAAGTGACAGGAGTAATTTCAGGTTATTGATCTCTTCTCGGCATAATTTCTTTGTGATTATTTTACCTCTCCATTCTTGCGCCTCATCACTCCTCCATAAGGACCCTCCAAAAGAGTGGTGATCTATTCCTCTTTTCCATCATATGCACTCCAGTTTACCTTCCCTAGCTGCAGGAACAATGCTCGGCGAGTACCAGAAGTTTGGAGACAGACTTATGGAAAGAATAAAAGAAGTTTTTATGTGCGCTGTTCCTTTTCTACTTTCCCGACCATAAGTGAAACAACCATCCCAAATTCATGCTGATAAAACTTTTAGATCCCACTATGAGCGAATTCAATAAAAGCCTGTGACATCAGCTTCACACAGTACCAATCTGTTCTAATCTTTCCCAACAACTGCACTAAACCATCAACAGCAGTCCCACTCCCACAAATGCTCACAGCAGTACTGCTCTGAAGATGTAGCTGCCCAGTGCAGACAGAGCTATCCTAGGAAAAAAGATCACCAAAAAAGCATAGGCAAGGCAGGAAAAGATGACCTCACAAAGACCCAAAATAACTTTTCTGTAATTAAAAAAATGCTTTTAGAGCAAGTCCTAAGGCTACACCTTCTACTAGGTTCAATCCCTGCTCACTACAAAGGAGACCAATGAGTTTACTTGGCTGTTCCCATACTAGCTCATATAAGATGGCCTTGAAAGCCCCCAAACAGAAGACTGCAGAAATCACAGGACACTTCTGCCATTGCTCTACCAATCTCCCAGTGAAAAGTCTTTCCTAATGTCCCGTCTGAACCTCCCAAGCCACAGCTTGTGGCTGTTGCCAATGTTATACTGTCTACTGCTAGTTATAAAAATTTGGTTCTTAGTAATTATACGTCGAGTGCCATCGGCTTCTAGCTCATCTTTTAACCTATTCTTCCCTACACTAAACAAGCTCAGATCCTTCAATCTGTTTTCACAGGCCACATATCATAGGCCACCACTATCTCAGTAGTTGTCTCCACTATACCCTTCCCAGTTTCTCCATATACTTCCTGATTTGTTGAGCCTCAAACTCGACACGGATTCCCAGGTCCCTGAGGGAGATGAAGAGTTCCACAGGAGTCAGCTCTCATCCTGAAGACAAAAAACTGGTGTAACTGGGGAACAACAGGAACAGTGTGCCCAGCAGGTTAAGGGAAGCTCTTCCTTCCAACAACTATGTGAAAGTGAACACAAGTGTGAGCCTCTTCTCTGTAAGATTCTGTGCTTGGTAGGGAACCTTTCCTGGTGTCTGAGAGTTTCCTACTATGACTCACTTGTCTTGTGAGTTCCAGAACACAGGATCTAAAGGGCAGCGTCGCTTTGCAAGTGGGTTGCTTTTGTCAGAGGTAAGGATGGGGTTCAAGCAAACTGAAGCAGAGGAAAGCCTGGAGCTTGGAGTTCTCATGTCCATGGGGGATGTAATTCCCCTTAGGCCTTTGAGCCAATGGAGAGAAAGCTGTCTTACCTACTTCACTTGAGTGACCTGCACTTGAAGTGGATCAAGCAGTGCAAGGAAGACAGCTTACAGCTGTCAGTACAAGAGGAGCAGTGGGCATGCTGTTTCACTGGGAGGTCAAGCAGAGAAGACTCCACACCCTCACTATGAGTAATGAGGGGTGGGAGGTGTTGCAAGTGCAAGTTTCTGCTGCTGGCAGCTTGGGCACTTGTTTTTCCTTTTATGTATCCCATCCACCGGTAGAAAGAAAGATGGCCAGCCCTATTCACTATTCACTATTCACTATTCAACTATTTCACTGTTGCATGTGAAAATAAACACCTTCATGCATTTAGTGCAACGTGATGGGTTTGCAGTATGAAGGGCAGGCAAGCATACTGGGTAAGTTAATTTTCTTATAGCCTGCCTACCTCGTGGGTTAAGTTGCTGTCAAATAGGAGCCTCTCTCCTTCTGTTGCTCTAAAGAAGCTATGAGAGATGCAGACTGTTTTGAGGTTCACACTGTGAACAGTAAAGCAGAATGAATGTACAAGTTGCGCATGCTACTGCGTAATTAAAATCTTCCGATCGCCGCAAGAACGTCTCTTTATGAGGGCTGCCTTTCCCCGGAAGAGCAGTGAAGCCAGAGTGCATTTTGGAAAGCTCTGCCTTAGACGGGTGAACCCAATTTTGCAGACATGGGACAGCATTTGAGAAAATCTCTCCTACCCTTCAGGAAAAGACCAGTCTCGATTATCCTGCAGTTCAGTGATCTATAAGCCAAAAAGAAAGGGTTGTTTTAACACATAATACCCCACCCTCCACCCCCACATATACCTTACACGCCTCTACAGCGCCTGGATATGCTGAGTTCAGGAGAAAATCCTTCATCCTTTAAAGATAGCCTGAGAAGGGCTTCCAGTTTAGGATGGAAGATCAGTCAGAAAGCAGATTTACATCATCTTGGGAACCTGGTACTGCCAGTTTCAAGAACTCACACAAACTTTTACATTTGCAATGATTAAATAATGCTCCACTTTTTTGTGGGATCTGAGTGTACTGCATAATTTGACATTTCTCCTCGAGGTAGAATATATTGCCTGGCATTCTCTGCAATGCAAAATGAGTGGGCCACAGACTCATAAGGTTTGGCTAAGATCATACCAAAGCCTTTTCATTTACTCTCAGGAAGTTCTTTTCTCCAGCGCCTCTCATGACAGCATGCACAAAGCTTGCCATAACCGGCCCCTGACCTACAGTGGGCTTTTGTTGCAGTCATTTTGTGCTACAAATACACAGAACAGGTAGCACAGAGCGATTCTGCCTATTGAAGCCGAGGAGGGCCAACCATCCCATTGCACAGATCCGGTATAGAGTCAGTAGTGGCAAACCTGAAGGACTGTTCCAGGGCTGACAGTGCTTAGGAAATAATAAAGACCAGCTCACCTTTTCCTGCACATTGCTGCATTGCACCCACAGGTATTCCCAAAACCAAAAAGGACAACCAAGAAGGATGTTGGGCAAGAAGCCTCCAGAGGATCCCTCCAAACAGAATTTCTATGATTCTGCAAAGTTCATGTTCAAAACCAGGAATGATAAGCAGGAATAGCTAAGTCCCTAGGAGGCTTAGGGTAAAGGCCACATTTCATCACTTAGCATTTCCTAGAAACTAATTCAGGTGGCTTTCCCCTCTGCATTCTGACTTTCCTGAGTCACATTTACCTTTCCTTGATGCCTGTAGAACTGAGCCCTCACAGCACTGTGCATTGGGAAAGATCTTGCCAGATGTACCTCAGCAGACAAAATTCTTGTCCGCAGTGGCTCATCAATGATATCAGGAACAACACAGTTTCTTCGAGCGCTGTCCCTTTAAAACACAGTCTCTACGTTGCTGCATGCACTAAACACCAAGTATTTGGTGCTGCAAAGGCCACAGATGTTGAAAGGATGGTGACAGGGAACCTTCCACCCCAGCAACCTTGCTCACCCAGAGAGGAAATGATGGTGCCAGCAGCACTTTGCCAGGTCAGTCACTTCGCTGTCAGATACGGCTGAAAGGATGAAGAGCAAAGAGGGTGAAGTAGAGTCAAGACACAAAGTTCAAGTCTCATTTTGTTCTTTACCAAAGTTTGGTGGGGAAGAACTGGCTAAGGGCCCATTTTCTGTTCAAAACCCAAACTGCTTTGATAATTAGCAAGTCTACTGCAACATGTGCAGAGCCTAGGCATAAAAGACAAAGCAGATGATAGCGTGTCAAGAAATCATATTTGATATAGATTAAAATTACTGAAATATAGGGAATTATGGAAAAATACAATCATTTTGCAATTAAGATTAGGACTAAAAAAAGGATTTGCATTCATTGTAACAAGGAAGACTAGTAACAACTAACAACCACCTACAGAGATGGAGCTATTAACATGCAAATGATCATTATTCTGACCGAGGTATTTCTACCGAAAATGTGGTGTTTATGCAGATTTCAAAGAAGTTTTTTGAAGCAAGGTATGTATGGATAAAGAGCCAGGAGTGGGAACACTGTTTACTCAGGAAAACAGTTCTGCTTGATACAGAAGAAAACCAAGAAACACAATTACTGACCTGGGGCTGGAACGGACATGGTGTGGGATTCCAGCAAACCTCCCTGACAACACAATTACAATGGAGAGCGAGCTTTGGGGCCAGAATGCTAATGTAAGAAATGCAAACCTTTATTTAACAACTTAGAGGAGCAAAAATCAGGGATGAAAGAGGATGCTACTGACTTGAAGAAAGGAAATAGGAAGAAATAGGAATTTTTTGTGGAAATTGTAGCAATACCTGAGCTCTTCAGATGTAACCAAATGGTTTATACCTATAACCATAAGCACAACTCACAAGGAGGGAACATTACCTGAAAGTACTCTAAATACAGCTTCCTCTGTTATCAACATCCTTTGTGATTACTGCCCTAATTTCAGTGGAGCTTTGACTCCTTCATATTATATAGGTCTTAACAAATTAGTTGAGGTCCATTTTTACAGGCAGGGGACAAGGACCACTGAGCTCTAGTGGGAGGCAAAAATGAGTACAGAGCTCATTCAGAATACTCAGTGAATGGCAGGCAGCACAAGACTCTTTATCTTGCCAGTGTGTTGTCAAGACCCTGGCAGAGGTCAGTAAAGAAGCAGGAGAGACAAGTATAGCAGGCCCCAAAACTGAAGAGGAAGAGAGAGACATTCCATTACTGTGGGAAAATTCTACCTTTAAATAAGATACGGGAGAATGTTCTTCTGCAAAGTATGGCAGTGTGTTTGAGAAAGAGACACTGAATTTCACTGTAGCTCCCTTTTACATCCATAGAAATTCGGATCTGTGAGATTTCAAGCATCAGGGAAAGTGGCTGCTTTCTAGGAGTCGGGTTTACCCGATTTCTGAAGGTCCTGGAAGTCTCTTTTGTGACTCTGGTAGCAGGGCTGTATTTTAAAACGGCATTGTATGGCCTTATCAGAGAACCTTTAAAAGATACTGTAACGTACAGGCTTGATCTGTGTGGTAGAAATGGGGTGAGGATGACAGCCAGAAAGTGCAAGAGCTGGGGAAGTTACATCAATCTCCCACTTAGCAGGCTGCACTGCTCTCGCAGTCCTACGTAATCCAAAAGAAGGGCATTTTAGGAGGACCTGAATTTGCAAATATCAAATTTTAACTCCATATCTTGAAGTGCACAATGCGATTCTTTCAGCTCTGCCCAGGGTGTTTTTCAAAAATTGGGAAGGCAGAGCACATCTCTGCAAACAAAAGCCACCCACCTGCTGATGAGACAAAAATAAAATAAACAGGCTCAGTTGGTGGGTCTAAAGTCTACTGTGCCAAAGCCAGTGAATGGACATTTAACACTATTTCTTTTTCACTGGGAACTCTGATTGTCTCATTTGTCTATTCTAATGTGAACATCACCAGATAAATGCTGAATACCCTGAACACTGTGCTCCCACAGGGAATGTGTAAGAGATAAGAATGACTGGCACATTAGGGTTTTTTGCCCCACAATGAATGTAAGAGCAGCTGTTGGAAGAAGCCTTTTTGGCCTAATAAGCAGTAAGGCAGGATCCAAGCACTTTAAGGTCCTGAAAACCTCCTAGATTGCCGGATTACAGAGTCACAGAATGGGTTCTCTTGGAAGTGACCACAGTGGTCATCCAGTCCCACCTCAGCACATCTACTTCTTGCTATTCTACGACTGCCAGAAGTAACATACAATCCCTACCAATGGCCAAGGCATAGGAGATCAGTGAATGGTTCACCTGGCCACCATCCACGCTGGTATTAGCTTGGACAAAGCAAAGACACGGATCTTCTACCTCCTATTTCTTTGTGTATTGGAGAACTAACTGTAAGAGAAACACATCATGCACAGTTTAGAATAACCTGCCCAAATGGGATGATTCCACAAACCCAGAAGCAAGTTAAGGGTAAAAAACACAGTGCTTGGCTAACACAGCAATTATTTAATATTTCTTTTTAACTCCAACACTTCAACATCAGGTTTTCTAAGTCAGGAAATTCTGTCACCTTCATTTTATAGATACAGAAAAGGGTAGTGAACTGTAATTTGTAAAGCTGTACTAGCCCTTTGATTGCCCCAGTCTAAATGAGGGACCTGGCTGGAGTGCCCACAGCTTCTTTCTCCTCCAGGCCATGTAACTAACGCTCCTTCCCATTAAAACAAAGGACTGTAAAAGGAGAGAGGAGGTCATCATATTCCCCTTGTCGCTCCAGCAGGAGCTCGAATGTTCTTCCAGACTGCCAGCTGAGACACGGATACAGCAACTAAGGCTGTGCTGTCCTCGTAAATTTGAATGTGCACAGATGCAGTAGTGGTAATAAACTGCATGCAACTTTGCTGGCATGAGACTTGGCCTGTTAAAACTGGTGCTTCAGTTCCAAGCCATGCATGATCCAGGGGTCATTCATAAGTAGAAAGCTGCATGAAGCTACACTATTTTGGGAATTACCAGTGGTTTACTACCACAGATCTGATTCCATGCCAGGTGGCTTTACTGCCTGAAAATGCTGCAAGGTACATCTGATTTATTAGTACAGACATAACTTGCTGGAGATCACCCAGACAGTCTATGACAGAGCTCTGACTACAGCCCAAGTTGCCCGAGTCCTGGTCTGGCTCATAACCGCTCATCCACATTCTCAATATCAGTGCTCCTCTTGTTCAGCACAAGCTTTTCAATTTGCACAGAAGCAAGTTGTTTAGACCAACAATTGCCAGTTTGAGCGAGTCTGTGCTCCTACAACTTGCTTAGTAGTACACACAAACTTCTCAGCCCACGGATTCCAAAAGCTGTGAAAATCTAGACAGTATTCTGCAACATACACTTAGCCTTCACAGTATAAATATACCTCATGTTTCCTTAATACTACAGCCAAAAGCATGGTCCGTTCCTGTAAGCTTTAATCACATATCCTTTAGTCACAAGACAGTGACTCAAGCTCTTACAAGGTCCTTATAAATGTAGGCATTTGGTCTTAAATTCAGAACAGAGACCTGCCAACTGATCCTCGGTATGGATCCGTATGGAAACATATTGCATGCTCTTCTTGGCTAGCACATGATGGTGTATTCACCCAGAAATATCACGCCACATGGGTATAATATGAATATCTCAGAGGACAAGCAGCAAAAGACTCTGCCTTCTTTTGCCTGGAGAAAGTGCAATTTTATGGCAGCAGAAAACCAATCAGCCGATATCTCTCTCTAGTTCTCTCTGCTATAGGACAATTCAAATGAAGAGCATGATTACTACTGCAAGGCAAAGACAGTTTGGGACATACAATCTTTTTAAGGAGGTTCCAGCCTTTCAGTCAGCTCTTATAACCAGAGAAGACCTCGAATCCTAAATCTGAGTTCTCTCGAATTCTGAGAATCTGACCAAATGTTTTTATTTGGTCTAACTGAACATAGAATCCCAGAATTGTTTAGATTGGAAAAGACCTCTTAATTTCATTGAGTCCAACTGTTAACCCAGCACTGCCAAGCTCACCACTAAACCATAAAGCCACATCTACACATCTTTAAAATACCTCCAGGGATGGTGACTCACCCACTTCCCTGGGCAGAGCCTGTTCCAGGGCTCGACCACAATTTTGGTGATGAAATTTTTCCCAACATCCAATCTAAAACTCACCTGGTGCAATTTGGGGTCATTTCCTCTTGAAGTACAGCTTGCTAATTGAGAGAAGGCACTGACACCCATCTCTTCAATTAATTATTTCGATCAACCCTGTCTTGTGAGCCAGCTTCTTCTTCACTATAGCAGACACTTAGAATCCTTCTCTAATGCATCTTTCCACCCTACAGAACAGCCTCTATATATTTGAGTCTGCACGCTCACCTTTTATCAGGTAAATAAACTGAAGTTCACATTGCGTGATCTAGGATACTTGACAACTTGTAACTGCTAACAAATACTTCTTTAGGACTGCAAAAGACTGTGTGGCCCTAGTGGCTACAGCTACGTGTCAGATAAACTATAATAATCAAATATGAATAAATATAATAAACCACCTTTTAAAATATGTCAGTATCAAAAGCAACCTTTATGTAACTCATAGAGAAGAAGGTGGGGTAATCAAGAATAGGGAACTATTTAGATGGAAGGACTAAATTACAGAGCAAAAAGAAGAACAAAGAAAGAAAAAAGGGCTATAAAAGCAACTTTCCTTCATATTATCTGCACACACGAGCAATTCATACTGCTGCAGAATTACATATTTACTTTTGTAGAGTTTCCGAGCTGTTGAAAATTGTCCTACTCTCAAAGCTGAATTTCAGTAAACTGAGCTCTATTCAGCAGAGCCAAGCAGTTCTGAAGACCTGCCTAGCTGACAGCATATCCTTACACCAAAGCTTAACATAACCCTTGGGAAGAGCCCTGGGACACATCTGTAATGCTATTTGAACAGTGGTGACATAGGCGAGTGACACGAGCTCTAATGCTCTTTGCACTGCTTCTCTTAAAATCTCACTTCGCCCAATCCTACATCTGTAAGGATCTGAACAGTTTGAAAACTGCTGTTTGCCTAGTCACTTTCAAATAATTTGGTGTGAAGAATATTTTGAGCAGTGGCCAAGGAGATGCCTGGTCTTGCTGAAGTTGTTTGTTATAGATCAAACACAGACCAAGGCCTCTTAAAAGTTTATAGAGGTTTGGATGCAGTAACTCAGTTGTGCATCTAGTGACCACTGGAGAGAAACGTTGTACTCAAATGCAGGAAGCCTTATGTATGCACAGCCAGAAGTTCAATTTTCTTTGCAACGCTGGTAATTTTAATATAATCTTTAACGTGGATGAGAGACAAATGCTTGGAAAGCAGTATTGCAATGATCTCTTTGATGAGACGAGAGTTCGCTTTCCAAACAAAATGAGCTGAAGAACAGAGAAGGGATCAGCTGTTTGCAGGACTGATCGTGTCTTCTCTTAAAGCAAACCAAACTCGTAAGGTCGTGGTAGTCTCAAGAGGATTTCTTAGACTGCAGCAAATTCAAGTTCAGCTGAAGTGTTCAAAAACCCCTAGCTTGGGAATGAGTTATGGAAGCTGAAGATCTGGCTCCTTAAAGATAAAGGGTGTTTCACATTGCTTTCCTAATTGTTCTGGGGGAAGAGAGCTGTTTGCGGCATGCTCTGTTCAACCTTGGGACTAATGGGAGGCATGAAGGAGCCTTGTTAACAAACAAAAGGCTTTGGAGCTTTGTAAATGGAGAAAATCTGCCAACAAAGCTGAGTTTTATACTGAGTTGGTTATTTTCATCTTACACAAATATGGGATGAACAGTGAGACCACTAAAAATACTAAAAGTACATAAGTATTGGTTTTCACTTTACATCACAAATTTAATTTTTTTAAATTAAAAAAACTCCCCCCAAAAAACTCCCTAGCAAAGGTTTTCCATCACAGAGGGGAAAGAGGGACAAGGAGGGGCAAAGGAGTTTGGTAAGGTGACAGAAAGTCAGCTGCAAAGCACTATTTCCCATCCACCCTTACATTAGGACTTTCCTGCAAGTGCTTGTAGGGCAAGAAGGACATTGTTCAAAGAGAGATTTAGAACACCCTTTTCCCCAGGAAACTGTGCAGAAACCTAAGTAATTTTGACAGAGGAAGACTACTCAAAAGATCCTGAAGGCTTTCTGCCCAGGTTTAGCTTTCCTAGCATTTCAGTTGCTTTTGGGGCCGAAACTCTATTGCAAACTTTGTCCACCAATCCTTCCCACTAGCAAAAAAGCAATGCATCTCACAAATTCCATATGGCAATACAATTCTACCAAGAAATGGAATTTTTTTCCCCTGTTATGACCTAATTTCTGAAATCCTTGAGGCAATTTTCAGCCTGATAGTGGCAGATGCTGCACATTAGACAACCGTGTTTTGAAGTCAGGATATTTACCTGGATCATAGTATTTATGCTGTTCTCTAGTTTCCTGTGCAATACCCATCATCATGTTATTCAAGCACTCTTGGTATCACTGTGTTGGTATAAACAGGCCTGATCACGCTCATTACAGATTATAAACCACCATCACATCTTTTTGCGGAATGTGACAAAACATAAAGCAAGCAATAGTTCATTCTCTAAGTCTCAAAATACAGTGGTTTAGTGGTACGAGGTGAGAATATAGCAAATAATCTTGCCAGAAAATGGCAGACCTCTAGTAATCATGGAATGGGGTATTTCCATTGAGTACAGCTCTTCTAAGGGTCTTCTACAAATTGTGGCAGAAGGGGAAAGCATCATTATTTGTGACGTTATCTACAGCCCTTAGTCTTCCTCTATAAGGCTGAGCTGGCGGATTGAGGTTTAGAGACAGCATCAACCCATAACTGCGTTGTGGCCAGAGGTGTAACTAACCTATGTCCAGGTGTGACAAGGACATGCCACACCTATGCTGGGTGCTATGCTTGGGTCCCTTTCGTCTCGCTGGTTTATAAGGCAGGAAGGTGATTGTGGCCTTAGCCAAAATCATGCGAATGAGGAAGCCTTTGCCTCAAAGTACACAGAATATGTACGATCCCTGGTTCTCTGAAGAGACACCCCAGCTTTCTCGGGCTCTCAGGTGCTGACGTGCCTTTTAAGCTGATGACACACCTAAATGAGCAGCAGGTCAGAGCCAACAGCACGGGCAACACCTGGAATGAGAAGGCAAGCAGGAAAGAAAAGTAGCTCTGTTCTAAAACAAAGACATG
This sequence comes from Mohoua ochrocephala, assembly GCA_013398855.1. Taxonomy (NCBI): domain Eukaryota; kingdom Metazoa; phylum Chordata; class Aves; order Passeriformes; family Acanthizidae; genus Mohoua; species Mohoua ochrocephala. The sequence goes on from VZTA01010965.1 coordinate 652,459, forward strand.
GGTCCCACTAAACCAACTTTGTGTCCCCACTTTGATACACCATCAGCCGCCATATGTGAGGAGCTTAATGCTGAGAGGGAGGATCGTGAGAAGGCTCATCAGCCTTTCATCTCTCCCCCTCCCGAGCACCATCCCCGCTGCTGTTTATGCCTCCCAATCCCAGGGACCAAAGCGCCTATTAGACTCATCATCCTGCCTCTGCGGATGTTCCCCCTGAGAGGTTCATTAGGCCTTGCTGCCTGACAGCAGGCAGCCAGAGAACCAGGTGGCCACCTTCTTTTGCAATGCCAGTGTTATTTCTGAGGGGTTAGACTTCTGGGAAGAAGCTTTTAAATTCCCTGTTTCCCAGACGCAGGGAGGGCTCCATAAAACCCTCCCTTGCACAGATGGATTGAAGAAAGGCATTACACTTGGTACATTCTCTGCAGGAGTTCATTACCAGAGGGAAAAGAGAAGTGTGAATCCCTTGGTGTCTCTGTCAACAAGCTTAGAAAAGCAGTTTCTGCGCCTCCCATCCCAGGATCACAAGCCCTTCACTTGCATGACTCCAATACGCTCCAAAGCCATCCCGTAAGAGTATGACAGTGCTGGAGATGGGGAGATGAGGCTGGTGTCCATTTGACCTTGAAAGAGGCAGAGAAAAAATGGAAGCTGGAAGGACTAGCTTAAACTTTATTGCTGCTACTCTTTCTGCTTCCAGCTCACTGTGTATCTCTCAATGCAATATTATCTTTCTTTTCAAACTTCAAATCTATTTTATAACTGTAGTTAGACTTTATTGAGCTGCTTGGATTTCTGGACACAGAATAAAAAAGAAGGAAAATTTCTGGCAGAAAAGATATCAATATTTTAGGAAGAAATCTGAAGGGAAGGACTTCAACGGACACTTCAAGATGCAACTTAAAATAGTGAACCTACCCCCACTCAGTCCTACTTTTTCCTGCTCACACACAGACGTTAAGATTTCTTGCTGCAGGCACTTCGTGTGTCTGCTTCCACATGTTACAGGGGAGATATCTTTGTTAGGTATGGAAAAATTACCCTTCCACCCTGTATTGAAGGAGGCTTCAAGAGCTCAGAGATTGCTCTCTGCACCTTCTCCTTTGATACCAGTATGTTTAATTTGGCTCATGTTAGGTGTGTGCTCTTCCTTTCTAGACCATGAAGAGAGACTGGGAAGGAGTAAGGTAGCTGACATTTAAGGGGGGCTTCTCTGTGATGAATTAAAACCTCACAACAAAAAAAATATTTATGATTATGTAGTAGCATTTTTCTAATGTGCCATTTTCAATAGAAACTTTATTTATAGAGCAGCCATTTAAGAGAAGTGTGGGAGTCACAGCAGCATTTCAATTTCGTGTCAGGAAGAACACTGGCCCTGTAGTTGAGATAAGTGACAAGAAGAGAAGAGCTGGATGTTAGGCTGAGAAACAAGATGACCTCGGGCAAGTCATTATACTTCCCTCTGCCTCACTTTCCCATTCTGTTATGCTGAGATTTTAAACAATTACCTGGCCTGACAAGTGCAATCAGTATGTAAAGAGCTCTGAAGTGGACATGCACTCAGCTGATCCTCACACAACCGCGAGCACTGATGGGAACAGGCAAGAGGGAGGTAGCGAGATTCAGTAGTAGCCTGTCTTCCGCTGCAGATGTACTTGGGAATCGTACAGATTATGTACTTAGATACACAGCTTTCTTACGCTCCCATTGGATCAGGACTAACGTGATGACATGGAACAGCTAACTGCAGACAAGTGTAAGAGCCAGAAAGATCCCAATGCCAAAAATCAGGATATCAGAAACAGAGAATCATGGGAACCACCATTGAAATTGGAAAAAATTGCAGTTCACATGCATATAGCCTGGAAAAAAACCACAGGCTGAGAAACCAGTGCCCTTTTGGAAGGGTCGGGTGCAAGGCCACACCGTATCGGGTAGCCATGCTGCGCTGGCTGATATTAATATGGGAGATTGAAAGCGCCCTTCAGCTTCTGCTGTATGTTCACCTGGGCAACATGAACAGAGAAAGAGTACAGATACCAACAGCGCAGTGCTCATGCACGTGCACAGCTCTGCAGCACATACAGCAAAGATGACACATCAGTCAGGGATTCAAGGGAGTTTTGGGGACACAGTGCAGGCAGCAGATCGAGAGCTTGTAGGAAAAAGCACTGTACCTGGACACAGAGAAGATATGCATGTTTCAGAGTCCTTCCTGCCCCCGCTGGAAAATGTGCTACTGACATTACTTATTCTCTTTGGAGTAGCCACCAGCTTCCTTTTGAAAGACAATGGGACCACAAGGGAATGTGGGCTGGTTGGTGGCAGCTGTTTGTCCCCCAGGGGTGCAAAAGGTCCCAGTATCATAGAATTATAGAATATACTGAGTTGGAAGGGACCTGTCAGGATCATTGAAGTCCAACTCCTGGCCCTGGACAGGACACCCCAAGAGTCGCACTAATTGTCTGAGAGCATTGTTCAAGTGCTTCTTGATCTCTGTCAGGCTTGGTGCTGTGACCACTGCCCTGGGGAGCCTGTTCCAGTGCCCAACCACCCTCTGGGTGCAAAATCTTTTCCCAATATCCAGCCTTTCCTCGGGTACTGTCAGTGGTCATGAGAGTGAAGAGATCATACTTATCTCTTCTCTTTCCCTCACTACAGACGAAACTGGAACTGCAATGGGGTCTCCCCTCAGTCTCCTCTGCTCCAGGCTGAACAAACCAAGTGACCTCAGCCACTCCTCATAAGGCTTCCCCTCCAGACCCTTCACCATCCTTGTGGCCCTCCTTTGCACACTCTCTAACAGCTCAATATCTTTCTTATATTGTGGCTCCCAAAACTGCCCCCAGCACTCGAGGTGAGGCTGCCCCAGCCCAGAGCAGAGCGGGACAATCCCCTCCCTTGCCCGGCTGGTGATGCTGTGCCTGATGCCCCCCAGGACACGGGTGGCCCTCCTGGTTGCCAGGGCACTGCTGGCTCAGATTCAACTTTCCATTGAGCAGGACCCCCAAGTCCCTTTCTGCAGAGCTTCTCTCCAGCCTCTCATTCTCCAGTCTATACACAGAACCAGGGTTGCCCCATTTCAGGTGCAGAATCTGGCACTTGCCCTTGTTGAACTTCATACGGCTGGTGATTGCCCATCTCTCTAATTTGTCTAGGCCTCTTCCAGGTGAGTTGTGAAGATCAGGAAGCAAGACATAAGGGATACAAGCACATAATGTCATGATTTGGCTGCGGCCTGTCTAGATGACATACCACGGACTTGGGAGTGGGTATGCTACTGACATGTTGGGAACAGGAATTTTAGAGGCACGAGCAGTAGGGCAGAACCCCAGGGAAAGGTTCTTTATAGCTACACTGGATAGATTACTTGGGGAGAAACATGCTCTGAATTCAAAGGAAACGGAGATAATATCAGTAACTCAAGGCCTATGCATGCAGAATTCAGTATAAAGTAAGTTTGTTTCATTATTTTCCTGCAGAAGTAAATTTGCAGGCACTTCTGGTTGCTGAAAGAGACTTAAAAACGCATGGATAAGATGAGGTACAACAGAACTGTGTCTATGATTGGAAAGACTGTGCAATCAACGTATAATTAACCTGTGAAACTTGTTGCCAGAGGATATTATAGAGGAAAACAGATTAGCAAGATTCAGAAAAGGATTAGACCTTACAAGAATAGCATCTGCAGCTAGGCTTGCTAAAATAAAAACCATATGGGTTATTAGCCTTCCCACTTCAGGGTATAAAATGATCGCAAGTTGGGGTCAGAAGGCAATGTCTCCCTATCATTTAGCATTGTAAAATGGGCCACACTGGGGGGTTGTTACAAACCTATCTAAAGCATCCAGCACTGGCAATGGTTAGGACAGAATACTGGACTGGATGGGCCATTAGTTTGATACAGACAAGCAATTTCTCATACCATTCCGCCCTCATTTCCTGGGAGAATTCCACTCCCCAAACTGGCATGCACTCCAAGCAATTGAAATTCAAGTGTAAACATGTTATTGCTTGAGCAATTTGTGGGCATACAAAGGTACAGACGAGCAGTCAGACCCCAAATCAAGGCGCCTTGTGGACTAAGAGATTTTTCTATTACAGCTTTCTGATCACCACGTACAGACTTCATGGTTGTCATTCAGCTGGTCAGCATCAGTGGAGGTGCAAACAAAATCCCTCTTGCACAGGCTCTCCGTGGGAAAGAGGTAGAGAAATCTCCTTATTGTACCTGTGCCTCTGCAGCTGCATAGTTCACCCACCCATCCTGTGGGATGCAGCAAAATGAGGAGAGTAATCAGGATGGAGCCAAAGGACAGAACAGCATTTCCTCCTTCTGCTGTTGCTGAGGTTTTCCCTTTCCGTGTCTCACTTTGGGTAGCTGCAGCACTCTTCCCCTGGCACCCTGCTGCATAGCAGGTTAGGGAAAGAGTGTCTCTCTGTCCCTGCTGCCTCAGACAAGGGAGAAAAAGGTGAGAAGTGGCAGGTGTGGTGAGGCAAGAGGCAGTAGGGTAGATGTCAGGAGGTGAGGCAAAGACCAGGACTATGAACATGTGGCACAAGAGTGAGAAGCAGAGGGGGAGGTTGCTGGGGGTGGGGCATGCAGCGAAGGAAGCAGAAGGAGTTGCTACAGACACAGAGAGTGCAGGTGGATGACTGCACGATCACCCACAAGGTCACACAGTGCAGCAGCAAAGGCTTACATCCACGGGGTACAGATGGACCGGCAGGCAAACACAAGCAGAAGGGGAAGGTCCAGTGGGAAGGATGTAAAACACTGTTTATTCACTCTACTTCCTACTCAGAGCCACAGCCAAAAGCAAAGCAAAATGTCAGTGATGACAGAGGTGAAAATGTATGATATATAGGTGTGAACAGTGTGCCAGTGATGCTGAGAAAGTGCATTGGTACAGGCACCTGCTTAGAAGTGGGTGACATGGCTGTTCCACCACTTGGAATTTGGGCAGCATTGGGTGAGTGCTTCACATCTAGCAGGACCGCAAGAGGCAGACATGAATCTCCTCAGACCCTCTCTCCTTCCAGAGAACAAACCATTTCAGAATTAAATGGCATTTAAGACCATCAGAGTAGGAACAAAGACAATTTTGGGTGATGCACTGTTCATAGCATCCTAGACATATGTCAGTATGCATGCAAGTTTTAACAGGATAGGGTCTGCCTTTCAGATGAACTGCTAACTCCCGAATGTCTCTTTCTAATTCTACTCCCAGTCACTTCAAATACTTTTGTGAAGAGTTTAGAGCCCTTTAACTCTTGTCTCCTCTAACACAGGCCATAGCATTTTGCAGCAGAGACCATATTTTTGGGTCCAGTACAACAGGGACTGGACCCTTGTACAGATCATTCAGTTTTCTGAAAAACACACTTAAATGTTTTTCACCTGCACCACCATCGTCTCTCAATCCCTGGCTCGAAGGTCAAGTGTCCACTCCGCATCAGATAGCCCGATCTTCAGAGACTGCATTTACTCTTATAAAGGTCAAACTAGTAGCACAGCTATTTCCCTTCAGAATTTCCTGTGATCCTGCGTTACCTCTGCAAATCCAGAAGTCATCTCTCTCTCTCTCTCTCTCCTGAACTCTGGCCCATCAGACTTGGCAGTTGTCTCATGACTTACGGGGATCGGCCCCCGAAAGGTTCCTCTCATTCCTGGAAAGGTCGGGTGCACATAAACTCGCTCACAAACACACGTCCACAGAAACACACGCAGCTGCCAGGATTCACAGATGCACACACAGCTTCCTAGCTCCGCACTGCTGTTTTCAGCAAGGACCACTCAAAGTGTTTAGCCCGACGTGCTGTGATGATGATGTAAACGGAAAAAGAAAAGCCCTTCACCTGTGAAACTAATTAATAGTCAACAAACTTGCTTCAAGGTAGGAGAGCTGGCACCGGAGGCGAGAGGCTGTCCCTGGGAGGCAGGAGCCCGGCACAGCTGCTAGGTGGCAGCAGCCCTTCACCAGCGCAGGGCTGCGGCTCGCCCAGGTGGCTGTCGGCTTTAATTCCCGGAGAATTTGATGCTCATCAAAGTGAGCCACTCTTACAGCCCCCACTACGGCCAAAGCCCAAGGCTGCTGCTGTCGCTGCCCATGACGGGAGCATACATAAACATGAAAAGAAAGCCATCCTGGCTTTTAAGGCACACCACAATTGGGGTTGCAGCTTTTTAAGGGGATGTAGCTCACAGACACCTTGCGATGATGCTGATGAAATCACGCCTTATCAGTAGGCAGAGGGGCTGTGTCCTCCTCCACAGCTATTTCAGGCCCCTTTATCACCCCCTATCAAGGCGAATACTTATCTTCCAAGGGCTTTTCAAACACCACCTAATTAGTCTCCCCAAACCCATAAGCAAAGCAGGGGAGCCAGAGCCTTGTGTTCTCTGTAGCAAATGAGACCGAAACTCTTGTGAAAGGTTCCAATTTAAAAGCAACCTTCTCTGCAGCACGTGGAAAGTGCTGCAGCAGATTTAGGGGCACTTTTAAGGATGCCAGTTGAATATTATAACCTCGTTATTCATATAATTAATACTGCAACTACTACTGAATTCCATGTGTTATTTATAGAAGCATTATATTCCAGTTATTTTCTGCAGCTCTTGTCTCTTTGACATGCAATAGATTTTCTTATGGAGAGTGTAGGCCTGCATCACTGAGGATCCACGGCAAAGGCAGACTTTCAGCAGAATATGGTTAAATATTCTGGTCTATTTAACAATGAGGCGCTGTTGAACACGGCTTGAAAATTGAAGGACAGAGATTCAAACTACCCCACGTCAGAAAGCCTCCACAATATCCATTTGCTTGCTGCAAGCTACAATAGCCAGCAGTTATGGACAAATCTTGACCCGTCATCCTTTCTGCTAGCATGAAGAGCAGGGAAGCAGTAAAGAATATTGACATCAAAATCAAGTAATTAGGTTTCAGGGTTAAGATCTCTCACAACTGACTGGAGGTGTATCAATTCTCCCTCAGTGAAACTGGTTTGGGCAGATATTACACTGATTTGGCTTAGCTCATGATTGGGAAGTTTTCTTTGCAACTATAATACGAAAAGGAGTGGGCTTTCAGGAGGAAATACCACCCTTTTTGCTCTTCAGATAGGGAGAAAGCACTCTTGGCCCCTTCAGGGAATTCAACAAGCTCAGTATGGAGGTGGTGTAAATGTTGTTTGTGTCTGCTCCACTTAACAAGAATGGTCATAGTTACTCTGGGTTTCTATATCATCAAATAGCCATACAAAGTAAAAACAGGAAGGTTAGATGCTGTCCTTCTTCCCTGGTCCAGGAGCAGGAAACGTTCCCAGAGATGTTCACTTGAGGCCTTTGATGTAGGAGAAAACTGGACCAAGATGATGCCTCCTATTGCTAAAGAAAACCAGAGCAAAGACTGAAATCAAGATCTGGACCCTTCCTACCCCCAGTATTTAACAGTTAACTCCTTCTCCTGAAGTTTTTCACCATCCAACCAGCACTTTCAAAACCCAACTTCCCAAAGAGGGAGCTAACCTGACACCTAAGTAGTGTGGACGGAAATTGGTTTGTGCCATGTGGCCTGACCCCTGTCTCTCTTCTGTTTAGCAGGATAGGACACAAAGACTCCTTTCCTGAGTGTTTGCTTTAATCATTACGCAAGTGGAGACTGCCCCTGCCACTTCAAAGGCCCTGCAGAGAAAGGGCCTTGAAAGAAAAGACATTTTACTTCAGGAAAGTGTAACACTACAACAGGGGAAAACACTTGCCAAGCCGTAAGACAGGAGTGAGTTCTAAGACCCTCTTTTCCTTGTTGTTAACCAAGGCAGATCCCTCCATGCACTCTTGTGGATGAATGACATTTTGGGATTCTTAACTTCCCCTCATACAACACACAGTGAAAACTGTATGCGACTTCAGGCTTACGCAGGATCAGGGCAGGGCAGAACATTCACTCACGGACATTTGAGTTTTGCAGAGGAAATTCCCTTGCAAAAAGCCATCCGTTTGCTCCTTTGCAGTGGTGGAAGTCACTCCCTGTCCCCATGCTCATTAAAGATATTGTGAGGTGCTATTCCTTGAGGACTGGCTGCGTGTCGATTCTGACTCACTGCCGCCACAGAGACTGCTCACTTTGTTTTACTCTACTCGCTGTCCTTCTACTACAGGATAAACTTAATATTCATTCAATATGCCTGATCCTTTGTGCATCTGTTCTAGGCAAAAAAAGCTCTTTTGCTCCCAACCTCCCCCCAAACTTTTCCCAAAACCAACATGCTGAGGTTTGCTGCCAATTCAAACAGAGATGCCAGGTCGATGAGTTGTGGAAATGGCGAACACTGCAACGTGAAAGAGTATTCCTCCACTTATCTCCTGCCTAGTTAGCTAAACAGCACTTGATCCATGTAAATAGAGTTGCTGTCTGTTCCTAAGACCCACAGTTAGTTCCTAGTGAGCCTGCTGGTTAATTTTCTCCACCCAGTCTGGACTGTTTAATTTATAAATTACATTAAATAAAACTAAAATCCTATCGGGGCTACTAATATATCATTCATTAAATATTATGTAAAACAGCAGAGATACATATTTTCTGTTAAGCCCAGACACGTTACGAACTCCCTGCAGAGATCATGTGTGATATCTCTGGATGCAGGCATGCTGCCTAGGTTCCCCCTGAGGACAACTCATCCGTCCTCCCACCATCTGTCGGCATGCCGGGGTTCCTCCGTCACACCTAGGCAGCCAGCCCTGGGCTGTGGATTCTGCTCTGTGCCTCTGACACTCGATGTTAAATGGGCCTTAGTGCCCTCCCTGACACGCTGCAGAGGAGCTTGCACCCCTGGATCTCCAAGTTTCAGACTTCTTCACGCCACAGACTTGACACAAAGTCCCTGGAGCGTCATTAAACCCGCACTCCGAACAGATTAGAGATGCGTCCGCGTTTGTCCTTCCCTGTGTTCCCCTGAAGGGTAAGTCTCGCGAAAAGCCAGAAACTTTACAAAGTGCAGCGGAGCTCATCTCCATCTATTCCAAGTAACCTCTCCAGCCGGTCAAACAACTCAGCTGTCATAAAGGAACAAATGGAGCCGAGCAGGAGCAATGAGGAGCGGAGAGATAAAAGCACCTAAACTTCGGGCAGGAAGTTTCTGTTGTTATTTCTGAAGTGTGTTTAGCAAGGAGACATATTGTACATTTAGCATAAGTCCCCGGGACCCTAATGAGCTCCTAATGTACCCCATACTTCAAGGGTTTTCCAAAGAGACCAGTAACTTAGCAACAGCAGCAAATCCTTGACAGACATAATCAGTATTTGTGCTGCAGCTTTAGGCTTCCCCTCTTCTCTCCCACTAAGTGGAAGGTGGTTTTGGCTGGGAATTCTTCTCTGCTTTGTCATTGTTCTTATTCTTCTTAGGGGTTTCTACAGTGAATTTTTCCTTTATCCTTTCTGTTCAGTAAAGCAAAAACCCACCACCAGCGGTTTGCGGGGAGCAGAGTTCTTGGAGCCTGGAGCTACCGAGATTCTCCCATGAAGAATTTTGTTGCACTGGGGAGGTGCAGAAGTGGCTCTCTGGGGATGCCACAGGCAAGCCAGGGCTGGTGAAAGCAGTGATTTTCACATGATAGCAAACTAGACAGTCACCAGGGCCAGTGGTGGATCCTCAGGGACACCAGCTAGAAGGTGATGAGCAATGACAGTTCTTTGCTGTGTTCATGGCTCTCAGCCAGGGGAAACTGAATCACCAAACTCCAAAGACATTCTCTTAAAAGTACAAAGCAAATATTGACAGCTAACTGTACTTCTTGAGGGCAGATGAGGCAGAAGGCTCCAGAGGAATATGAGGTCCTTCTGAGGCAGGCTCTGCACTCTTCCCAGTGGGCTGCCATTGGATGCCAACCATGCACAAAGATTTTGTCTTCCCTGCCCACATCTCCTGCCCACCTCTCCTGCCTACGTCCCCTGCCTTTTTACTAATTGCAGGCACAGCACTGGTTTTGGAAGGAGGCTGCTTTACAGCTCAAGCAAAGAACACGAACAATTGATTCACATTCACAAGAAATTTGTGTGCATTGGAACATCACTGTATTTAGGTATTTAAGAGGACAACCCATTTTAGTAACACTAAGAAATCTCCAAAATGATAACTTGATATGCAAAAGTGAAATGAGTTGCCCATTATAAGGCCTGAGAGCAGGAGACAACCTATTTGGAAATAATTTCTATACACCCTCTTAACATTCCTTAATAGCTACACTGTACAAATACACAAGATGAACAACCAGATTTGAGCTAAAAATCACAGAACAGCTGTTCTGGACCTTGGCTAGTACAGTTGCAGCAGCCAAAGGGACAACACAACCAGTTCTGTAGGTCCGAGCTTAACTGGAATTTTACAGACACAGCATATCAATGTGGGGTTTTTTCTCCCCACTGTTGAATGAATGAAAGGTTGATAGTGAAAAAAAGCTTTTAACAAGGACTTTTGGCCCAGCAGTGGCCTTTGAAATGCTTAAGAATGGTCAACTCAGTCTAGGAAAGCCTGATATATAAAAAAATGCAGCATCATGCCCACATCTCTTGCATTTATAGCAAGAGAAATGGGCTAGGCTTATACATTCACCTTGTAAATTTTAGAGAAGTCAGAGGAATAAGCAAAATTTCAACTACTTGGAGCCAACCAATCTTATTTACAAAACTTCAACAGACTGAGCATGGAAAATGAATGAAGAAATCTTTGCCAGGAGGAGGGAAAGACTTTCTTTTAGGTGGCTGTCCAGGCAGTAAATTGGAAGAATATTTTGGGCTAGGCTCAGCTGAAACACTCCTGAAAAAAACTCCGAAATCCCACTACATCCAAAGCAAGCTCACCACAATGCAGCAAAGCACCCACCCAGAGGTCCACAACCACACAGGTCCCCACCACACAGATCTGAAACTCAGCACAGCACAGACACACCAGTGGGCTGCGGCTCTCAGCTAATGGAATCTCCTGCACTGTGCTGTATAAACCCACCCCAGCACCGTGAAGGAACAAGGCAGGTCCAAGGCGAGATACAAAAGGATTAAATCTGCTGTTCTAAGTCATTATTTCAATGACTCCAAACTGTCATCACAAACCCATAGACGAAGGACGGGCATGTAGAAACTCTCGATCCCCGTGAGAAACCTACTGGAACTGCAGGAAAGTATCACAGTGCTGTGTCCTTCCTTGGTTTTTATTACATATATGGCAAAGGCAAGGCAAGTCCCAGACCCACCCACGTTGTAACTTTGGCCTACAGCATCAGGCAGTTAGGTCTCCGTGAAGCATGAGAGAATCATTAACAGCGTCACTTTCTCTCACAGTCAACCTGGCTTTACCCAACCAGAAATGTCTGCAGGAAAAAATCTGAAAATCCCATTAATGGGGATAATGATGCTTACCTCCTGTACAAAGTGCTTGGAGATTCATGGCATGGAAAATTCTGTTAGAGGTAAGTATTTATTAAATCCTCCTAGTTTCTTGTAGTGAGGATCCATACTACAGCCCTACACTTGGACATAATTCCCGCTACCGTTAGAGACTAACCTCTATAAACAAGCCTATACAATATGGTTTAAAATCTGTGGCTGTCACATCTATCCTGCAGACCAGATGTAGATCTCCTCAACAGTCTGTGCCTGCACCTTAACGAGCAATGATCTTTTCTCTCCTGCCTTTCAAAATATGTCACCTCACATTATGGAATGAGACAAACAAGTCGTAGCTCTCAGATGAAATCCAGGCTCCCTTGAAGTCAATGGCTACATCTTTCTGGTGTAAATAGGGACAGGATTTAATTTTCTGCCTGAAATTCTCTTTGATCCGAAAAAGCACAGTTTAGTTTGGTTTTTTTTAATGTCTGGCTTTAAGAGTTGAAGGAGTCCTAAAGCTAAGTGATAAAACAGTGCTAAGAAGTTGTGGGGCTGTTGTCACCTGGGACCAGCTGCTCCAATTCTGGTAACCAGATAATCTGCTTATTTGACATTTCTGGGGTCTCAGTACTGTCTCTCATGATAGATCTCTTCCTCCTCCTTGAATAAAGCTCAGTAAAACATTTGACCTTTTCCAGCCTTTAGAATTTCATTGTGTTTTTAGAAAAGAAAGCAAAGCATGGAAAAACATCTGCTGAAGAGAGAACTCTCTCATTTGGCTAACACACTCTCATTTAGTGTAAAGAAAACAGGCTCAGAGAGACCCACACCTGTGATTTCCAATTCAATAGAGTGCTGTTGAAGTGACTTCATCCCTAAATGTTCAGGGCACCTCCCAAGGAAGACACTAAACTAGAAAGGACCATCGGCGATCACCTGGCAAATCATTATCTCACATGGAAACTGAAGTTCCTTGTCCAGTTTCTATCGAGAGTGACAATGAATTCAGAAGGTTTCACCCTAGACCCTTCACAAAACCTGCTGCGCAGCTCAGCATAAATTTCAGTCCCTAATCAGGGGGCACACAAAGCCTACAATATTGAAAGGAAAGCTGAAATCACAACAGAAAAGCCAAGGAAGAGGCAGTGAGGGGAAGTGGGGGAGGCAGAATTGTCGGAGTAGGATGTGCCGCAGGGTGGGCGTCGCGGTGTGTTTAGCAGAGCCCTGTGTGCGTGGAACCTGCACTGTGCTCGCCTTCAGTCTGCAGTAGCTGTCGAGCTGTCTCTCACTTTTTACGAGCACTAGAATTCACTGAGCCCAGAGAGATAAAAGTGGTGAATTAAAAAGCAGTTCTCTTTGTTTGGTTTTAAGGCAGGATATAAAACACAGGTCTTGCTGGAACTTCATGCCTCTTGCTGCTTGGGAGGCAGCCACATTAGTCTCAGTGCCTTTCTGATATCTGCCATCAAACTAATTACCTGCCTAACGGGAACTGAAATAGATTTCCATTCTCTTGATGTGTAGGAAGACGAGGAAACGTGTGCAGCATGGAGGAGGGTGTGGGGACTGCATCGGATGGGAGAGTCCTAGAAAAGGGCCCTAAATGAAAGAACCTTTAAGGCCAGCATAGGAGGCCTGAACCCAAAATAGACGCCTGATAGTTCTGCTGGTTTGGCAGCGCTTAAAGACCCAAGAGTAAGATGTGAAGTTCTGCTTGAGTTCTCAAGTATCACGCTGCCTGAATCCAAGAATTTGTTGAAGGACCATCTTTAGAGTTAATCCTCTAGTTAGATACATGACTGAAAAATTCCTTAGATGCTAATGCTCTTACAGTAGGATACTTCTGGAAACAGGAGTTATATCAATAAAGTGGATCATTATTGCAATTAATTTCACTGAAATACAATTGAAACAGAATGTAACATCAAATCCCCATCTGCTCACCACAAACAGCTAAGCCAGTCCTAAAAAAACCCTAAAAATAAATACCTGCTTATGGGCTGAGGCAGATTTTATTACAAAGAGCGTGAAGGGGAGGTGTGGAAAAAAAGAGTAGAACATACTCTTGAAATGCCATGAGTTTCTCTCTCCATCCCAGCTTGTTTGCCAAATCATATTCTTGAGATGAGAAGGACTATTTTCTATTCTGTTGCTTCACGATTAAGTGGAACAAGTGCCTTTGCTCACATTGGTTAATTAGAAATACCCTCTACGTAGATGTATCTTTTTCCAGTCCCTTGCTTCTTAGCAAATAAAAAATCTATTTTGGCTTCCTGCACTGACCTGTTAATTGAACTAATACGGGTTTTGTTGCTGTTCTTTGTTTTTAAATAAGCAATTTTGTACTTGCAAATTTTAATTTCCCACATGGCAAAACACTTCTGAATATTGCCAAATCCCAAGCACTACGGCTGGAGAAAGCATATCTCTGCTTTCCCACACCCAATTAAAAAAAAAAAAAAATTTCATCAAGCATCCCTGCTGACCGGCCCTTTGCTGTGACATTCTGTTGGTTTCACGTGAGAGATCATGTTGATGTGCTATGCTGAGCCTGCCATTAATTCCATTATTAAAGTTACAGAGACCTGAGATTAGGAACCTGTTACTTGCATAAAGCCCAGCTAGTTTCTTTCTCTCCCCCCACCAAAATAGAGGAGAGTCTTATTATTTGTACATTGGCTATTTCATACTAGGCTTGCAGAATTTTACCCAACACTCCCTGGAAGAACATTCCTTTATTGACAGCATATTAGGTGGGGGATTTTTGACTGTGTATTATCTGCACCATCGTGGTGCAGAGGGAGAAATCTCTGAGACCTAAGTTGGCAATTTTTTTAATGACACTTTTATGTGTTTATTACTCTTGTTTTTTTGCCAAGTTTGTTAGGCAGGGAGTAGGTAACAACTTGCAATCTTGTCCACTGGCATATATACATGCATTAATGGGCCAGATGGAGCTGCAGTGATTTTAGCAGCTGAGGGTCTGGACTATTATGTTTATACAGGTCAGGGGAGAGAGGGAATAGACAACTAATTTAATATAACTTTAGAACCACAATCTTCACTAAATTGGACATAGGATTCAAAGTGAGGAAGAAAGAGAAAATCTGGCTCCTTCTCTTGGCTCTGCCACTGATCTAGTTTGTAATTGTAAGCAATTCTATTTACCCCATCTGCAACATGATTGGAATGTTTCTCACAGCCTCTGTACAGAGATCTGGAGACCCATACAAGATTTCTCAAATTTATCTGAAATTTATTTTCCTAAAACTTCAGATATGTAAGCTTCACCTTCCATGTGCTTCTTTTTCATCGTTGACAGTGGGCTTATTTTTTTCCTCAGGTAGCCTTGCCTTTAATAATTGACAGATTTTAAGATCTTCTCTTTAAGGTATGTATTGCAAAAATTTTGCCTGGACTGTGCATTATATTTTAAACAAAAGATTTATTCAATTTCCTTATTTTTCCCTTGAAATTATAAACACTTCTGAATAGAAATTTATTACTGGAGAATTTCACCAGCTATTTGCTAGAGTAACAGATGCAGAGAGCTGTATTAAACGTGTATGGTTTGTGGCATCTTGCCCATCTTTTTGTGCTGAAGCACAAACTAATTTGAGGCTTACATGCAATTTGTTATCAAACTGTATCAATAAACTGTGGTTAGTTTCTGTATCTGTAGAATATAGTGATATGTCCAAACCAAAGCAAACCAGCATTAATTATTTCTTTTAAAATTTCTAGCAATATTCTGTGTCTTTGTGTCTCCTGGATCACACTTTCAACCCTGCTACTCAATACATATTGCCCAAGTCATCCACATTCACAGCTTTCCAAAATCTCTTACCTTTCTTTCCCGTATTCTGCTTTCAAGAAATCAATACAACTTCATCCAACTTGTCCTTGCTTCTGTCCCCTGTCTCTGATCCTCCTAACATTGAGGGGGTAGAAGGAGAGGGAGTGAAAGAGAGGGATGGCCCTTCTGTAATATGGATTGCAACCCCTAAGCCTATGACAAATTTGAAGTAGCCTGAAATAATTTGTGCTCATTGCATGAAAAACTAATTATCTTGATGACAATTTTCTGAGTGTGCATGTTGATTTAACTCAAAGACTGCTGTTTCCAAGAAGGGAAAGGTAATCCAGCAGATGAGCTGACTTAACATCAAATACTAAAGCATTATGCAAGGAGCGTTATGCTCGGTTCTGGCTGACCCCGACTCATTCCAGTCCTACTGAACTTCTTAAAGAATAATAAAATCTTCAGCACTGAAAGATCCATCACAGCAAAACCAAAATGCAGTTCATCAAAAAGCAGAAGACAATTTTCTTGGAAAAAGGAACAGACTCCAGAATCTGTCAGAAAACAGACCTTTTAAAGTCCCCTGTATGAGACATGTGATTTCAGGTTAGACAGATATAGCTCAAGAATTACATGTATAAATGCACAGCATTTTTGCCTGAAGAGGCCACGACATCACTAGGAACAGAAGGAAGTCCTGAAACCTCACAGGTTTTCCAAATAATCATGACTAATACAAAGGACACTATAAGACCAGGGACTGGTTTAATATGGTTAAAATCAGCAGCTCTGTCAGTAAGAGGCTGATACATGAAATTTGAGACCAAACAAGTGCCAGAGACATCAGAAACAGAAGAGAAACAAAAGAGAAACACCTTAGAAGGTGGCCAGTCATTACCAGACAGTTTTTCAGCCTCTTGAACAGCAGTCTTCTGCCATAAAATGCCGTGCTAGGCCAGGGAAGCCCAATGCATTCTAATTGTACTAAATGTCGATAGCAAAATTACAGTGGAATACATCTATGAAGAACAATGCCAAGTTGCAGGGCCAGATTTTTGGAAGCAAAGGCCAACAGCAGCATGGACAGCAAGAGGAGCAAGACTTTACCTGTGTCTGTAATGAGCTCATTTTGCATTTATCTGCAAAACTCCATATGCATTAGCATATACACACTTTTTATTATAATGGCCATTATAATATCTCTTCATCTATGATGCATTGTTCAGATACTTTTCTCAAAAGCAACCTTCATTAAGATCATTTGTCAGAAATAGCCAGAATACTGAACAGCTGCAAGATCCCACACATTTGTCAAAGCTCGTAGAAAAATATGAATGTCTTAACGTTGTGTTATTTGAGAACTGATATGTTATTATACTGTCTTTAAGGCTTTATTATAATGCATGTGCTCAAGAAAGGAGAGTTAAAACTAGTCATTCTTAATTTGGGGATTTCATTTAAGCGAAGCTGTAAAACACCAAGATGGGCAACTGCTGCCATTTCCGTCAGTGATCATTTAGGTGGATGTAATTTATGTACTTGTGTTCTTATGTGCATGAATGCTGGGTGACATGAGCTCTGCAGCAGGAAAACAAGGACAAATCCTGAGAAAGCTATAAGTTTCAAAACAACAACAAACCCCCCCGCCCCGTACCTTACTTTATTTTTTATCCTCTTGATACTTTTTTGGCTGCCTCCTTTGACTCTGCAGTGTGCAAACTGCATTCATTCTGTGTTCTTATCAGATGCCAGCTACATTATATTGCCACTTATAACTGTTCCCTGACCAAGTTAAAACAACATATCAGCCCTAAATGGGGTTTCAGCAAAAAAATCTCATACAAACAAGTTATTCTGACCTACAAAGGTGCCCTTGGAACCGCTGAACTTCTAGTCCTTGATACTCCATCACTCAGATCTACACCCTGGAAAACTGAGGTGGGTTTTCTCATATTACTGTCAAACTGTGTGGCAGAACGTACGAAGTGGAAAAGTCTTCCACAGATCCGATGGTCTTAATAACCATGGAATTTGCCATTCTCCTTGCATTTCTGTTAGTACAGTTTGGGAGAAACAGATTCGGTTCACACCTCCCTTCTGAATCTTCAATATTTATTTTGATTCTTTATGTTAATAAATAAATAAAATCCAGAGCCTTAGTTGCAGTATAAAACAGCACAATTCACTGCTGAGGCATAGAATTGATATACTAGATATTTCTCATTTATTAGCTTCATTCCTTCGCCTAGTCTCCTGCAGTAATGTTATTATTTCCCATGAGGGTCACATGAGATTTTTTCCCCTTGCTTGCTTTGTACGTGTCTTTCTGCGTGTGCTTATTTATTTAATAGGCATTTTCCCCCTTTATCTGCTACTTATTTAAAGCTTTCACTATACCCATTTGATCTGAATACATTGGCTACGTACGGCCTGTGCAACCAGGTCTGCTCTTAATGGTGTATTTACACCAGGTTTTCACACAATACCAAAGAGATCCATAACCAAAGTGATTTAGAAGATGATTTCAATGCTCCTTTCCCCAGAACTGCTCTCCCTTTCTCAACAAGTAGGAAATGGCACTGAAGGGAAAGGATTTGCTTGCAACTCTGCTGTAAAAGCACTTTTCTCTCCTTCAAAGCAATCTCCCTGAGGAGCAAAAATTAAACCAGGTTCTCAGAACAGGTACTTACTTTAAGAATAGGCCTTTCTGGCTCCTGTCAGAAGCACGGCGCCGGTTCACAGACTGTCTTTACGAGGTACAGCTCCCTCCCTCACCTGGTCTGCTCAGGAAACACAGACACCCTGTGAGTAACAGCAGCCCTTCTCTCTCCTGGCTCTGTTCTGGAGGGCAATGGGGCAAGTTGAGCACGGCCAAATTCCAGCCATCCCACCTCCCTGCTCTCACCGTGGGGGCATGGCACACGGCCCCAGTGCACAACTTGACCAAAACTGTGATGCCACCAGTTCCTTCAAACCTGGCACTGAGAAACAATTGTGGTGAGAGGAAATCACTGGCAAATCTTGCCGAGTGCTGAGGGGAAGCATTTCAAGGAGACCAAGTCAAGACTCCAGTGTTCTCTCGATTAGCAAAACTTCATCACCTTCTGCCTCATGCCGCACCCCTGTCACAGGAGTGCGATGGACAACACTGAAATTATTGAAGGCTTCATTTGCCTTTGTTTGACGTAATGGCTGTGGGCAGCAAATGAGTTTATAGTTCTTTACAGAATTAAAGCATCCTTACACAGTTCTGTAGACTGGCTTATAAAAGTGGTGAAGGCCTCTAAAACTCCGTCAACTCAACTACCACAGCAAAACATCTGCTTAGATACCACTCTGCCTTACGTGGCTGAAGACTCAGGTTTTGACAAGACTTAAAGAAGCGCTGTCTGGAAAGCTTTTAAAGCAGAATCTTTGCTCCAACCACGTTGAAAAGGTCAAGTGCTTTTTCTTTACCTCCTTGCCTTTCACAGGCACTCAGATCTCCATTTTAAGTTTCTACTTGCCTCATTTTGTCAACTCAGGAAATTTTTTGGTTCTCAACAATGAAGGAAGACTTAAATACAAAAGCTAATCTCAGCCCTGAATGCAACCAAGATATTCTCAAGGGAGTCTTCTATCCCTTTTAATCTAGGGGAAGAAATGAAAATAGTAAGCCTAGCAGCCTAACGGAATTTAACAGAAATAACCAGTCTGAATAACGTTTTGCCCTCTTTCCTACTTCACAGAAAACAGTCAGTCAGTCAAAAATAACAGTTCGTGTTTACAGACAATCCTAGCAAGATCTCCAAACTCACCCCCTCCTCCGATAAAGAGCCACAAGCCAAAGTTGACTCCTCTAGGAAGAGCAGGCAGTTGGCCATCCCACTGCGGTCAGAAACAGCAGCACACCTGCCCACAGCAGCTGCTACCCACTCCCCACAGCTGTCCTCAGCATGTGGCAACCAAGACCGGCTGCTTCTGGTTGCACTCCTCAAACTGTTGAAGAGTGACCACCAGCCAGGCACTGTCTCCCCACCTCACAGGTTGGGAGGAAGAGAAATTCTTAGATTATGGAAAATGTACAGGCACCCAGCTCCTACTGAGGTGCCTGATATCTATCAGCTTCACCCAGTGTATTTTCAGGCTGTAGGAATCGAGAGAGCCTGCTTCTGAGGGACCTTACCAGCAACTGTCAATACAGTCTGAAAAGAAAACGAAGCTCACTTCTGAGAGTCACCTCTGGCAACTTTTTCCCATTCCAGGCTTGAACAAGCCATCTGCAGGAAAACCTAAGCAGTCTATTATCAGTCTCCTGACACACATGGTTTTTTAACTGATGCTTCTACCAACAGGTTATATTACGGGCTTTACAGATCTGTAAGTCCTTTAGAAATAACAGAAAGAAAGGACAAGTCAGACGCATTTTGCCAGGCCTGTAGGAAAAGATTTCCATCACTGCAATTCCTGTAATAAATTAAGTTTTCTGCAAGAACACTGCTGTTGAACACTCTTTTTCAGTGTGGCCAGGGGCCTTCACTAATTACAAAGCTGCTCTTCAGCTCTTCAAAGCTCTTCCTTTACATCCCTAGGAAGAGATTATCAGCAATTCATGGAGAGAAGAAGAACCCCATGTATCCCCACTACTTACTTATCTCTTCACCAACCATTCACATATCAAACTTTGTACATCACATGCCAGATAACAGAGGCAAGCCAGAAGGGAAGAGCACACATAGCAGTTGCTAGCATGTTGCATTCTATTTCCTTTAGCCAAAAACCTCATGAGGCAGCTGTATGGTGCATTAGAGAGAGCTTTGCACAAACTCCCTTTCTTGCAGAAGGGGTTTCTTTGAGCCTATCTAAGGTTCACATTGCAGACCAGATCAAAAGATGTTTTCCTCCATTTTAATAGAGAAATCCGAGACAGATTGTATCAGGAAAGAAAGAGAGTAAAAGAAAGACGGAGAGGTTACTTGGCAATTAGGCAATCTTGATTATTTCCTTCTTGTCTTGCTAAATCTTTCAGCTGGCTATTGGGTGGAAATGATTTTCTATTCTATTTGACACTGGCTTCACAGCTAATTTGGTTTCCATCTATCTACCTAATCCATTTTATCTATCAGTTCTAATTCAGTCCTATCCCTGCTTTTATTTGCGTGCTTCCTATAAGTGTAAACAACAAGTATATTTTCTTCTTACATGGAGGAAAAATAAGCTTGTTTTTCAGGTGAAAGGCATAAGAGCAAGAGCACTTTCACTCCCACAGGGAGGTCACACTAGGATGCAGGTAACCTCTTGGATGGGGCAAGGATTTAGTACCCTTTTCTTCATGCACCAGAGAACTCTAGTGTACAGATCCAAGCCACTGGGAATGCTGCGTCATCTGTGTCACTCCACCTGATCAAGCATGTAATGCAGCTACACACAGAAGTGGTACAGCCTCACAGGGAAGTTAGTAGCTCTCCCAGGAACCTGAACATCAGATCAAAGCCTTTGAAATGGGCCATGCATCCAAGGGACAGATGGAGAAGACAGTGGCAGATAATGGCAATGTGTCCCTTGATAGCTGTTTCCCTGAGCAGGCCTGCTGCCAAGTTCTCAACCGATGGGCTCTTCTTCAGTTGTGAGGGCTCACTTCCAGACAGGGGAACTCCAGTCCCCATGGTACACCTGTGACAAAGCCATGAATCACATTACAGGCAACTCGGGCATGTGGATAAGTATTTCTCATCATCAAAGGAAAGGTATTCTTGTCAACACATCCACTGGACTTGGTAGCTTTCTTCACAGAAGTCATGTTCATACCATCTTGCCCTACATATTAAAAGAAGCATTAAAGGGCAGAAAAGTTTCAAGTGCTTAGTCAACACACTGCTGTGACTAGCAGTGTGCTCTTCCATGGCCTTGGAAAACCTGGGGCTCACAATGTGCATGATCGCCAGGATCACAAGGCTCTTATTTCACATCTGCTATTGCTGCAGCACATCTGCCATTTACAACTGAATGTATATGAATCACTTCCTCCCTCTGGTGTAAGAAGCAACCTGAGGTCCTCAGTTTGAAAGGAGTAGAAGCACAAGGTATTACATTAAGCCTTTGATTCATAATTAAGTAAGCCTTGAGACTCATCTGGGAATTTTGCCAGACAACTTTACACACTAGAACAGGAACTTTGAGAAACTCATTTATGGTGTCACCCTGAAAACTAGAGGCATCTCCAGGATGCAGTCTCCCAGAGCAGGAGCTTTTCTTCTGTAGAATGACCTCTTTCTCATAACAGTAGCTAGCCACTGCTAGAGACACTTAGACAAATCAGATCACAGAAAATGCAAGAAGATTAAATAATTCCATCTATTGCCATGTTGGCTTCAGTGCATTCCTGAGAACCTGAGGAAGGGAAATGCTGTGGCGATTCTTGTCCCATCCCTTGCTAACTTGTTTTTTGAGATGTCCTCCTTTTCTTGTTCAGACCCCTAACTCCTTAAACACTCTCTCTCTGTTTTGCTGGGGCTGCTGCCTTCGTTAGAAAGATTTTCAGCTTTGATTAATTATTGAGCCTGTACTGCTGAGGGCTTTCTATTCTCCAGTTCTCATTACTGATGCCTTGCAGCTTGTGTGCTTCACTGGTCCCATTGCAGGATTTGATGGATGCACCCGTGAAGTTTTCCTGCCTGCAAAGCCAGTCTTGCCTTTTGCTGATTTTGTTTGGTGGGCAGGGAATTTCGCCCTTGGCTACAGTGAGCAGTAAAGCATACGCACTGGGCAAAGTGTTATTGTTATTATTACGGTGGAAGCAGCATGAAATTCTTGCTTCTTTGCTTTCTGCATTTTTCGCCTTTAAATCTGTTTCAAAAATTCTCCCCAGCGGCCATTTTATTCTCAAAGTTGCTGCATCTTCTTGCAGAAGATTCACCAATACATTGCTCTCTCATGGGAGACCAATATTCTTTCTGGTTGTTTGCTTTAATCTGGAATGAAAAGCTATGCATAGCAAAAATATGTTTTGTTTTGTTTATATTCCTTGTGCTTGGCTGCATAATCATGGCTAGGGTTGACCGAAACATTTTTCTTTGTTTTGATGAAATCAAACTCTTATCTGTGATAACTCAGGCTTAAGACAAGGGTTTGATGCACTATGAAAGAGGTAGCCTGATGGGAAGTGCAGAGCCTGTGGTAGGTCCTGTGTCACAGCTTCCATGAAGCCCTGGAGGAAGAATTCTTTTTTACAATGAGGGTGCTAAAACACTGGAAAAGGTTGCCCAGAGAGGTGGTGGATGCCTCATCCCTGGAAATGCTCAAGGTCAGGTTGGCTGGGACTCTGAACAGCCTGATCTAGTTGAAGATGTCTCTGCCTATTGCAGGGGAGTTGAACTAGATGGTCTTTAAAGGTCCCTGCCAACCCAAACTGTTCTACGTAAACAGACATTTATGAGGTTTTTTATTCTGTTCCAGCACTAATGTGCATCTTATGCCCTGAGAGCTCTGCGTTCAGGCACCATGAAGAAAGAAGCGGTACTTAAGATCTGGTGTGTTTGAAAGCACCCAGGGCCTGATACAGCCCTGGGATGGCCAGACAGGATCCTGGGAAAGGGGCTGGGATAGCTTAAGGCTTGGCTGGGACATCAGCCTTCAGGTGGGGCTCAGAATCAGTGCTGGTGAGGGTACCCAGGGTCAGACATAGCCCTGCGATGACTGGGCAAAGCCGTGGTGAGGGAGCTGGGCTGCAGCCAGGCTGGGACATCAGCTGCAGGACGGAGGTCTGGATTCACAGTGTGCATGGCCAGGCACAGCGCTGCCTGAACTAGACAGGCACTCTTTGTGCGATGTAGGTCAGGCAGCAGCTGAACGGTAAAGGTTCAGTTTAAAAGCAACTCTCACAGGAAAGGAGACTTGTCCTGTAGAAGCCTCTGACAGTGTTTTCTGAGGCACTCTGTCCAAGGCCACCAAAAGAAGCAGGGCCATCCTCACCTGTACAGTCTCAAAGCTGGCTCTGAGCCCCAGCAGCCAGACCTCTGTGAGGAGGGATGCTATCAGCATCCCCTTCAATCTTCTCCTGCCTCTACCCTTTGTTAGAAAGGTCCTGGAGCAACTGTCTGTGGCCAGCTTGAAAAACTCATACATCTTTCACTTTGCAGCAACAATGGGAACAAAAAAAGAACTAGATGAAAGACTAAAATAAATAGCTTTGACACAGATAATCAGTTGGCTGTGCTTCACCATCACCTGAAGTTGTGTAACTGCGTGGGCATGATCTTAGCAAATACAAAGGACCTAAGCCCAATTTAACTACCACTGTGGATCAAGTCACTACTCCAAGGGCAGAAAAACACACACAGACAAGCAGTGCTGGATGACTTTTTGAGCCACAGAAACTCATTAGCCCGAGCAGATGACATACGTACAGTCAGAGGTGAGAGTGGGCACTCGCATCCCCTCGCACAGACGTGTAGGTATCCCCACATGTACATGGACTCCTTTCTTTCCTCACTACTTCCCAATTCAAGTATTTCTTCACCATAATTACCTTGGCTGCTTTTAACCCATCCTGCACTCTGAAAACGGTTTATCAGAAACATCTGTCTTGAACCTAATGTAAAGTCAGAGAGGGTGGTTAGGTTGTGTTTTATTTCCAAGGTGGAAAAGGGGTATTATTAAAACATTGCAAATGCCAAAGATCGGGGTTAGATCGATCTGATACAGCACACCTCTAGTCTCCCTCCCAGCACTTGCTGTGACTATACATGAGAAGAACAAGAAAACAAAGCCAACAGTAAATCCACGATCATTTAATCAAGGGATTGAACCCTTCACAATATTTGCATCAATGCTATTTACCCCAACACTCCAGCAGCACACTCAGCAAAAGCCCAGAGCAACACACACACACTGCATAGCTGCAAACACCAGAAACATGGGCTTGTGCTCTGCACGCTGTAAGCACAGCCTGATGCATGTGGAGAACCACATCTGCCAGAACCTGTGGGGACAAGGCTCAGGAAGCAGGTCCCACACGACAGAAAAATCCCTGTCAATCAAAGCAGCAACCTTTGTTTCCTCATTTGTACCTTGCTGGGTTCGGAGCAAGGCTGATCATAACCCTGCCCCTGACACTGCCCTTTGAACAGGCTCACAGGTCTGCACACAAATGGCTCCTCTCTGCCCAAGGAGTGATTGGAGCCCTGAGGATTCCTAGCCAGAGTAAAAGGCTTGTAAATCCCCTGCCACCACCATTTCTGCACTAGAGCAGGATGACTGTGCCCTGCAACTGTGCACTGACAAGGCTCAGCATCTTTCTTTATTTTAAAGGCACATGGCAGCTTTCATCTGCAAGTCAATATTGGTGAGAAAGTCTTCTGGGATCCAAAATAAGTTGCATAGCTTTTCAGACACAGCAGCATTCTGATGGCATATTAAAAACCTATGTGAATCATAAATCCCATTTCTTTAGGAACTGAGTCCCATCAGGGCACAAGGCTGAGGGGAAAATGAGCTATTCTGCATATAGCTAGGAGATGATGATGATCTATGTAGGTAAGACACAGACATTCTGTTGTGAATTTTTTTGTGACTGTTGCTACTTTTTAAACAAAAATTTAAAATAATGGCTTAGGCTTCCCTGTCACACACCAGAGACAAAATGCTGCTACTATTAATAAAGGTGCAAACAAATTTTTTGCAAGCTCTGCATAGAACTGCCTTACCCTGACTGAAGAATAAAAATGAACAACAAATTTCTTACACACAGGATAATCACATTGCTGAAGCAAACCTTGCCTCTCCTAAGGCTGTGAGCAAGCAAAAGGCTGGAGTGTGTGTATGTGCGAGCAACAGAGTGTGTGAGTATGACAGAGACGGAGTTGCTGTGTGCTGAGCAGCAGGACAGAAGAATAGTTGATCTCATCCTCGGGAAAGCAAGCTACAGAAGCTTGAGGGAGTCAGGCTGCTGGCATGCAGGAGTAGGAACATTAATCCCAGAGCGCAGGCAGTGATGGACGGCAGGTGAGCAGATGGGGAGGCAGGTTTGGAGAGCAAAGACGGCGGCTTGGAACGAACCCTGTTTGAGCTCTGGGCAAACACAGCTCAGCAGAATAGGGGCAGCAGTACCCAGGGAATCAGTCTGCAATAGCTTACCCAGCTCCCTTTCAAGGCAGCAAGTTAGCCAGCATTCCTGCATGCCAACAATCTCACCCTCTTGGTCTTGCAGCTTTGTCTTCTGCACTTCTCAGAACAAAAGGTTTCCAATTTTATGTATAAGCTAGGACATCTGATCAGCTCAGAAACCTGGACTTTATCCAGTTTGAAACCCACTGGGAGCAGGACAGCCCTACTCCGAAGGTGTCTGGATGCCAAGATTCTCAGGCTAAAGTCCTTCTCCTTATTTCCCTGAACACCATCCTCTCTCCCTCCCGCCTCACAGTTGGTTTGGAGAGAGTTATTTGCCTAACTCTTGGACCCTGATCAGAAGCTGAGCTGGGGCCTAGCCTTTACCATCTGTCCAGGTGGCCCCTTTGCAGCAAGATACTGTCCCACGTGTCCTATACGCATCCATCAGATTCAGGCCTTTGCCAGCTTGGCTCTGGGAATGAATCACTGCACTCTCCTTATTTGAAAGGCAAGCTTGTGCCAACCACTCCATGATCCTCTAGACACGTGCTCTCCCTGGGTACCTGGTACTTTCACAGTTGCCACAGCACTTGCTGAGCCCTGCATTTGTCTGCGTGAGATCCGCAGAACTCTATCCACCCTGGTTTCTGCTGCAGAATATTTTAAAGTAAAACACATGAACAATACTTTCTTTAGACCACAACCTGTATTTTTAACTTCCTGTCCTGGAATCCTCCACAGTGAAGTTTCAAGGGATCAACAGAAGAAGGAAAAAAGCCTCTGCTTTTCTGCCACCTACAAATGAAAAAAATCTCACCATTTTTAACCTGACAAAAACATACCACAGCTGGACTGGGGAAGCCCTTCTCTCTAAAAGAACCATGCAGGCCAGTCCCCTACCTCATCGCATCTCACGAAAAGAAAGAAAAACTGGAAAAATATCCTTTTTTTCCTTGGCAAGGCTCTAGATGGGGACAACTTGCTGCATATTTTCCGTGAGGAGAAAGATAAAAATCTCAGCTATTTAAGTCTGCGTGCATTTGTCTTCCACACAAAGCTGATGGCACTTTAGCACACACGCCGCGTACAACTGTATCCGCAATTAATGAATACTTGCATCATAAGTACATTCAATAGGAAAAAGGGATCCTCTTCTCCACTTTTAGAGACTGGGGGGAGGGGGAGCCTGAGGGGGTGGTGATGTTGGGGGAGGGTGCAGGGAAGAAATCACGCAGTGTGCAACATCAACCGGCTTGCTTGAGGCTACCAGAACACTTGAAAGCTTCGATTTGTGCAGTCCTGGTGCCCGCACCCGACACCAGCCATGGTCCCTGCTGAGCACAAGTGGCCAGAAGGCTGCCAAAGCTCACTGAGCGCCCTGGCCAGGGAGCAGGGCTGGAGGCTTCCTTGACTTTGTCTGCAAGAGACAGTGCCCCAGCAGACAGGCACCCTAGTCTGAAACAGCAGAGCAGTGTGGAGAGGGAATCCAGCTGCTGTCACGGCTCCTCTGGCTGCACCTTTCCTCTCGGTGCCCGTCTCTTGCCTGCCTCGCACGCAGCTTGCTCATTCACTTGCTCATGCTCGCTCCTTCCTTTCCTCCCTCCCTCCAGCAGTGTCAGGGAGACAAGTGAAGGTTACTGTTTGGCATGTTTGTTTTTGCATTATTTATCTTGTAGAGGACAGAGTCAGACATCTAGAGGACAGTCTTAGGTCACATGTGAATCCTTCCAAATGGGACTCAATAGCACAACCAGCCAAGTAGAAAACAGACTTGGACAGCCCCATGGAGGGAGGCAGCATTTGGAAAGGGATGTTGTGCATCTATCTGGCCAAGGTACCTGGCAACACCACAGGTCTGCCCGTGACTCCACCTTCCTCTTTTCTTCTCCTTCTTTTCCAAACACTCCTTAAAGTCGGTACATTTTTTTTTTTTCCCCTCCAGAATTAGGAGGTGTTTCAATATTGTACGTGCTTCATGTACATGGGGCTGCAGGGAACTGGGATCTCCGCTCCACCCCAATTCCCTGCAGCACTTCCTCCAGAGAGCAGCTGCTCCCAGGGTAGTCACACACATCTCAGAGCAGCCATAGGCAAAGTTCTCTTGCCTGTTCCCTCTGGGGCTGCCCACTGGAAAGGCTGGTGCTGGAATACCCCCACAAGCAGTGCTCCCGTGGGTGCCCCTCAGCACTGTCAGCCAGGGGAGCCTGGCACTCACAGATTAGGAATCCTTTGCTCACACATCGTCCAACTCTGTTTCTCTCTGACTCCTCCAGTATTTAATAACAAATAGCTATGCCATACCTCAACAGAACAGAGATTTTATGCTACTTATTTTCCCCATATTTTCCAGCACATCTAAGTCTCCCTCAATTTCTTATTGAAAATGAAATGGGGACAGTTCTGCTTATACAGCTGGAGATAGTGATCACCAGTATACAGAGACTGACTTATCAAGCAGATTCTTAATGCCATAAAATCAATGGGTTTAGAAATTCTATTATCTTGCCTCTGATAGAACGCACCAACTAAAGAAACTTCGTGCCCTTTTTCTTTTTTTAAAAGCATACTTAAATATAGCATTACTGCTGTCCAAAAACAAGCTTTGCCCACGGTCCTCTAGTGGAATATTACACCGCAGCAAAGGAACATGGCTGCATGGGGAAACAGAAAGGACAGCTTCTTTCTGGGTTTTTCCAGCTATTCTTTCACAGTGATCTGAAGCTGCTGGACCTCCAGATTTGACAGCAATAATCATTGCATACTATGAAGGGTGCAGGACTCTAAGAAAATTACTTTTGCAAGAACAAAACGCAACAAAATCAAATATATGGCATGTGCAAACCAGAAAAAGCTGCCTGAAATCAGGACACTAGTAGATCCAGGTGGGTGAAGCAGGTTTGGTGGGCATGATCATAGGTCCAAATGTCCAAACAAATAAAGAGAACATAGAAAGCAAGGTCTATGTGTAAAACAGAGAAAAGAGAGGTCAGGACACTGGCAAATGGTGGGAAATGGCTGATTCTCTAGTAAAAATCAAGCAGGACATAAGAAGTGAGCCAGATAAGACACAAGGAGGGAATCAGATGGGACACAAATAAACATCTACAGCAGCTGGATAGGATGTTAAGGACAAATCAGACATGAAATAAAACGAAACTTGGGTGAGGGCCATTCAATGGGACACAAAGGACTTGATTTTTCCTTATATTCGGCCTCCAGCTACTGACTATTTGTACTAGGTCCCTTAAACTCCACAAAGTGTTGTAAACAGTTCTTAACTGAAAATTAAGTCTCTTCCTTCAGTCATCTCCATGCATCCCCCTTCCTACTTTCTCCACCAATCAAAAAAAATCCCCATCAGAAAAGGTACATGGTGGCTTGGCACATGCATATACAAATGTGCAAATCTGGAAATTATTTTTTTTCTAGTTTGGCAACATAAGGAAGAAAAAAAACCCTGAGGAAATCGTTTCCACTCAGTGTGATTCAGTATTGCCATTTGTAGCCTGCTGTTGTGGAGTCCCACCCATCTCGAAGGCTGAGTGAGATGTGGTGAAGGCAAGGTGCAGGGTAAGTGCTGTCATCCTCCATATCACCTCCATGTCCAAAGAAAATGGACTCCAGATAAGTTAATGCTTACCTCTGGGTCCTATCGGTGGAGAGCCATCATGCATGCTCTGAAGGAGCGTGATTTAATCATGGAATAAATCCAACAGGGAGAGGTGTTTTGACCCAATTAGCCTATCACGGTAGCACACTGCACTATAAATTGTTCCCAGGCAATAAACAGCAATGCCTCACACTGGAAACGCCGAATAATTTTAGTTAACAAAGGAGGTGTGCGGGTTTGAAGACTGGCGCTTCATGGAACAACCAAGCAATCAGCCAAGGAAGAAGACAGTAACAGACTGATCAAGATACATTTTCTGTAGCCTCACAATCAATACATATAGAGGCAGTTTCTGCAGACAGCTTGTGAAGTACCACTTGTATGTTATTTAGCTTTGATGTGTCTTGCTGCATCTACATTAAAAATGCTTTGTGATCATGAGACCCGATTTCCACTTCTCATCCAGTCATGCAAATGTTTATAAAAGAAAGCTTTCATTGCTGGATTGCTCTACCTGATTTCATTCAGAGGAGAGGCAGTTTAGGTGGAAGTAGACTAAGACAGAAATCCATGAGCAGCCAGAATAAAAATGAGACTGCCTCTTTAGACTTAGGTTTGTTCAACCAAACTGAACAAATCAAAATTTGGATCTAGACACCTCGCAGGCTTTGTAGAAACTCAGGCCCATGTCCTCTGTGATTAAATCCACCCCCTACTCCTTCCTGGAGATATCTTCTGAGCCGAGATCTGAGGGAGAAGCCAGTCCCCTTGCATGAAAAACATACAAGTTAAAAAAGGTTCTTTGAAGAGGAGAATTTAAAGCGATGGACAACTTCTAAAGCAAGAGCAGTCAAACAGCAAGATCATTTGTTCTGGATATAATAACGCCTTGCCTTCCTCTCTGTTATCATCAAAAGCTTCTGTGTTTGTGGGAGAAAATCTCTCCCCCACCACCAGCTCAGTCCTTCCTGCCGTGAGGTCACAGCCCTGTCTTTGCGACACAGCTGTCTGTTGCTGGGGTAGTGTTTGTGCTTTCACAAATCAGCACAGCAATGACTTCACAAGCAAGGTCATGGAGGAGCAGATGGGCTTGGGAAGAGGGAGGGAGGCAGACCCCTTGTTTAAACACGAATAGCGGTGATAATTAATTAACCAAAGTAGCAGGGGAAATTATGAAAAACATGTGAAAGGTAAATGGATTTCTATTTAGCTGTCTTTCCCAAGAGGCTAAATGTCTCAATTGCAGAAGGGAGATCTTTACAATGAACTAACGAAACAAGGACATTTTCATCTGGTTTCTTCAAGTGGATGCTCCTGGAAAAAAATACGATCAGAGCCTACACTTTGCCATCCTTCTTGCCTTCTCATCACCGCTTGTTGACCTCAACTAAAAGATCAATATTTTCTATCAGAACCTCGAGTCCCCATATCTTTCCAGCATACAAGTGCTGTGGTGGGAACGGACAATTATTTAGACAGGAAGTTTATTGTTCTGCAGTGGCTTAACAGCAAACACGCTCCGTTGATAAAGGAAACTCTTACGCATTTATTCTTCTCCTGACTGCCAAAGCCAAAAACTGGTCTTTGGAGTTGACCAAGGTGGCCTTTTAGTGTCTTCAAACACACAAGGTTTGTATGATAAGGAATCTGCAAGCCCGCCTATGCCCTTACTTCCACGTATGCTTTTAGCTTTTGCCATAGCAATGCCGGTTCTGCTGCATCTGCTGTACACCTTCATTTTGTTGCCAGAGTCATCAGATTTCATTCTAAAACAGGAAAGAGCAGGTTAACCAGGTAAGATCAAGGGAATCATCTCAATATGCAAGGGAATCCATGGAATACCTCTGAAGAGCTTGGACAGCATTAAGTGCAAGAGTTGTTCTTTCTTCCTCATCCCTTCTCTGTGCTGTATTTGTGTCACCTGTACAGGTCAATATACGTTCACTCATTTAAGATTTAAAGGGAAAGAGAGCATCTTGTATATATTTTCTTCTTTTTTTTATTCTGTGAACACACAATTCTGCCTTTGACTTTTTCAGTGAGAGCAGAGACCCTTAAAAAAGAAAGAATAAAAAATTTCTATGCTCATAAGAGTAGGGAACCTTACCAGAAAATATGGTTTTTGTGACTGGCAGTTCTTTCATGAAGTTTGGAAAAGCAAACAGCCAAGAGATGCTATTGAGACACATCAAAATGAGTTCAAGGAAGCTTCTACAAGAAAAGTAAAGGTCTCGGTTTGTTTTCTTCTGCATACTGGCCTCTGTCCATCCAGCAGCTCTATGTTTTCTACTTTTGAGCTGTGAA
The DNA here is from genome assembly GCA_013398855.1 of Mohoua ochrocephala. NCBI lineage: Eukaryota > Metazoa > Chordata > Aves > Passeriformes > Acanthizidae > Mohoua > Mohoua ochrocephala. The sequence goes on from VZTA01010965.1 coordinate 683,648, forward strand.
CCTAACACAGACATTGTCACGTCAGACATAAGCACCCAGATTCACAGAACAATTGCTGAGATTGAAAAGTGCCGCTGGAGATCATCTACTCTGTTCCCTTTGGTCAGAGCGAGGTTAACGAGAATGAGTTGCTCGTGGCCATGTCCAGTTTTTCGTGTCCCCTCCAAGGATGAAGACCCCATAACTCTCTAAGCAGCCTGTTCCAGTGTTTGAGCACACTTGCAGTAAAAAAAAGGGGGGTTTCTTACATTTAAATGGAATTTCCTGTATCGCAACTTGTGCTCACTGCCTTTTGTACCTTCTCTGGGTGCCTCCAGTATTCAATCCACTCTGCTGCCCACTCACCTAGTTCATACTTCATCAGTTCACCCGTGAGTGGCTTCACAATGACATCAGTTAGCTCCCTCAGTATTCATGCAAACATCCTGTCGGGTTTCATGGACCTCTGTGCATCCATTTTGTTTAAATGTTCTGGTACCACTCTACAAGGGGTAAGTCGTCATCGTGCCAGTTTTCTCACTGCTCTCACCAATCTGAGATTCCCGAAGGGAAACTTTCCTAGTAAAAATCAAGGTGATGGTGGCATTAAGTACCTTGGTCATTTGCAAATCTTTCGGCACCGGGCTCCTGCTCCATTCAGCCCTGGCTCCACATTTTCCTAGAGAGGGTTTTTATAGAAACCTTGCTGTCTGCAGGGTTAAATTAGCTGATACAATTACTTGAAGAGGAGCCCCACCTTGTACGTATCGTGGTGAGCCATGCTGGTTACGGCTGTCTTTTTTATCAACGTTTCTAATACATGGTCCGGGGGTAAGTTACTGCTGCCTCCTATCAGATAATTAGTCAGTAAATCATTCAACCAACTACAAGGTATATAGCAAGGACAATGTTTCCAAACCATATTATCATCAGACAGTTATATTGCACTTTATCACAAAGGGTCCAGAAGATTTACATATACCCTGTAGAATACTGGCCTGTTTTTTTCACACCTGCTGCTAAAGTGCAGCCCTCTTTGGAGCGGGCTGGCTGTGTTTTTTAAAGAGTCATGTTATGGAATAAGCTTATCACAGGGAATTGTGCAGAAGACTTCGATATCTACTAGGCATTTTTAAAAGAGTTCATGGAGAATAAATGGTCTGAGGTGGTATTTTGCAAGGAGACTGCAGCTAAAACACAGTCCTTTCAGTTATTGGATAGTTATACCGGGTTACAGTAACAGGGCTCTTTACAGGGGGCTGTAATTATAGTGCTAGAAAATACAGTGTAAAAGAACAGTTCGGCAATTTCTTCATGCTTCAGACTGAGTTTCACTACATCTTTTTGATACATTGCCATCCAAGCACAACCAAACACCACCTCTAATTTAAGCCTGATAGGACAGCTCCCATGAAAGCCACCAAGAAGAACTAAGAGAGCTTCAGTCCTTTTGTGCTCTCAGAAGAGAGCTTGAGTCCCTTTTGTGTCCCTTTTGTGGCTAGTTTTGCTCATAAAAGGAGATGAAGCAAAATCATTGTGTGGCTCTGGTGCCTCACCCAGCTGAATTCCATTGTGCAATACTGGGGCTGCAGCTAGTGATGGAGTGGGAACAATGCTAGTATCTAATTCTTGCAAACAGGCACCATCCATGACCCGATCCCACTTTTATGTAAAACACATGCCCTCTTATGCCACATTACTTTAAAATCATAGAAGCGTTTATGTTGGAAAAGCCCTATAAGATCATTCAGCCCAAGCGTAAACCTAACACTACCAAATTCCCCTAAACCATGTCCGTAAGCACCCTACCTACATATCTTTTAAATACCTCACAGATATGGCACAGAATATTCTGAGCTGGAAGGGAACTTTTTGAAGGGAAGATTTCCCAGGATGTGAAGGAGCTCTGTTTTACCGTTCTGCTACCAACTTTCTAGGCTTAGTTCAGTTACCCACATAGAAGTAATTTGATTTGCCTTACTGCACGTGAGGTGTCTGCACAAGGACAGCAGATATGGCATCAGATCTACGGGAGACCTTCTTTATTCTGAAGCAGGCAGGACATCCTCGGGCATCTCAAAAGGTAGGAACCCATCAGATGATTTCTGGTATGTCAACATTAGTGTTTCAGTTCAGAGCACAAATGTGTTAACGAAGTGACTTGCCAGGTCATCCCCACTCCTCAAGTCTGGGTCGTGGAGCTGTCTAGAAGGCCACAGCCTGAATTTTTTTCTACTGAAAATAAGATACACATAATATGTACTCCACCTGCTAATGGATATTCAATTCAAAGCTAGATCTAGTTCAAAGCAACCCTCCTTGAAGTTTTTACATTCAGGTCCTTTGTCCTGATGTTTTAACTCTACAAATCTACTCTTACAGGTCTACATCATTCCTAATGCAGACAAAGGCAAATCAACAATCCAGCTCTGGTCTAGCCGCAGAATATTGTGTGGTAAAGTAAATTCAAGAGTACAGGGTTCTCCGACGCTGCTGGAATCAAAGACATGTGTGTGAAGAGAACAAGAAGTCGAAGTATCATCATGTTAAAGAAATGCAGTCAAATCAGAGATTCAGATTTCCATGTATGCCTGAACAGGTCCTTAACAAGGGCAAACATATCAGTAGTGGCAGCCTCACTGCTGACATCAGCATCGTGACTGTGCTGCTCCCCGTGCCCTCTCATGCTTCCAGTAATCTTTAATTGAAAATGACATTCTTGATGTTAAAAAGAACAATATGTATTGAGAGGTGTTTTTTATCTTCCACTTACCAAAAATGATGTCTCTCTCACTGGCTTCCCTCCTCTGATCCTTGCCCACTTTCCTCCTGAGATATAGCTACACGCACGCACACTTCCTCCTCTTTGAAGAAAACCTGCTCTTCCCTCAAGCTCTTTGCTAGCCTAAATTGAAGCTTTCCAAGCAGAATTAATACCACCTACTTGTAGACCAGTCCCACTTTCCTTGTGCCACTATTATGAAAGAAGACTGAATGAAGAATGACCAACTAAATACGACTGCCAGAGCTTCTTCAGCTGAAGAGAAGCCCCTCATTCTTTTGTCATCATCTTATTGTGTGTTTTCGTCCTCTTCCCTCCCTCCCTATCCTATGGCAAGTCCACTGAACCACATCTTGGAACACCCATATTTTAGTTTTCTGCTCATCACTTTTCAGGCCTAAAAAATTATGTTCAAGTACACTTCTGGGACAGTCTAAATCCATTTTTCTTAAAAAATTTACTATGAAATGGTAAATATATTGAGGTGGAATCAGATACTTCCTGGAATAAAAAGAGAGCTGCAGAATCAGGGTTTCACAGCTGGGTGTGCAGTGCAGTATCTACAAGCCCTATTTAGAAATAGGCAATGGAAGAACACTTGCTCACTCCCACCATACACACCCTACTGGCAGAGGGCAGAGGTTATAGCAACCTCAGAAAAAAATGCTTTTAAGAGATCCAGTAGAAGCTCTTCGGGAAAACTACATGAAAATGACACTCCAAAGACCCGAATTCCTTCCTCCATCAGAAATTACATAGTGGAAGGGATAAAAGGCCTTTTGGAGGATGCCCCAGGAACAGATACTTCAGGTCTGTTGTGCTTAAATATTACCTTTTTCTTCAAGAAGGAACACTTCTCAGAGATGCAATACAGTGGTTCCCATGTTTGGTGGAGTGTAAGAGTTCAACTTCCCTTACAACCTGTTTTCCCCAAGCAAAAATTCCTAGGGTCACTTTTTGCAGGGGCTGGTGCCATGCAAAAGCAAAGGAAGCTGGCGTCAGCAAGGCACCCCTGAAGTGAGATGAGTGATGCCAAGCAGTCTGCACCGTGCACCTAGCCCTTGACTTCTCGTTACCAAAACTACCAAAAGACAGACAAATGTTTTCAGACACGTGTGCTAAACTTCCCCCAGCCTCCTCAAAACATGCTAGCATCAAGCAGTGATGGGCTGCTAGTCACTGCTACACAAGAGGCAGCTGAAAAATTCCCTTATTACAGTTTCCTACAACCACACACAGTCAGTGCCTATGAGGTCAAGAATAAAACCCCTCAAAATTGTCGGCAAAGCAAATAAACTGGCACCGAAGCTTGAGACTATGAAACAGCGTTGCTATAAAGCCCTCAAATCAGGAAGATACAAAACCAGGTTACAGTAGTAGCTATATGCACAGTTTCTCTCTCTGCTGTTAAAAAATGTGGGGAATAAAAACAAAAGAGAAAGGGAAAATACATTTAGATAATTAGCCTTTGAATCCTGTCTGTTTGTGCAGCTTTTATTGCTGTTATAGGTTGTCTCTGTATAAACAAAGATATTGGCTATTAACACTATAAAGTATTTTTCACTGCTGAGTACTCAGGTTTTGTTGAGATCCGATACTAAACTATTATACACTTTCCCGTGAATCAAGTAGGCTGTGATTCAGTTTCCTAAATGTAGATAGCTGATGCCATCTTAAGGACCATAGGGTATCCTGCTTTGGTGTCCTGAATAGCACAGGCCATACATTATCCGTGCTGACCTTCAGTGGTATCTCAGATACCCCAGAATGTGTAAATCAGTAGTAGATACCTGCACATAGGTAACCCAGCCACCCATGTCCTGACCCATTTGGTTCACAAGCTCCAGAATACTGAGTCTCTTCACCAATATCCTACATTAATAATTCATCTCCTATGAAATAGAGAGGGGAATAGTTACTGTTAAACTTGGTATATTATAAGGATTTGGGCTTAGGGAGGGTTGACAGAAGGAACTGGCATGGCCAGGTGGGTTCAAATTGCTCTGTGCACAACTGTGTATTTTTTCACACCACAGCTTAAAATTCAGATAACACACACTGGCTTAAAAGACAGAGCTCTTCAGCTAACACTGTGCCCTCAAATAACCCCAAATCAAGTTACTCGAGTTCAAGGGTTACAGAAGAGCAAAATAGTAAGCTATGAAAAATTACAGAAAGGGGTGCAAGGGTCAGCTCCCCGGTATATGCCCTTTAGTGTTGCTAAATCAGTTTTCTGTTCTTGGGGTATTCTTTTGCTTTTTTCATGAGTAGCCCATAGACAATCTGTGTGAAAATAAAGTTTTTCCTGGGAGTCTGGGGTTTTTAGTTGCTTGAGGGTGTCTGTATGAATGCTTCCACAGCCACAACTGTCTGTGTAGGCAGTGGTTGCAGGTACTGTGGCAGCTCTGTGCCTTCTAAATTCAGTATTTGTGGACTAGTGAATGTTCATGTGCAACCACATGTGCCCTGCTTTCACTGCTAGGATAGACACATGCATTTATATTGGGAAAAAATACCTCCCTCTTATCTACTAGAGTGTTGCACAATGCAAATCCAGCAGCAGCAGCAGCAGGATGCAGATTCCTCCAGCCTCTCCTCCTCCTCCTCCACTCTTTCCCTCCTGTCAGTCAGATGATAATGATCTGTGTTGTGGGCATTTGCTGGAAAGCTTAAACGTAACCATTATTTTTTAGGTTGCTGGAATTGAGGTGGGCGTCAAGGACTCCAATGAATACAAATAAGCTGAGATCCAAGAAAACTCCATCTTGTCTAATCTTCACTAAGCAGTAATCTGGGAGGCACCTTGCTTGCTCTCATTTTGTATGGAAGGAGAGCAAGCAGACCACAGTGTCAGCATTGCTGAAGTCTGGATTGATCTCACCTGTTTGCATCCTGAGGGCTCCTAATTCTTCTCTACCTCAATAGCTATAATCTGTCCCAGGAAGTAATATTCACAATGAGACAACTCCTCCTACCCATTACTGGAGCAGCAGAGGCAAATTTTTTTTCTTCCTTATCGAGTCCACAAATGTGTGTTCAAAACAGACGCAAATCCAAGTTGCAAGGCTGGGAATTTTGTTGGAAACTTCTCCAAATTTCAGATGCAGAGGCCGCATTTGAACCCATTAATTAAGCTTGCTTATTTAAATACAGAAGTTTACAGCCTCTTTTTAAAACACATGATCTGGAGGACATGAAATGGTGGGATTTTATTTTTTCCTAATGCACTTGGGTAGTGATCGTGCAAACCCTGCATGTTCTCTCTCATCACACGATGACACTTTTAAATGACAGCACACAGTTCTTTTGCAGTTTCTGCATCCCAAGGAAGGAACACAAAATCCCACAAAAATGATGTTCATGCAATGGGAGAACCTAGCAGGAACAGAAGAGGGACCTAGGCAATGAGGAATTTTTTCTCTTCATGGTCCAGAAGTGTACAAATAAAGTGATACTTGTCAAAAGTAAAAATGTGCACAACTTTGAAATGGATACTTATTATAAAAAGCAGTACAAATACTCTTTGGTTATGTAGCGACAGGATAGCAAAGAAAAAAGAAGTAGAAATCCTATGCAATGGACATGCAGGAGAGACTGAACATAATCTGTGCACAAATTAAAAAGGTAAATGAAAACTTGGCTTAATTTCTTTTAATAGCAGTGGTGATATTGAGTGTAGGACAAGGCAGTGCAGTTAATGGGAAGGAGAAAATGGTAGTAAACTCTGAGATAATACTGCACTCAAGGAGGTGGAACAAAAGAACTTTCACCCCAGAATGTTTAAAGAACTGATACGGGATGTTGCAGGATAAACTCTCAGAATCTTAGTACACCTATCAATATAGAAGGGTATTATACAACGGCAGAATATCTGATTTAAAATATACAAGTAAGGAGGAAAAAAAAAAAAAAAGGTGATCTGGGCAAATGCAGATTTAGTTCTATGATCCTGGCAGTATGCAATGCTTTGGAATACATGCAGAAGCAATTAAAGACATAAAAGCAAGCGGAAAATAATATAAAATGCATTATGGATTTTCCAAAAGCTGAAAAAAACCCTGACTGCCTTTTCAGATAACTGATTTTTAAACAAAAGAAATGCAGTAAAGACTAATCTATCACCATTTAAGTAAAACATTGGACACAGTGTCTGATTATCAGTTAAGATGTAGATGATGGCATTAGTAAAGTATTTTTAGGCAAATAAGGAATTGATGAAAGAGATGTCCACTGGTCAGGCTGAAAGGGGAATTTATTAACAGAGCTCCTTAAGGAGTGAGAACAATTTTATTTAATATTTTCATGATTGATCTTAACATAAAAGTAAGAGTCTGCTATTGAAGTGGACTGATGACATAGTTAGAAAACACTGTCAATGCAGAAGGAGGGAGATGAATAAACAAAGATCTGCCTCACCTTGAGGACTGGTCAAACAGAAATGAGAAAAGCACAAAGTGCAATGACAGGCACTACAGCAAAAGCTTCTCATGCAAGTGGGGAGCTCGTTAGCTGGAAGGAACAGCGGAGCGGGCGGACTTGGGAGCAGTAACACCTCACGGGGTGACTCTGTGCAGTGACAAAGGAGTGGAGATGTCACTGTAAAAAGCACCGGTAGAGATCTCATCTGAAAGAGGGCATAATTCTGGTTACCCACTTTGAAGAGATCTTGCTCTGGTTTTGGTTTGAACCGCTCTGCTTGTATGAACCGAGGCTAAGAAATTTCAAGTTAGAAGGTTGCTAAAAGAGCCGATTTTGTTTTTCATTTTCTAAACTGCTCCCCAGATCAGGATGAGATGTTGCTGGGTCTGCAAAAATACTCAATTATACAAAGACTAACTGATCTTTCTTTTTTTCCATTTGTGTGAAAGTTTGCAATGGAAAGAAGTAATATGGCATCACAGACTCAGCTGGGTCTGTACCAATTTACTCTGACCAGGAATTTGATCCTTCTGCTTTTTCTCCTGGTGAGGAAATCTGATCCTTTCGCCTTTTCACCCATACAAATAACTCAGGCCTTTCATTTAGCCTACCACCCCAACCCTTGTTGCTAAGGATGAAGAGATAAATGCTACAAAAGCAGCACTGGAATAGAAATCCTCGATAAACAAATCTTCTTGCATGAATAGAAGAACATGTAGTTCTCATAAAAATGGTAATTAGAGCCCAGCATGAGGAGGCTGATTTTTTCATAATAATAATAATAATAAAAATAAAAAAAAGTCTCCAAGTGCATTCATTGAGGAGGAAGTTATATTTGCCAGCATTATTACTGTTATTATTGTATTACCACTAATAACAATGATAAGGCTCTTGCTAAGGGACAGGACCTTCTATGTAACTAAGTAAACATACCTAAAAAGGGCTCCCCTTAAGGCATGTCTTCAAATAATAAAGACAATTCACAGATCTGCTTACAGACCACTGCAAGGTACCAGCTGATTGCTTCTCTCCAGTAACTGTTTAATTTGCTTTTCCCTTACCAGTTGCACTGGCGCCATGGAATGACAAAGCTGGCATTTGTGTTGACAGACATTTTCTGGTCCAGCCCTAACTTCTCCCATAACCTGTCTTCCTACCCCCATTTCCTCCATCAATTTATTTGTTCCTTCCTTCCCCCACACCAGCACAATGTTTGCAGAAGACACTGCTGTTAATTTAGCCAGGAAATGGTTTGATAGTGATAGGGAAATAAATTGATCAAACCTTTTGAACAGCAGCCATGGGATGAAAGAAACACCCCCAGCCATTTCACAGTGACCTCTCCCTGTGCTTAAAGAAAACTCATAAGCTCTCAGCACAAATTAGCATGGCCTCATTATAAAAACAGAATTGGGGTCAGAAGAAACTAAGATGGGTAAGGGAAAAAAAAAATCCCATCAAAAGCAACATCTGAGACAGAAATGCCCTAAGTGGGGAGGGCAAAAAAAGCAAAGCTTCGGAGGCAAGGAAGAAGCTAGAGACAGAAGAGAAGTAAACACAGCTTCCTTAAAAAACAAAAACAAGACTAAAAGGACAAAACCCCTACAAAGCTGCAACAGTCTTGACGTCATGCTGGACACTCCTGCAGAAAAGAGTTTAGGTGTTTGCATCCTTCATGAATTGCCACTCCCAACCCATTTGCAATTGTTGCTGCCACAATGGCCTGGTCAAGCCGTTGCTGTTTGATGGCCTGTGGAAAAGACAGCTATCTTGAGGACTTCAGTTGCACGGTCTGGATTCCAAGGGAAGAAAATGAGAATAGCAATTGCACTGCTGGCATTCAGTGTGGAAAAGACCGGTCTCTTCTACCTGAGCTGTATTTATTTCACCAGGATGCCATCAGTCCACACGGTAACAGTGGTGATCCCCAGCTATGCAGGAACTCCTTTGTAAGGACACAAAGCATCCCAGTGCTGGCATCAGTCACCAGCAACAAAACCAGCAGCTAACTACAAAAATGGGTCTCACTACGCTGCTGTGTCAGCACACTTGGCTGCAAAAGGAAAGTAGCAGAGGGTCCTGCCATCAGTTCGCTCTCCAGCTTGCCATGGAGAGAGGGTGACTCAGCTGAGGTCCCCAGCAAGGGGACCTGTGCAAGCACATCTGCTGACCTGACGGCTCTCCCTGCCTGGGAAGCTGGACAGCTGTGCTGCAGTAGCCTCTCCCCACAGGCCCTCTGCTCACACACTGGGCAGCTGCTTCTGCCTCCACTGCCTTGAGGAAGGTACTTGGGAAAGGAGCTCTTTCTTACTCTCCACACTCTCAGGAGCTTTACAACTCACCCTCAAAATGGCAGTGCCACTTTGGCATTAATAATTGTCCCACCCATTCCCACAGCTGACACACACGAGCCTTGGGCCACGCTTGGGGGCAGATCATGGTGACTGTGTAGGCAGGAGGATGAGGCACAATGTGCCTTGCTCAGGGTCACAGGCAAGCTCGAAGGCAGCATCACTGTCTCCTCTGTGGCAGCTTAAAAGACTAGCTCTGACTTATTCACAGAAAAAAGTAATGACAGTAGTCATGAAAGTTTCTACCGCAAGAAAAAAGCCCAGAATCAGCCCCGCTCGTTCAGTTTTATGAGAAAGAGACACTGTGCATAGGCTCTGACATTTTTTTCCCATCTCTGCTGCAGACCTGTGAGCCCCTCTCCCAAGCCTCTTTTTCCTTGGCCATCCAGCCTCTTTTTCCTTCCAGACAGAGACAGGCTGTGGCTTGCTGCCATCCAGACAGCACAGCTCTATTCGCACTGGGCTTTGTCGCACTGCCTTTGCCCTGACAGGTGGCAGCAGGGATAGAAAGAAGCCGGCAAGGCAGAAAATGTTACAAAGCAATTGAGTCAGCAGCCTAGAGGATCTGTCACTTCACTCTTTTTCCCCTCTTTTCAATTATTTTATTTTATTAATTCTGCCTTGGGGGAGGAGGGAGGGAAGGGAAGGTAGATGAAAGGAAAATACAAACTGGACCTTGAGTTTATTTACTCCAATACTACCCCTGATCATTCTGACCCTTAAATCACCCTGCTGCACAGCAGCAGGACCTTCCAACATCAATATTAATGTTCCTTGCTCATGGCAGTGGCTAGTGGAGGTGGCATTTCATAATTCAGATGCAAAAATTAAAAGGCAAATTTGAGACAGAAGGAGTAGAGCAGCTATATTTGTTCAGTCTGCTGAGTAAAAACTCCTCAGTCAATTCTACAGCTGTCTCCCATTAGCACAGGATCAGAACTCAAGTGTGGTTTGAGAATTAACTCCCATACTGAGCAAGAGTATGGGTTTGAAAACTAAAAGTCAGTCAAATACCTGAAGCAGTGTCATCTGGTCTCAGCAAGGTCTAAACACAACAATGTCCATGTTTTTGGTGTTGGTTGCTATAGGATATGGCCAGCACAGAAGAAATTACTCTTGTGGGGTATGATGGAAGTGGCAAATCTACCTTGATAAAAGTGGCCTTAGAGATTTAAAAAAAAAAAAAAAAAAATCTATCCCCTTCCTCTAAATGCAGGGTACTTGCCTAAAAAAAAAGTGATTTTTTTTAAAAAACCCCCACATTGTAATTTTTCTTTTCCATTCTCTCCATTCCTTTTAATATAAATCTTCTCTGTCCACCCAGAAGGACTAGAAACTTCCTTTGAAAAGAAAATAACAGGAGGCTGGATTTTCATGTAATAGCATGTCACCAACAGCTGTGACTTTAAGAAATATACCAACTATAACAACACTCTTGGAAAAAAAAGCCCTAAAATTGGTGACATTACTCGGTCTATGAGTCACAGAGCAAGACCCATCAAGCACCTCCTCCAGCAGGTATTTCTGCACTCTGTCCCACAGAACCCCCCTCACTCATTATTTGGAGGGGGACGTTAATGAGGTCCTGACAGCAGCGTAGCCGTGTTAGCCTGGCACTGCTCTAGAGAGCAGCTGGGCAGTCCTGCAGGGCCCTGGGTTAGGACAGGTCTGGGGTTGCCCAGAGGAGCATCAGCTGGGCTGCCTGTGCAAGCCAAGGCAGAGCACCAGAGCTGTCTGCAGCTCCCCATCCAGGGGGGCTGCCAGAGACGGAACGAGGGGGCAAGGACGCTGTGGGAAGGTAGGGTAATGTCTCGCAGAGGAGGCTCTGTAAAACATCATTTCACACGGAGTAATGTTTGGATACCTGAGTCTAATCATGGAGTTAACAGCCCTTATTTGCACAACCTCACAAACACACACAGTGGTGCATAGGATACAAATCAAACCTCTGTCTACTTACAAACAGCATCCAGGCTATTAGGACACAGCAAGCAGCAGACCAGCCAGGATCATACAAAGGAAAACATTTCATCTTCCAGCTCTCTATGCAGTACCAAGAGACATGTTTTGCACCAAAAGACTTCCTCCCTTTTCATCATTTTCTGTTTCTGCCCTTGCTGTCAGTGCAGTGTGGCCCAAGAGAAGTGATTTTTAGTACTTGCTGATGCTTTGTTGTTTAATCAGATGGCCGCTGGAATCAAGGTTTGCTGGTTGAAGAGGCAGCTGAGCAGGGACTTTCAGAGAGCAGAAATGTCAGTCGGCCTCTAGGGAGACAATCCCTAATCCATCTAGAGCTCCTTCAGACACTCTTAATTATTGGTTTGTATTTTAAATGGCCAGGGGAAAATGGGGTGCCTTTAAAATAAATAAATAAGCGAAAGCATCAGAATGAGGTGAGTGAATCTGTTAAGCTGCTGACAACTCATCTGTCTGAATTCCACCTAGCACTTAGCACACAGAAGAGAGAAGCAGGGCTAAATGCATTTGAAATTTGGCACGGATGTGAGTGAGTAGATGCAGATACTGAGCAAGAAATAGCAGAGATCACTCCACTTCCTTACCAGTCACATTTCCAGAAAGCACACAGTGCTCCTGACTTAATGGAATACACATTTCTTCCAACACTCAGCGATCCCCAACTGTTTCAGTGCACCTCTGCCTGGCTTCAGAGAATTCCTGTTATCTCAGTCCCTACTGAGCCTCTTCTCTGCTGCCACATCTGGTGCAGTGGTTGTGCAAAATGGGAAAAATCCTCACTAAAAACCAAACACGCATCCAGGTCTGTCTTAGAACCGTGTCAAATTAAGGTGAAATACAAGTCAATCTAACCTGAAGGATTTCCCACTAAAACTTTGGAGTTGAAATTTCAGTTGCGTTGCAAGTGAAGAATGTAACAACTGACATCCCTGGAGCTAAACTCACTACTTTGGTTTCTACAGTAGCATAAACCTATGCTGGAATCTCATTTGACCGGGCCAGTAAGTGAGAAGTGGCACTAGTCACGCAATCTGTGGCACTTTTCCTGTTAAATCAATTCTGAGCTTAGATCTCCGTACACTTACACTCTATATTAAAGAAACCCGACTGCCCTAATAATTAAGCTAATCATACTATCTTCAACACAAAGTTGACAGAGCCCCTTGAATGCTGCTTTCTAGCCATGGCTAATTTTACAAATGCAAGGAATTTTCTTTTAGAAAAGCAAGTGAAAAGAAGGCTGGAAAAAATTTTCAGAGCGGCTCTGTGAAACAGACAGGCATTATGACCCCTGCACGACAAATGGAAACCAAGGCAAGGGGACTTCCCGATTTGCCAAGGGAATGTACCAAATCTCTGTGGCTGCACTAACCTTATCTTAGCCACTGGACTGAATGTCCCTCCCTCTTGGCATTGTGTTGGTGTTGTGACACTGGACCTGTTCTTAATGAAACACAGAGGCAGAAGCCCCTACTTCCTCACCTGTAACAGAGCTCTACTTTCTCAGAGACTGGCATTGTAAGATGGGTCTCGTGACCTAGTTCTAACTCACTGCATTATACATTTACCTCTCTGCTTTCTTTGACCCCATTCCCCTTCCCTGCTTGTGGGTAGATGTATTTTCAAAGTGACCTTTCTTGCTGCTGCTCACTAGCAAAGAGGAGCAGTGAAGAATACCACTTCAGACAGGAGACAGGGCTGGGAGAAGCACCATCCAAAATGGTGCCCACCTGAAAGCACGGACAGGAGGACTTAATTAAGAAGATGTGAATTCAGCCTTTTAGCTCTAACCAATGGGTATCAGGGATATTTTTTTCAACGCAACAAAACTCCGTGCCTAGCTTTACATAGTGCTACCCTCTGCAAAATAGCAATCGCAAGAAGAACTGGGTTCAGTTGTGGTCCATGCAAAGAATCCCCCATGAACAATCAGGCTCTTGAAAAGCTTTGAGAGAGGACGGCCTGTGAGTTCATCTCTTTACAACCCAGTGGCTCAAAGAGACATCTTTGCCTTCAGTCAGCACTCAGATGTACTGCAAGGCTTCCCTTTGTGAAACAGAATAGACGTCTTCAACGACAGCGAGCATTGTCCGTGCAGGCATAAAGCAATATTTGGACATGCTGAATGGCTTCCTAAGATGAGAAAAAGTGCTGAAGAAACACTAAATTATGACAGATGGGAGCCCTAGAAATGCAACTACCCCCAAACTGGAAAATGAAAAGCCGGCACAAAGGGCAGGCATAACAATAGAATTTAGGCATAACGGAATACACGCCATTTAATGTGGAGTGCACTGAAGCTTCGATACATAAGTCAAAATCCTAGCCATTAAATAGCCTCATTTAAAAAGTTTTAAAGCAATTAAAATAAATTAGAAACTTCACAGGAGGACAAAATCACTGAAAAGGATAAGAAGCACTTTATGCCAGGCACTGCTTCTGACAGTGTTGTGCCCATGAGGCCAGATTTTTATTTGAGAAGAGCTCGGGGGCAGATTTTCAAGGGCTCTGCACCAATAATTAGGGACAGATTTTTCCAAACTGCTCAGCTTCCATTATCCAAACAAAGGCCAGATATACCAAAGCTCTCAGGGCCCAGCAATTTCTACTGTGACAGTTATAGTCACAACATGGCCAGATTTTTCAGAAACGTGACCATTTATCTCCCTGTCTGCTGAAGGAGGAAGTGGCCTATTTAAAGGCCATCTTCTAGGTTTTGTTCACTGGCATGTTGGAAGTAGATGATTTTTAAGTCCCAGGAACAGTGAGAGGGCCCCAACTTTGCCAAGTCTGAGACAGCATGGTCTTGAAAGACAAGTGGAATGAACCCTGCTGCTTCTACTCTATTTTCCCTAATTCCTGCTCAAGAGACATGTATCATCGACCTCCATTTGAAACACTTCAGAGCTGACTGCAGAAGCAAACTTGTGGAATTACAACGCTGCCTCCAGCCATTTTGCAGAGCTAGATACATCATTTGTGGCACACCAGACTAAGAGCCTTTCTAAGAAAGAGAAAAATCCCTCAGCAATGCTGCTGACAAGAGAAGAGAGCACACCAGGACTTTTTCAGCTTTTAAGATGGTAATAGCTCAACTTGGAAGTGAAACAAACTGAGGCAACCCTACAGCCAGGCCACAGACCACCAGGCTTGAAAACTGCAGCGAGTTTGTTTCCTCTCAGATCATCCTGAAATGGATGTTGCAATTCTTCCTAGTGCCAAAGTCTTCTGGATCAGGGCTGCTGTACGTACAGGAGGTGGCGCAGAGGAACAGTACTTAACAAAACCAAACTCTGTAGCTCAGCAATGCTTATTTGCCTGCAAACTGTGGGGTTTTGGAGAGAAACTTTCTATTAAATCATGTGGGATTCTTTTCCTCTAAAGTCATTTCTGTTCTTTCCAGAAGCACATATTGGTGAACTTCTCCAGTGCCTTAACATGTCTGTCTCTGCACTCTCAGGCACCGGTAAAGCAGAACAACCCAACGCTGTCAGAACACTACACCTGCTTCTGCTCGGCACTGTACCTGCCCAAGGGAGTGCGTTAGTGACCTCCAAACACACCACTCCACAGCAATGATGCTCTGGCAAAAGACCAAAAGTGAAGTTCTAGCTCCAAGGAAGTTCAGGACGCCTTTCAAACAGTGAGAGTACCCAACAGTCTGTTTACCAAGCTCATGAACCCTCAGTGGATTTGCAATGGGCGCAATGAGGTGTATTAATCTAGTTCCAACCAGGATTAAGCAGCAGCTGCAGCACACCACAGAGCATGTGGAACAGGAGACTTTCAATTAGACCTGAGGTCCTATGTACCCAAAACCGAATGATGAGACAGGAACATCTAGGTTACTCAAATGTGCTCTGATATTTCAGATTTTCTTTTGTGTTTGCCTTCTACCACTCATTTAAAACAACCAGAAAGAATGGGATGGGGAGCAAAAAGTGTTCTGTTTTTTTTTTTTTCCTGATACTTATGTCTTCCATATCCATTTTTACCAAGGGGAAATTAAAACCCACTGCCAGTACAGCACCATTAAAGCATTTCACAATTACAGTCAGACAAGGCAAATTGGGTAACTCAGGTCATGGGAGGACAAGAACATGAGTATTGCAGTGCTCCTAGTTCACCAGCTCTTCTGTGATGGCTTGATGTCTTTGCTATCTAATCACACATTTGATAACCTTTAACAGCTGGATTTGAGAGCAACCCATTCAGTGCCTGACGGAGAGAAATACAGGGCGACGGAGAGAAATACAGGGCACCGAAGAAATTGCTGTCAAAAAAAACATCTCAGAAAAGACAAGCTGAAGCTTTAAGTTTTCACTTGTAGAACTGGCTCCAGTAATTTTGTCTTGAGTAACAGCAAGTGGGGCAGTAAAAAGGAATATGCACCTTTGCTGCTCACTGTGATGCAAAGTCTGAGAAGACATCTCTGCCTGGAATTAAGTGTTTGCAATTGTATACTATAGAGTTTACTACAGCACAGTAAAGTACACCAGAGAGAAGCATTGTGACACATTCCTGTTGGACCCAGTTTGTTAAAAAACAAAAAAAAAAAAAAAAAAAAAAAAAAGAAAAGGAAAAATTTAAAGAAAAAATTTTAAAAAAGAAAATTAATTCAATTTGTGTTGTCCAGGCTTGAAACGAAATCTTTTCTTCTGCATTGTACCTTTCACCCATTGTAACTGCACCAGAAATCCCTAATTTCCTTCTCTACAGAGCAGCAGGCAGGTGCATAGCAGGATGTGTATTAGACCACACCGTCCCTCCTTTATGCTGCCTGTTCCCTGTGGGGGCAAGATAATTACATCTACCCTAAGAAAACATCAATATTTTATTTTTAATGAGCTGGGCAGACCCAATTATCTCAGTAGGCTGTTAATAAGTGAAATTGTGAAGTACAGCTGCAGCTTTGATGGAAACAGAGTCATCTCTGAAATGGGAATTTCTGACACACAGAGTATTAAATAAGATGCCAGACTGCTGGAAGTTAGACAGAGAAAAACTGTATAAGAAAGAAAATTTGCCTTACCAGCAACTCTTGGTATTAAAAGATAATAAGTCAAAACACAAAGAATCATCCTATCTGCTTAAAAATCACAACTCCTGAAATAATAATGTATGGTGTTTTTCAGTGCCATTCTGATTCTTCGTGTTTTGTGCTCCATATCACCAAGTTCTTTCTCCCCTCAAATAGTGATAAGAAATGCCTTTTTTTTGTTTTTTTAAGAAGTAAACACTCTTATGGAAAAAACACAGAAAGTGAGCTTCAAGGTAAAGAAAAATAAGTATGAAAAGACTTGCCATCATCATGTGGTGGACTGAACCACACATTGGCAGGGAAAGGACATTTTTCCCTTTACTCTCACAAG
Source organism: Mohoua ochrocephala (assembly GCA_013398855.1). NCBI lineage: Eukaryota > Metazoa > Chordata > Aves > Passeriformes > Acanthizidae > Mohoua > Mohoua ochrocephala. The sequence goes on from VZTA01010965.1 coordinate 700,528, forward strand.
AAGTTTGGTTCAGGAAGCACATTACTCTCTTGCTCTTCCCTTCCCTCTCTTGCTGTGCCCTCACAATATGCCCTTTTCATTCACGTGTTAAAAAGCAGCTAGAATAGAAGCAAATCGCAAAAGATCAATGGACAAATTTTATAGAACACTCAAAACTTACTAACCGCATTGACAACAACGGCAACTGGAGAGATAATTCAAAATGTGATGGAAAAATTTACAAACATGCCTCCCCCCCCCAAGCTTTTGCATGCAGCTGAACTCTATCAGTACAGAGCGCCTAGCTACAGACTCATAATTCAAATTTTATTTTCCTATTTAAGATGAATTCCTATTCCAAAATAGAGTGAAGATAATTTATTCTCTGAGCAATATATTAGATATTAATCATCAAGTGAAATCTATAAGCATTTCATTTCCTCCTGAATCTCAACAGGTATGTTCTTTTCATAAAGCAGAGAACCAGATTTACAAATCCAGCTTCTGCCTCAGATTACCGTGAGATTACTTAGTTTTACAAATCTCAGATGATTTAGGATGTTGGGTTTTTTTTTGGAACAGGATAATCATAAACATGCAAATTGTGCTGTGTCCTACTCTCCAGTAAAGCCAATCTCCACCACTGCAAAACATCAAATGTAAGTGTATTTGGCAGGTGTGCCGGTGAGCTCAACACAGTTTGTTGTCTAACCCATAAATGCAGATAATATAAATGTGGTTGCAAGCACCGGTCAAGCCACGTGTGAGCCTTGAGCTCTCGTCCACGTGAAGTGGTTCCTCCACCTATTCCAATCACTTCACTGGGATCAGTGGTGCTATTAGTGAAACAAAGCTAGTCTTTGGGAATCGGGGTTTTCAATTCAATCTCCAAATGAGTAGCTGCTCCTAAGAGAAAGCCAGCCCCTCGTTCTACATCTGACACGCCAGCTCTCGATTTTATCATTTCTTTTTCTCTTTAATAATTCTGACAAATGTGGAACAATTCTAAACCTGGTTCTGTAGCCGTGGCCCCCGTGAAATGAAATGCATGTATTAGTGTAATCATTTTACTGACATTCCAGACGCTCAGCCGTATGACCTTGCAGTTCATTTTAAAGGGCAAGAGCAGAATTAGCATCCTCAGCCAGCTCAGTGAAATAAACATAAACCATATAATAACGAAGAAAAGGGAGAACAAAAAAGTTTGCAAACTTTGAACTCCCCTAATCAGTTGTGCTCCACTGAAAGCTGAGCTTCTTAAGACTTCTTTCTGCCTTGACTGCCCGTCCTAATCATAGAAAATCAGACATTTAATTCCAGGAAGATGCAAAGGCACAATACAGACTTTGATCCAAAGCTGTTTCTTCTTGTTGGACTCCAAAAACAGTTTTCAGGCTTCCAAAGACTCTTTGCCAGCTCTGATTAGAAGCCACACTGGCTGACACGGTAATTGCTCTATAATCATATCTTCAGTACCCTGACCTGGTTTATGCATACAATCTATATTCTAATAGCAGTCAACAGGTCACCAGTTAATACAAATACCATTAACATCCCCCTGTGAGTAAGAAAGGGAGATATTCATCTCACTAGGCCAGTGGTGGGCCAATATAATTTCTGCGGCTGTTAGTGTAATTAACTCTGCCGGCATGAGGATCTCCCTGGAGGACAATGCAAGCACGGAACGACCTTGCTGTGACTCCTCACTGGTGGTTTTGTGGTGGGCACAAAGATTTGCAGGGACTCGGGTCAGAGAAGAGTGGATACTTCCCAAAGCCTGACCTCTCAAGAAAAGAGAACTTCATCATTTCTAGGATGGTGCAGAGCACGTCCTGCTTCGACTGTAAAACAAAGGCAGGGATGGCCACAGCATGGGCAGCCAGAACTGTGCTCAGCATCCTGTGTTCAGCAGCATCCAAAGGGCAAGCAATGAGAGAGAAAGTGAGCAACAAAGGGAGTCAGGCAGGCAGGAAAGCGGTGAGGAAATTAATTTTTGAATGGAGAGGCAGTATTTCCATTCGGCCTAAATGTCATCCACGTAAACACAGTTTGTGTGGCATGTGCTACAGCCGTTATGTGTAGGTCAGATGAGCACTGGAAAATTTCACAGTTTCCTAGAAATAGTCTTAGAGGTCTGTTTAACCATCTAAACACTTAACTGAGACACATATTGTATCCATGAGCAGAAAGCTCTGTGTATATCAGGAGGCACAAGACACCTAAAGAAGAAGGGGTTTTTTTGAAATAGGTTTGTGGGAAGAGATATTACCTCTTCCAATCCCAGAAGCCAATGTAAGGATCTATGCCAAAGAAACCAGGGGATGCAAGATATAAAAAATAAATTCTTGAGAGAAACTTGGGCTTGCAAGTCAAAGAAGCAGATACTCTCCCATCCAGTGAATTATGCATATCCTCCGTTTCTAGGTTTTCTTCCCTAATTCTTTACACTGTCTCCCAGTTTTGCTGTCTGACACAGCCCGAGTCCCAGGAAAATGCATCCCAAAGAGAGGACCCAGGCTGACACTCGCTTGCAAACGCAGGCTGAACTCCAGCCCCATCCATCTCCCCATGCAGGAGTCACTCAATTGGAGACAGACCAAGACCTAGCAGAATTCATTTCACACACTAGTCCTGTTCCAAGATCAAAGTCAGCTCCCAGCAAATAAATGTCCTGCGTTTAACTGCTGTAACACACCTCCTCCAAATCATCTCAGATCCAGATCATTGCACTGCCCGCACAGACATTTACATTCTGCTCCACCTACGCATGTTCACCTGGACCCAAGCCCAGGAGACAGGAATGACCGTTCCCCTCCTCAATTTAGCATCTATCAAAGGTCCTCTTGTCCTCCGGTTCCTTTTCCCCCTTTTACTTGAACAGCACCACAGCACACATTTGGAGACTTCAACAGTTGATTTATCACCTTATCACAGATGAAAGGACAGGACCAAGAAAGAGCTGCTGACTGGATTTGTTCCACCAGCTGACACAGACTGACGCAGGCAGGCACTTTAAAGACGGCATGTCATTGTCAGATGAGACTTGCCAGCCTTTCAAAACATCTCAATCTCTGGGGGCCCATAAAACCTCTGATGTTGTGCCACAGTCTGGATTCTTTCTGACCAATGTTGAGCCCATTATATTGGTCATGTTGACAGTGCTGGACAAAAGTGACTGCTATGTAACAAGAAGCTCAAAACATTTTCTCCTTACTTCCAAGTGCTCTCTGTATGATCTGGGAGCTCAGTGTATTAAACCCTAAGCAAATCCACTACTTGGTTCACATGACAATTTGCAAGTATTAAGGATCCATTTTGATTGTAACTGTTGAAAAAAATTCAGTTCAGAGGTCTTAAAAGAGGGCCCCTGCTGCTACAGTTTAGGGTGAAACAGCATCCTGCAGTGGTAATGAGTGCTTGGGTGCTACCTGCCAATGCACGGGGTCCTTCATTCTCAGGAACACTGCACTCTGCTTAGTCGCTTGATGAGGATCCATGCAATCAAATCCACACAGCAGAAGATTCGACTAAACTGATCCATGGAAGAAGAGCACTAAGAACCAAAAGCGGCATTGGGAGAAAAGGGCCAGGAACTCTTGAGAGAAAGGAGCAACAGCAAAATCAACTGTATCAGGATGAAATTTTTCACATCAGTTCCCACAACAACAGACAAAAAATGGAAATTCTACGCAGCATAGTTTATAACTGAATTATCCACTGACTGCATGCAATATGTCTTTATATACCAAATAGTTAACAAGATGAAGGAAGTGCAATCTACATAGCTGATAAATAGCTCAGGTAGAACCCACTTTCAAAGACAATCAGGCACTGGCTTTATTATAGATTAAGAAAAATTGCAAACACACAAAAAGAAGTATGCAGGACAGAAAGGAATCACTCAGCGATCAAGATGGAAGATCAGAAAGAGAACAGAATGTGAAAACAGAGAAAGAAGGCCAGAGAAGGAGAAGAAAAGCAAGTTAATTGGTGGAGAATAGGTGAAGCAAGGGAATGAGGAGGAAAGGCTCAGTAAGCCTGCATGTTCTCATGCTTTTAGCAACCAAATTTGGAAGCATTTTCAAACCCAGCTGCAGCCTTAGGGTCTTACTATGGTATATAAATTTTCACATTTTTCCAAGCTCTTTCATGACTTCTTATCTAACCTCTCAGTATGGCAATTAAAATCTGTTCTCACTACTGCTTTTTCAGTCCTGCCTCCTCTTTGCTTTGCTTGCAAAGTACAGCATCATTAGAGGTAAGGATCACCGTCCACAAGGCTCCCTAACAATATTTGTGCATTTGGAAGAATCTGGCAGGTCTCTTCTACAGCCTCAACGAGAAACTGAGGAGCCCAGGAGATGTGCAATCAGGAGTGGCACAGTGCAGAACTTGAAAGGGATAAAAGACAAAATAAAACAAGAAACAGGATACCTGAACATCGCATGTCAGCTCAGTTCACTAAAAAGGTCACTATCAGAGATAATGTCAGCTGACTGCACTGTGTATGGATACAAACTCCCATGCCAACTACCTTCCTGCTGGTTACAGATGAGGATAAAGGGCGTGCTGAAGGCCCTAGGATTCCCCCAAAATCTGGTAATTGTTTTTTTGGGGAAGTGAGTTGAGAAACAGCAAACCAAACCAGAGATCCAATTAAGGAAGACAACCGCACAAGTAGGAAAAGGTCTGGCTAAAAAGTATAAAAATCAAAAATAAAAACTGAACCCCCATGAAAGGGTACTCAAGGTTTTTTAGCCATTTCCCAGTAGAAGGATATTTTTAATAGGTTTCTTTTAATAAGGGTAATCTAGCTCTATGGGAAGAAATGATGAAAAGCATTTCTTCCTGAGGAATTTCAGTTTCATGGTATGTTCATAAACATGGTCCAAGTGCAGGACACCGTAGCTGCATTTTATCTGGCTAAGCCAGATAAGCCCAGCTGCAACCTGGACTAAGACCTGCTGAAGCCTATCAGTGAGGCTGGGACAACAACAAAAAGCTAATATCCTAGAGAAATGATGGACACCAGGGAAGATTGAAAGTCCGGAGGCAAGAATATTCCCCTGAAGTATGTCAGGATAGGAAGCAGCAGACTTGCCAAGAAGGAAGGCACTCAACCTCTAGAGTAAATATCTTCTGTTATTTGGCATTATTATCTAACGTAAGCATCACTTTCCTTTCAGGAAGCACATACTGCCCTAAAACACAGATGAGGGCCTGGCATTTTACCATGGTCCTGCAGCTCTCAGGTGACATATACAGGTACATATATATGCTATTTTTTTAGGGAACAGAAGTCAAATGGTAATTTCCTTTCTCTCCCAACAGCATCTTCCCTTCTCTTTCTTTACTAAAGGATGGCTTTTCATATACAAAAATTTGTTTAATGATAGCCATGTGCTTGAATGCCGAATTGCTTTCCTGATCATAAGGCATTAAAGACTTGACAGAGTGGCTCCAAAATGTCCCCCAGCTCAGGGAAGCTGGTCCAACTCAGGACTACAAAAAATAGACACGGCCCATATCTTCAGCTGTGTTCCTAAAAAAAGGGAGAGCGTTATCTCCCCCAGCAAGCAGTGATGAGCCAGGATCTATTACACTGACTCTACATGAAACAGAGTGGTGATCTCTTTTCCTCCCTTGCAGCTTTGTAGCTGTCTTTGTAAAAATAAAAATAAAATTAGAAAATACCCCAAAACACACAAAAGACAAAAGGAGTAAGGATGCAAATACGCTTTTGGATTTGCTGTCGGCCTTCAGAAAGATGTTTGTTTTCCAGCAGAATCTACTTTACTTCAGAACCACTCTAAATAAAAGTAATAGATGAGAAATTTGTCATAAATATATTTAATGCATGTGCTTATATCACCTTGCTCCACTGGGAAACAAACAAGCACCACATCAGCACAAAAGCATTTCATTTAGTACCGTGCTCATAATGGACTGTATAGTATATACAGCAAAACTGAACTAGAGGTGAAGTCAACGATCCGAAGCTAATAAAACAATAAATTATAATAATAAATAAAAGCTGTCAGAGACGAGAAAGACCCATCATCTCCACCAGTATGTCCATTTGCCAAGCACAGGACTGCTCCCTGCAATTTCTGACCTAGAGAGTTTTAAACAATGCAAGCAATAGCATTCCCAGAACTTCCCTTGAGTAGCTCAATTCATCTCACTGCCAAGGAGCTTTGCCCCAAGTGTTGTTCTGAATTTTCTTTTTGCTCGGTTGTCACTATGTTCTCAAAACAATCCCCCACTGGGTGAATCAGAAGTCAGCCAGAGGAAGAAGAATTTAGAAAACCTCGTCCGGGGAGCTCCCTGCACTTGATGAGGTAAGGTATGAAATGTGCCTGTATGGATTTCTGCAGCGTCCAAATACCCAACAGTTTCTGAAGGCAGAAAGAGAAACAAAGGTCACAATACTTTTGGGCTGATAGTGAAGCTGCACTTCTAGAAAATATCTACCAACCCTATAGGGAGGCCTGAAGAAGAGCTGGAAACAGCGGGAGCAAAAGGTGTCAGACACCAGGATACAGGTTATGGGATGCAAGCTCTGCTGTGGCATCAAAGGGACTGTTGCCATCTGGGACTGAGGATGGTACTCCCACGCTGAGGAAGACAGTGTGTGTATTTCTGACTGGCTCTGGGTTATCACTGAATGCAAATAACAGATTTACAGATGGAAGTACAGGGGGACTGCTCAGTAACCACCAACACATCTGCTTCACAGGTTATGATGTTACCATTTCAGAGCGTGCTGCGTTTTCCTCCTCTTTGGAGAAGCCAGGGAGATCCCAGGATAGCATCTGCCAGAGCACCTTACAACCATTCATAAGCACTTTATGCACTTACCTAGAAGAGAAGAAAATAACACACAAACATAAGCACATCACAGGAGGCAGGGCTCCCACCAGCAGCTGCACCACCCTCGCTCAGCCCCCTGCCTCCCTGTCGCACTGCAGGTTGGGAAGGACCCTTTGTGCTTTGGGTGGCAGCTGAAACAGGGCCATCCCTTCTGGGCTCTGCACAAGGCAGCTACACTGAATATTCAGCGACTTATCTTCCCCCCTGAGGGTTTTGCTCTCCATGGTTCGCCGCTGATGCAAGCTGCAGCCAAAGAAGAAATGACAGGTGCCTGAAATTCACCTTTTCCTTCTGCTGCTCCCTCTCTCTTCCAGTGCTTTCTACTTTCATCTTCTACCATTCACCATTTCCTCTCCCTACATCTATGGATGTTTCATGGTGAGGTTTCATCCCAACACAACAGTACCCCTTCTGAGCAAATCCCATTTGGTCACAATTTTTAGTTCAATTTCCTTGTATGCTTCTTTAGAGTTTAACATTCCTTTTTTCAGCTGCCAGCACCCAACAACCTGTCCCTAATTGCAACTGGCAGCACCTCTGCAATAAGGCACTGCTCCTCTCTGCCAATCTTTTCAGGACATTTAAGCCAAACAGCCTTTTCCAAAACTGGCTCCTCAGCCGACCAAACCCTCACAGCCACCAAACAGCTGACTGGTAAGGAGTCCCTGAAAACATTTTTCATTTCTCCAAATCTAATTGCCAGCTACTCAGATCTGTTCCCCAGTCTTTCTCTCTGGATCTAGATTTCCAGTACAGACAGAATGCAGATGGTGGGAAATTAATCCAACACTTAAAGGTTTTCTTCTAGGTAATATTATGTCTCACGCTGCCAGCCACACAAGTGTTACAGTCAACAGTTCCTCATGCCAGGAAAAAACACGGCCTAGCTCTCATTTCTCCTCCCTGCCGTCATAGATGCACACACGCCGCAGGGCTGGAAATGAGTTAATCAGATGATGCTCTATAAAGTATGCCAGTTTCTGTATAAACAATATTAAATATGATAATTTCCTCCCGTCTTCTTTTTAAGCTGTTGCATTCACATTCTCTCTCAGTCGCATCAACTTGGGAAGGGAAAACAACTGCAAGAAATCTCGGATAATGTAGTTATGCTAATTTACTGAAAAATCTATAAAAGTCAAGAATACTCATGGATGTAGGAGCCCTGCAAATAATGTGCTTCATCTTCCTTTCCCACATGCCCTGTTCTTTGTTGATCAGAAAAAAAGTGACCTGCCGCCAAACTCCTTCTGAAAGCTGGAGCCAATCATATCTCTTCTATATATAAAAGATTTGGGAATAAGATCGGCAAGTTCACTCTCCTGTTATTTGTGAAGCTCTTATTATTCATGAAAATGTTCACAAATCCCTAAAGCCTCATGCATTTTAGCACAGATCAAGTGTCTGAAGATTAGTTCTGGAAAGTGCATAATTCACTTTCTATTTTTTTTAAAGTTCCTGCCTTCCCCTCACACATGGCATGCTACTTAGGCAGCGACTGCCACGGCACAAAGGTAAGGAGTCGCAAAACACTCTGAGAAAGCAAAACAACGGTCAAAGCTACAATGCCTCAAAGCAGCCAATGGGTTGAGAAGTGAAGTTAGCATTACTTGCAGAAAAAAATCTAGTGACAAAATGTTTGCTGAATAGAAAGCATATCAATTTTGTAATAAGCTTTAGACCATCAGGTCTGCCAGTATAATTCAGTGTACATGAGTCAGTATTATGATTTATACTATATGAGGGGCTAAGCCTCTCACTACGTTTTCAGCTTCACTAGGAATCTCCATTTACATGAGATGCTGCTCATGTTTATCTGGATGCCAAGGCAGAGCACAAAACTGGATTGAAGGCCCTTAGGCTCTGCAAACCACGGACAGCTTTGGGCTCCTGCCCTTCGACACTGAAGCTACTCAGAACTAACTCTGAAAAAGGTGTGGTGGACACAGATCCTGTTCTCATCCCCACGTTGGTCCACCTTTAGCACAAAGGCAGTGTTACCATACCACTGAGATGAACCTCAGTAGGCTGTGATCACTAGTGATGAACCACACAAGCCTCAGCTCTGATGATAAACTAGAATTCCAGTGAGAATTGTATCCATCTTCACTGAGATAGCAAAACCAAGCTAGAAACCAGGTTTTCTTGTGAGATTTCCAGAACTGCTTGTTGGGCTAGAAATACGATGAGAAGGAAAACCTTGATTCACTAAAGCACGAACAGGCTAAATCTTCTTAAATGCTTTGCCTGATACAGACCAGAATTTCCAAATGTTGAAAAGACTGGAGTCATGACAGTTTGGAATTAAACCCCCTTGCCATTTCCATTCAAGTAGTCTGCTTTTGCTTGGTGGCAGACACAAAAACATTTGAGATGTTTGTTGCTCCCTCTGTTGCTTATCTGCGCTCTTCTATAGCGCCAGGTAGCTGAGGAAACCCAGGTACAGTGCACAGAGACCCCCACGTCCCTCTGACCTTGATCCACCTCTATAGAAAGTCATATAAGCATGAAGAATTGCCCCTCCATTTGTATAATTCACCTCCCCTTCCGCTTGTCATAGGGAAACGGATTTCTTCTTGGGCTTTAATAGACTTGCACTACAGGACCCTGTTCAGTCTAATGCCTACTGATGGAAGAAGTGTTGATGGAGAATTGCTCTTCAGGAAGCTTCAGAGAGACACACAATGTCAATCACATGGGAATCATTCAGACACTATGGAGCCATTGTGACTGCATTATTGCAAGTCAGCTCTCTATTATCTTGGATAATAGGGAGGGAAGATAACAGGGATGCCCTACAGGACAAGGAAAAAATGGATAATTTGAGTAAGTGGATCATCCCAGGGACTGCAGAGCAGACACACTCCAGCGCTTCCATAAAGAACCGAGTCCAAGTGAGCTTAATTAACTAGGTGGCAGAGCCAGGCGTGCTCCTGCATCTTGTCCCTAGCAATTGCACGGTTCTCAGAGGCGCCCACCCAGCAGGGTGAATACACAAGCCACTGTCTTTCACTGTCCTCAGCTCACCATTCTTGCCCTGCCCTGTGATGAAAAACCTTCTCCTGTAACGGCTGAAACGGGGGAAATTATTTCCAATGTTATCTCACCTGGGAGGAACTAAATAAAAATACACAGTCTGGTGGTTTAAGGCAACTGCAGTCAGCAGACTCCCCACCATTACTGCTACTACTCTGTAAGATCCTTCTGCTTGTCCTCACTCTCCTGCTAATATGCACCACAGTTGCTCTTCCCCAGACTTGCAACAGCAAGTCCAGGATGCAGGAGGCAGAAAATCCTTACAAGCTTTTAGGAGAAGGAAAGGTGGGAGCTGAAATGTCCTTCTCCTAGCAAAGTTGAAAACTATAGGGTGACCCACAGGGTTTTAGTCCAGTCAGTCTCTAATGCATCGAGAAAGGAAACAGTTAAAAGAAGCAGAAAGGCAAACTGCACTGTGCATCAATTGAACACAGCATCCCAGCCCCTTGTAAAAACTTTTGTAATCTGGCCTGAAATGACAGCAGCTGTTTAGTTTTCAGTCTCCTGATTGGCAGAAAAGTCTCTCCTGGTCTAGTTAGTCGAGGCTCAGCAAAGAACCCAGCTGCTTCCCCTCAGCCTCCTAGAGCTGAAGAAGAAACTCCATCCCACAGGGACATGCCAGGATCTGAGGACTGAAAATGTAGTCCTTATTATAACAGCTGGTTTAGCTGTTGCAATTAGCTTTTAGATCCTTCTGGAGGCTTATAGCAACAGCTGCAGTAGTTTCCCAGATCAGTGGGTCTTCCCTGCATATGGGGAGAATGAGCAGCAAACAATCAAAGTCCAGGGAATGCTGTTAAGAAGCCCCGGAACACGGGCTGGCTCTGCTGTATTCTCTCTCCAACGATACCCAGCATCACAATATCTGCCGTGTGTGGTACCCAGTGTGCCGACTTCTCACAGCGTTTCTCACACTCTGCGTCTATGTGCTTTATTGCCTCGCAGCCTCCCTGCTAGTTCTGAGGACAGGCTCCAACCCACCAGGCTGCTTTATCACACCTCACCACTCCACACGAGGCATGTGAGGTCACACAGCCTTTCTCTGCTATCGTCCTCTTGCCTCCCCAGCACCACGCAATCTCTGCAGAGCGCCACCAACACGCTCTCCACCACCACAGGTCTTACCAGCTCACGCAGTTGTGCACGTGGTGACTCAGAGCCACTCCATTAACACTCCCTCAGTGAAGAAAAGCTGTGTGCAATGCCACCATTCTTTGCCTCTCCATGGCTTCCTATAGCAGTATTTCGTTATGCTCCTCACAGACACCTCCTATAGCAGGCTAGGAAAGCAGCAAAGGAGGCAGGGAGCTTGCTGCAGTGCTGGGACACGATCCATGCACACTATTAAGTCTTCCCTCCTTCAGGTATGATCTAAGATTCATATCCCTCCATCATATAGGCCTTGCACGGGTGGAATAACCCCAGTGTGCTGTGAGCTGTCTACCTCAGCAAAAACTGAAGAATCAGGGCCAATTTTTGTGAGATGATCCATTGCCTGCTTAACTTACTCTTGCTTTTCTTTCCAGCTGACATGAAAGACAGACTAGCTGAAGAGAGTGAAGTGACAAGAGTTACAAAACTCTTGTCAGCAGAGTTTTTAAAAAATGCAGATCATTTTAGAATAACCTCTTTTTGCAGGTGAACCTTCAAGCTCACTGGCTAAAGAAATTCACAGAAAGGCCATGATCCCAGGGCAGTAGTCCATCTGAAATTAATTTGACAGGTCTAATATAAACCAATTCCCAAATGTCCAAAGGGCACACCATCTACAACCACAGTCAGATTTCACTTGCCTCCCAGGCTGACAGTCTCAGGAAAGACGGAGAAGCACACAAGCCATAGGTACTGGCCTCACCTCCTGCTGGTGAGGCTCCCAGTGTGCCCACATGGCACTGGCAAGAGCTACTAGAGTGAAGGTTGTCTAGGTGAAGCACACTTTACTTGGGGGAGGATTCATGTCAGTGTGTCTGACAGCAGGCATCTTTCCTGGATACACCTGCCCAGTTCACCTCTGAGGAGACTGAGGCACCAAGGTGGAGAGAAGACCAGGGTCTGTGGGCCCATGGAAAGAGATTGGGGGACAGGTTGTTATTCATGTCCTTATAGCTTTTGGAAAAGAATACACACTGCTTCCCACTCCACACTCTCCCTTACCCCTCCCCTCCGCTGACTAGAGTAATGAGCTCCGGGGGGACCTCTACGCCTGCCTTTGAAGTAGCATGTTTCTCTGAACACATTTTGAATTTTGTTTTGTGTCTTGTTTGGGTTTGGTTGCTTTGCCTGTCTCTCTGTTGAGGGGGTAGACAGCTGTTAGTGAGGCTAGTACCACAACTCCATATCACAGAATATGGAAAAAACAAACAAACCAACCCTAAATCCCAAACCAAGAAAAATCTTTGAAGGAAGAATACATATTCCCCGTGGAGAGAGCTCTCTCCTCCCAACCAGACGTTACCAAAGCCACCATGTGCAACTGGAGGAGCTGAAAAAAATCTGAAGGGAGACAGGTGGTACAATTTAGCTAAGGAAGATAGAAAGGAGTTACGCTGAGGAACTCAGTCTGGAGAGTAAAAGTCATGCTGGGCCTTGAGTCATGCTTAAGTCAAGGTTGTTGCTTAGACAAGAGGAGATAAAGATACTTGAACTTTCTTAAAAAATAACTTAATTCTTTAACTGCTGATTGCCTCAGGAGCTGTTGACCCAAAATCTTCTTCTTCAACAGACCACGTCACAATGACTCACGAAAAGTATGGTCAGTAGGGCACATCTCTGCCCTTCCAACTCATACATGTAGACCTTAAAGCACAGCAGGCAATACCAAAACCAGAAGTTTGACTGGACGGAAAAGTGGAGGTATTGGCTCCACACTGTGATTCAGTATGGGAAAAAAATAAAGAATTTTGGTTTCTCTTTAGTTTTACCAGTACTTAAAACAGAAATGGAGCATGAGTTCCGCAGAGATAGCACCACCTTTTTTTCCCCTCACTTGAAAATATTAGACCACTTCTGCCATTCTTCAGAAAGGGTGGAGGCTCTGTGCTTCCCACAGCTCCTTTTCCCCCTACTTCCCTTCCTCATTGCAACTCAAGGAGCTAGAGAAGGAACTCAGACTGGGGCCACTGGAGTGAGTCAGCTGTGGGGACTGAAATCATGGTGAGCAAGGTGCAGGAATGATTATGGGATCTGCAGCCGCTGGGAAGGCATTATAAAGGAATTATCTGCGACAGCACTGGGGACCTGCCTTGCTCATTGGTGAAAGAGATGAAATGACTGCTTAGGAGAAGAAACAAGTTGTCAATGTCTACCTGAAATCTCCTCCTTTCTGACCCTTCTGCCCTTGGGACTCTCAGATAAATAGGAACAACAGCTGTAGCAAGAAGGATCTCCTACGATGTGCAGAGCTCCACGGCCCTGGGACTCAGCACCAAAACCCGGTGGAAAGGAGAAGGGAAGCTACTCCAGGCCCATTTCCTTCTCCAGAAAAGGAGTGGGCAGAGAAAGGGAATCCATGAAGCTGCTGCTCCCAGTTCCACACCTCATCTCCATGGTGAAACTTTACTGGTTAAAAGCCTTTGCTTTACAAATTGTCTGTTACTATAACTATCAGCAGAGTGATGTTCACCTGAATGTTTTAAATCGGGAGTGGCTGACTAATTATTATCTTAAAAAAGAGAAAATAAAGAAAGCTCTTTCTGATTTCCAGAAGTGGTTGAGAGCACTAAATGAAGGTTTTAGACAGATCTCCAGCCACAAAACATGTCAGAATATGGTGATACATTCTGAGCCTTATATTCCCTGGATTATATTAAGCACCGCACTGTCCAAATGACAAGCAGGGAGAGCAGAGGAACGGTATATAAATACACATATGTGTGTAAAAGCAGCTCCCTGAAGTCAGGTGGCACAACCATAAAATACAAGGTTTTCTAATGTGATGAGCAGTCATCACTTTTCACTGAAATCACTAGATAAAATTGTCAGGATCTATCCACATTATAAAGAGTAGTAAAATCATTTGAGTAGTGGTTTGATAGCAAAGGAGGTCATCGAGGTGATAATTAATTGCCTTTTACTGCAAAACCCATGAGCTGTGACGCTTTCTGTCTGCATCTCGGGAAGGGGATGAATGTCTTACCTTCTACAGCGTGCCATTGAACCTCCTTTTACCTGAGGTAAGCTGGTACCTGAGAAGCTGGAGGAATTTTGATCACAGGTCAGACACAAGGGTCGGCATTGCCTGCTGGCCTGTCACTGAGCAAGAGAACCCAAGCATCCCTGTCCATTATACGGAGAGAAAAGTCTGTGCTATTCCTCTTGGGGTCATAAAATCAAAACTCCCTAGTGTTCCTTGAGAATCTGTAGTCCTCTTGCAGAATGGCGTGAGTTATCATTTGATATTTATCTTGGAGTAGTTCCTAGAGGTCTCAAATCAAGATAGGGACCCCGCTGTGCTAGCTGCTCTGCAAATATAAAACCAGACTCACTGCTTGTCCCTCAGAGCATAATTTTTATCTTGACAGGCGATATATTTCTGCCCAGGCACAGGACTATTTCTTACAGCCCTAGAACATCTAATCATCAGGGGACTTAACTGGAAGCAGATTTAGGATCAAATATTAAGTATGTACACAGTTTTAAATGGTGTGCTTTAGGAAACTCAAAGCTATTTGTCATGCTAAATAAACACTAACTTTTTCACAGCAGAGTCACTCCCCAACACAAAAAAAAATCTCGGAATACTTGGGGCAATTTACACCTCTTGGCAAAGAAGGAAACATGGCTGTGGATACCACTTTCAAAAGGCAGTGATCTTAGCAGCCTCTTCTCTTCCTTTTTAAGCTCCTAACCATCGATTCCACGGAAGTGCTGGGTACTGCACGCAAAACAAAGGCAGAATTGTGATAGGGGAACACTTCTCACCCGTGCTGAAAACTAAGCACCAGCTGCATTGTTCAGACAATGCTGAATCTAAAATACATAATTTTAAGAAGTGGTACACTTAAAAAGGTTTTGCTGGTTATGTAGACTCATCAGGAAACTAGGCAGGCAGCACTGGAAATCCCACAAGCTAACCTGTTCTCTTGAGACTTCCAGCCCAATTTTGCAGACTCGAGAGGTTTGGATTAGATTTGAATAATTAATCCAAATTTGTCGGTGCTTCATAGATGAATCAAACCTCCAGCCCTTTTAAGGTTCGCCCTCAGTGCTAATAACCCTCTTTACTAAGCATTAGCATAGAGTAGAACAGTTTAATGATATAAGAAAATGCAAAAAGTAGATTTATGCTGTCAAAACTTTTGTAACTGAAAATATTATGGATTTTAATCAGCTGGATTGTTCTCAAAATGAAATATGAAGATTTGAATAAATCTTAAGTAGATTAAAAAAAAATCTTTTGTGATTCCTACTACTCTATTACCAAGGGTCTCTCCACTGAAGAAAAATTACAATGTTACCTAGGTGGGGACATGTATTTCCAGTAATAAATAAACTGCACCCTTCTGCACACGCTGCAGAACTAGTGGCTTTGGCTTCAGCTACAGTAAAATTTGCTTCTCACCGCAAGAAACAAAGAGCTGACAGGTGGCAAAATCACCAAGAAGAGGTCAGTGCTGCACTCATCCTGGGGTACCTGGCTGTGCAGCAAGCAGCCTGCTTTTTGGTGCTGGTAACCTGACACTGACCACAAGGAAAAGGAACCAGCTGAGTCATCCCAATGAAGCTTATAAGGCCTGCAAAGACAGAAGACGGGAACACACCATCCAGGTGGCTGGAGCTGGTCATGGCAACGGGGCTCAGCTGGCCAGCAGGGGTTGCAGCATTGTCTGTTGGAGAGGACAACAGGCGCAAGAGCAGAGGCAGTCTAGGCTGAAGCAGCTTTATGAGAGGGAATAAAATTGGCACAGGAACATATTCATGAAAAAGAGAGAGATGTGCTGCAATCAGCAAGGAAGGCTTGGAAGAGAGGATCACTTTGCACAAGGGTAGACCAGTCACAAAGCAAGAGGTGAGTCAGATACAGACTGCTCAAGTCCCATGAACATCAAAGTGACTGATAGGTGTCATATAACTCTCAATAATTTGGTGGATATTGAATGTTAGTGCTGTAACATTTCTCAGGAGGTTCATAAGGTTCAAAGATATGTTAATATTTGCCCCTTGGCTGTGCTTCCCAATCCCAGAACAATCTAAAAGACAGTATGAATATTCTGCGGGTACGGACACCCTAAGCATTTAATTTAAATCTGTCTTTAAAAAGACATGATGTCCCAGTGCAGAAATATCAGAAGTTCAATAGTACCACGAATGTCACCACCACAACCCTCACTTCAGCTGCTGTTGCACACATGCACTGAGCTGAACAGGCGCAATGGAACCAGGCAAGACTTCAACATTCACCGACAGGATCGTCATCCCCAAACAAAAATAATGTCAAAAATAATGAGCCAAGCCTAAAAAAAGAAATCCCAGAAATCACAGGCCTTAAAGACTGTGAGATTTAAAACCATGTGTGTTTACTTTCTACTTTGAAATTTAGGTTTTGAGCCTTAAAGAATCATATTTCCAAGTTATTTTTTTACAACTACAAGAAGAAAAAGGATATTTTCCATTCAAACATCAGAAATCTGTAATTATACCATAGTCACAGAATGTCTAAGTCAGGACTTTGAAGACCATCAGTTATTGCGAAAATTGGAAATTTATGAAATGCAGTAAAAGTACATCTAATATGTTGTCTAAATAACACTTCTAAGGGTGCTGTTTTCTGGTATTGGATGAACTGTGCAATGGAAAACATTCTTATCAGCCACGCTGGTTTGTAAACTGCACAGAAAAAGACAAGGACTTACATTTCTCTTTGGATTTATTGGAAAGCATCATATGACCTTTGGATGAAGCAATCACGGTCATCTACTCATTTCCTCAACCCACACTTCCTAATTTCATATTTGTTCCTTGCATATGACACCTCATCAAATAAGTCAGAAGCAGTGTTTTTCTCCAGCGTAGCTGGAACGTAGCCCCTGTGCCTTTCTTGAGCTTGTGGCAGTAAACATCCAGTTGATTACAGAGTGACTTGCAATATTCGCCTGAGTCACATAGCACGGCTTCTCTCTCCTAACTGGCTGATCTAAAATACATTAAATACCACTCCTTTTGAACCCTGTTTCCTTGCACAAGTAAATATTTTTACATTAATCAAAACCTGACAACAGCATGCAAATTGTTAATTTTAATCACCTGAATGCTCAGCAGCAGTGAAGAACATGGGGGCAAACGTGAAACTGACTTCTAATCAGGAGCATCTTACTTGCTTCCTTGCTTACAACTCTGTCATCTCGGGGTGTGAGTGCCACACAACACTGCAGACATTTATCCCCACAAACCTATTGCCCCATTGCATGGATGGAGAACTGAGGCAGGGAAAAATTAGCACGGATGTGAATTGCTATTAAAACCCCCCAACACCCATGTTCTCTGAGGATTTAAGCACAGACAAGACATCACAAAGTTAAGCTGCTGCTCCGAGTATCAGACTAGCTTTCCATGCCATCAACTGTGAGCATTTTTTTTAATCTCTGCTTGAAAGGGTCCTGTATTTCCCTCAGATTACTAACTACCAGAGGACTGGTTTTAAAAAGCAAGACTACTGTAGTGGAATACAGAGCACAGTCCTCAGGAGAATTCAGAGCTTTGAAGACATATTTGGTATTTGTGCTTAAAGGGCTTGACAGCATCCTCTTAAACAAAAGCAATAGCTGTAGCTTCTGTTTCATGATGTTTTTTTCTCCTGCAGGAACTTGACATGAATGAAGGTGACTTAAGCATTTGCCTTGTAAGCCGTCTAAAACAAAGCCATGAGGGGACTTGCTCACCCTTCCAGAAAGAGTCTGGAGTAAGTTTCAGCACCAATGAATATAATATTTCCAGTACCCCATGAATGAGATGTTACCACAGGGAAACTGAGCAAACCTTGCTCGCGCCCAAGAGGCACAGCTTTCATTCTTCGTCAAGCTCATTTCTATTTACCTGGGCAACTATATCCAGTTTGTTGTCTACGAGGATGCTGACACGTGTGGAGAGCTGGGATTAAGAAATTGAACCATCAGCTGTGAAACCACAGGCCCTTGCCAACTAAGCAAGCATTTGACAAGTGAGCATTCCGTTTGTTATTCTATATTTAATAGCTGGAGTAGATCCTCACCTGCTCTGTGGGGTCAGCCACTAGTAAGTGCCATCATTAATTCATGTACGTCTACAGCACTGGTGACTAGCACGTCCAAGGGACTGCAGGGAGAGACACTTTTCTCTAGCTTGATGAACACTTGCAGTTCTTTTAATAAAATGTAGAACACCTCGAAAAGCAGGCTTGAACAAATTCAGAAGACCTTTTTTATGTCTCTGGAGTTTCTAGGTGAGTAGATTCCAACCAACTACACTGTGACATCAAGCAAAGAAAATCACCATCATCTCCAGCATAATGATAAAAGATTTAGATGACAACCTTAATATAGGAAGCACACATAAGAAACTGTCTTCCTGACAGCAGCAAAGTACTTCTATTGCCACCTTGCCTTCCCCCAGTAACTGCTCAATCTGGAACTGGCTTGCAAGTATTTTCATGGCTGATACTTCAGTGCTTCAGGACCTGCAACATGAGGGACGAACACTAAAGAGTTCACTGGAGCCATACTGAGATTAAACCATGTGAGGATACAGTCTGCTGTTCCAGATCCTAAGCAAGTTTAGATATTCTCATTAGCCAAGATGCAGATAGCTTTCAATCATCTTCTCAAACACTGAACACTGACGTAACTGGAATGAGCCAAAATGTTGTGCATGGGGAACTTCTAGAGAGAAATATATATTGGACTTAAAACATGGCTTAATCATCTCTGTCTTGTCTGTGTAAAAAGAAAATTGTTTCCAGAAGACCTACCTTTCACAATGAAGAAACAAAAATTATGAAAGAGTAAAGTTAGTTACCGCAAAACCAGCAAGAACAGGGAGCACATCTCTGAAATACCACAGGGACCTCAAAATAAAAGATATCTCTGAAACACCTCACAGCTCAAACAACTTCTAAAAAATTTAAAGACCAGACTGACTGAAAGCTAAGTGGAAAAAATGGGGGAGTGCAACAGTTTCCTGTCTATCTCAGAGTCATTTTGGGGTGCAGGGAAGTGAATTGCAGAGTGCGCACAGCTGTCTTACAGCTACAGCGCTGCTCAAGGAATATCCTGGCACCGGAGCAAATCTCGCCACCTTTTAAGCTCTGTCAGTGTTGGCGTTGCAGAAGTAGTCAGCAGAGGGAGTGAAACTGCAGGAACATCTTCCTCAGGAATTCCATTGACTACAGCAATGAGTGTTGCAGTAAATAGTGACACACCACGGAAAAGGTGTTGGCACAGTGTAACACGGGTGGGAAAGAACCTTTTTAGGAGGAAAATAGAACACCAGCAAAACTCCACTGCTAAATTGGAATGAAAAGAAAACTGAGAAATGCAAACAATCTAATGGCTTTTATACATATATATATATAGAGAGAGAGAGAGAGAGAGAGAGAAATAAAAATAAAACTACTTTAATCCACATCTAATTCCCATTTGTATAACAATGGGATTTGCTCCTTGTCCCTTCAGCCCATACAGAGTCTCTGTAGGCTTGATTTTGCCCTATTCTGAGCCAGCCACATGAGGCCCTGAGCACATGCAGGCTGCCATCATCCAGGCCTGAGAATGCAGCAGCACGATGATCTTCCCAAGGGCAAAGAGTTAACTTAATGGGGATGACTGGATAAGTTATTCGTGCTTCCCCCACCAAAGTTTCAAAAAGTAATTTTCTCCTTAAGTCCAGGGGCTATGTCCACATATATGAGATTAGAGGGGTGGACAGTATGCTGGCTGCAGATACTTACAGCACGTTAACATTTAATTAGGAATGTTTGCTTTAATCATTTAAGGGATATTAAATGTAAATAGAGAGTGTGAGCAAGTGGAGCTGGCTCTGTATCTGAAAGTGGTCACACAGTTCTACAATGCAGGCGCAGGAGGAAGCAGCAGGGAAGATGACGATTGTTCCCAAGGACATACCAAGCCCCAGAGGCATGGTCTGGCTGCAGTCCTGCAGGCTGGCAGGATGGAATGAGATGAAATTTAGGAAAGGAAGGTGACAGATGACTCTTAGACAATCAACAAAGCGATAGGAACTGCACTTTAACAGTGAGAACAGCGGGGACCCCCCAGCCCACGGTCCTGCTGTGGTGTGAGGGGATGGGCTTCGGCAAGGTCTGTCCTAAGGAAGGTCTGCTCTGCAGCAGCCACCTGAGCAAGCATGTGTTTGCTCGCTGCTCATGGGGAAATCCTGCAGTGCAGCACACGAGGAGCATACTGCCTAATCAAGCACGAGATCAGTCATTTGAGAAAATGCCTCATTTTGGGGAGTGGGAACACAGCCCTCCCAGATATGTTGCAAACCTCCTGCTATTATAATTTCACAGCATATTGCCAGTCCACAATCTGGCCATACATCACAGCTTTTGAGGGCTCTCTAGGCATGAGACCAGGCACCACACAATAATGGTAGCAGAAGAGACATACAATAAAATGCACTGTGAATTCACTGCAACGTGGAACATTTGATCTTTAAACTGGTCACATACCAGTTGTTTTTAAGACTGCAGGTTTTCGAACATCGGCCATATTCTTAGTGAGGTAAATGTCTGGTCTACTTGAGCTGAAGTATCAGTTATTTGGCTGAAGTGATGAGCATGCTCAATCACTCCCAGAAGTTCCACAGACCTCTAAATACCTGACAACATCTCTGATGCTACCGGTGTATGTGAGAACCATCGAAGGGGCAACCCATGCCATAGAGGCACACACGGCTTGGCATGTGGTTTCCTCTGGCTTGCACTTCTCTCAGACATCCTTTTATTCACAGCCGTGCCCTAGAAAACTGTCTCAGGGCTTTACATGCTGGGATCAGCCACATGAGACAACTGCTGCCCCAGAGATAAGGGACAGACCCATGGGGAAAGAGCTTTTTTTTTTCCACAAACATGAAAGGGGTGGGGAGAGGGCTGGAAAGCCAAGTGGTCACCCAGATTTCTGTGTCTGTTGGAGTAGATCCTTGCCCATCACCATCACCCTGTGCTGCATCCCAACCCTCCTTCATCTGCAGTGGGGTGCTGGCGGGATATGCATCCAGCCTGGCTTGCAGAGGCTGCGCATCAGGAAAAGCTGGCGGGTGAGGCACAGCAGGGCCTCAACTGCCCTCCCATCCCTGCAGCCTGCTGCCCCCAGCAACTGTTTGCTTTGCCCAGGGCTGCTAGTTCCTAGCCTGGGAACAGCTCTTGCCTCCCCCTGATGATTTTTCACATGCCTCCTTCCTGGTCTGCATTATAAATCACACAAATACAGACTGATGGTGGAAATGCACAGAACATCCCATAATGAAAGTGACCCCTGCTAGAGCGCAAGGAAGCAGACAGATTAAATAAGAAAGAAATAGGAGAGCAAAGATATGCAACAAGGAGGCTGTCAGAAAGAGGTGAGCGCTGTATGGAGAGCAGCACAGAGAGAGAACAGGGCACCCTCTCCCTTAATGAATATTTATTGCAAACTGCCGCCTATTATCTTTCAAAGAATTTTTATACAGTTCCCATGTCTTTCATCTGTTTCATGTTATGGTTTATCTAACTGTGGAAATTGCACGCGTCAGGTAAACGTTGATTTACATGCAAATTGCCTTCGCTAAACTCGCCTTTAAGTAAAATAAGATTCGGAAATAATTTTTTCTCATTAATTTGCAGTTTCAAAGAAACTCAAAAACACAACAAATGCAAATAATCTAATTCATTTGTAAATATAAAACAATTTGTTGGGATTTAACTTTGCCATATTTTTTCTCCCTTCCATGTGCTTTAAATAAATTGCAGTGTTTATCAAAGACAAACACGAGAGAGATGCTGGGTTGTTCCAATTCAATACCTTCCTGCTCTTTTTCTTTTAAAGGGCCACTATCAGAATAAAAATCTCTGCAAGATTCACTCCTGGAGTAACTGCTGAATGATATAGATTTATATGACACATTCAATTGGTTCCATAAATTTAAACCCAAATGTTACTTCCCCAGATGACACTTTAAATTATTAGAAGTGAATTTAAAAAAAATGCAGGCCTGCATTTGCAGAAGTGGCCAGTGATTTAGAGACTTTGGTTTTGAGGCCTCTTGTTAAAATTGTTTTGAACTGCTACTCAAAACATTCAAGTCCCTTAAATTGTCACTTTGGAGCACCTCAAATGTCATTTATGCAACACCATGACTGTCTGCATTTTGCACTTTATTGGCTTGAAAAATGATGCTATATTTGATAATATGTAGATCTTAAAAAGGTTTTCCCTGTTTTAGTGTGTGATGCTGGTTAAATAACGGCCCTATTATGTCCCTATTTTCCCATATATTCACTGGAGATAATGCGAAAGGATATTCTTACTTTCTCCGATTTTGTGGGGCAGGGGTTTAATATTTGCAGAGCTGTAACAAGTGCAATTTCTTTCTCATTAGGTGCTCTCATTGATTTTCAGCATCAATACGCTGTTCTTTTATTTGGGTTTTTGGACGGATAGTTTAAGGATATCGTCATGGCTGCTAGAATGCCTGAGGACAATTCGTGTGCCAGACTCAAGTCTTCCCCGGAAAGATGAACATAGATGCTAACAACAGAAAACGTTGTTTTAGCACTGAGTGTTGAGCTAAGATTCCCAAAAGATGGGCTAAGTTTCCAGTTCCTCCAACGCGTCTTCGAGCAGCTGTGGGCAAGACAGTCCTCCCACAAACAGGGAGGAAGACAATTGCTTCTTGCCATCCTTTGTCTTGTCTAAGTATTGCAGTACAAGCGCTTCGGGCTGCTTACACTTCTTCTCTGGTCTCTTTTAATCTGTACAAGAACATCCCACTAACCCTACCACACTGGTACTAATAACAATTTAAAAAACCCACTGCTTTTGCTTTAAACCACAAAATATTCCTTTCCAGATTTAAGCTGATCAGGCTCTTTACCAGACATAATATGACTTGGAAGCTGCTCAACCATTTCACCTTTATAACACACACGTTTAAATATGTTTCATTACTTGAAGAAATTTCTCCCAATTTTAATGGGCAATTTCTTGCACTTATTGTTCAGTCCTCTAATGCAATCCCTGCTGGCATCACCAAAAGTCATTTCTAACTTACATGTGAACTGCATAAAATGTCTTGATGTAATCTTGTTTTACTGCAGACAGGTATCCTCATTATTAAAACATTATTACTACCGCACTTGACTCTATATTCACTGACAGTTTCTCAGTAGAGAGGCCAAGAGCTAAATAGACCATAAAGAACAGAAGCTCCTCTCAACCCAAAGGGATCACCCTTTGTGCCGGTCTTCAGGGATACGGAAGGAACATCCCTCTGGTAAACTGGCAGAAAAATTTCATCACCAGCCCTGTCAATCCAGAAGGAATGCTAAAGTTCCCTAGTCAAAGGACAGGGAAAACTGGAGGCAGCCAGGGCTACCTGAGTCCTCATCTCAGAGGGCTGGTGCTAGGAGCCAGGAGATGGAGCCCGTTAATTATCCAAGCCCCGGGTGAGGACAGCAGGAAGCTGGCAGTGCTTGTCAAGAGTGCAGTACAACAGCGAGGAAGCAAACAAGGCAAAGCTACCTCTGCCTGCCTCCCTGGCCAGAAAGCGGTGGGGAGGGAATCAGTGTTTGCCACTGTAGTATTTGCAGGCAACAAGAAAAAACATTCACAGTTATCAGAGAGAGAACTCCTTGCTCAGGCTGTTGAACAGAGACCAAAAAAGCATTGGTCCTTTGGATCTCCAGTTAACACAACCTGAAATGTTTGGCCCTGCTACATGACTTCTCCCCATGTCCTCGCTCTGTGACCACCTTGCCACCCAAGAGAGGGGATAAAACAAGTGTGGAAAAAAAATGCCCTTGTCAGATTACAAAGGAAATGTTACCAGGCACTGAGTAGAGCAGAGATGAAGAATGATTTCGAAAAAGATAATTGAACATGTTGTAATTTGCTCTCTTCTGTGTTTCAATTTTTATCTGCTTGTAGCTCATTTTGCCAGTCATGCAAACAAGTGCGAAAGGGAGGGAGAATGCACATGGATGTGTGCGTGCAGGGTGAGCACACATGCATGCAAATAAACGAATAATCATCGTGAACCCACAGCCTGGGCTGCCCTGCGGATCTTCAGCCAGTGGCTGAGCAACACTGAGCTCAGCTCAGGGGAGAGACATTGCAAGATAGTGGTTCAAGGTGATGGAAGGAGTAGGTTCTGCCTTGCAGCTCGCACTGGTAAGGCCCTTGGCTCCACTGACGTACTCTGCATGCAGCCCACTGGAGATGGTAACCAGAGTCGGGGTCCGGGGAAACCCCAGGCCAAGCAAGAGGAGTTTCTCTACTCTGATGTAATCAAAGGCATAGGTCTCACAGCCGAGACTCTGTGAAATAGGAACCTTTTTGAAGTGTTAACACCACTCTTATGCTAATGAATATTTATGCTGCTGACACTTTAAAGGCAAGGAAAAGAACAAACCCATGTTCACAGCCCTTTAACCAACACCACTGTGTTACGCAAATCAATCAAGGTGAAGCCAGCAATCACTCACTCATTTGCCTCTGCCGTCCACATTCCCTGCCGGGCTAATACTGAGTTATTCACAGCTGTCTTACATAGTGGGATTAAGATGGAGAATGGCATATTGGGGCCCCAAGTCACACAGGATCGTGCCCTACTCTGAGTCATGTCCCTTTGACAAATTTGGCTCCCTGGTTCCCAGGAAACAGTCACTGCAGATCTCTGCTTTGAAAAGGGTAGACAGCTCTTTTTGACTTAGAAGAGATTTCACACGAGTAGTTTGCCTTCCCTGTTACGTGCCCATAGTCTTGACCTTCTCCTGTGCACAGGCACACGTGTGCACCAAACAGATGGAGAGAAAGAATTCCTGTGCTCCATGCTCTGCTTTCCATCCCCTTTCCCACTGTTTAGGTTAATAGCATTGTGGCCCATGACAACTAATCAATTCACATTACAGTCTCCAGAAGATTACTGTATCTGGAGAGAAGCGGGAAGATCAGTAAAGGCACGTTCTTGAAAATACCCACTGGACTTACTGAGCCTGGCTGCACTTGGGATCAAATCAGGTTTCACTTAAACACAGACCAGAGCACTTGTGATCTGCATGAGTAATTAGAACTGATTAATAGAATGACTTGCTTAATTAAGTTTATCTCAAAAGGTGCCCCTCGAAGACTCATGAATCCGAAAATCCAGAGGCAATTTCTCTACAAAATCCTTTTTGGGTTGGAATGCTTTCAGCTTGGATCACAGGATGCATGTGTTTGTGCATGTGTGTCTCTGGTCCCAGATTAATCAAAGCGATGGAATGGATGCACAAAGGTCTCGGGCCCGAAGACAAACCGGTGATTCCTCAGCGAACTCAAAAGGAGCTCTCCTAACCCTGAGTGAAGAAATGCTGGTAAATTTGCCAAAAGCCAATAAGCATTTCTGCCTGGCAATTTATGGCTCTGCTGAGCTTTGCTTAATTTATTTCTCAACCTTGCCTAATTTTGGTTGAGCACAGCTCCAGTTGCCTGACATACTGGCAGACCAATTCCCAGCGTTCTGCCTACACAACAGATTTAGACAATACTTTGTTATAGGGGAACACGGCACCCCAGTGCGCTGGTAAACCTCCCGTTTCCACTGCCAGCAGAGGTACGGTGGAGTTTGGGGGAAATCCCAATGTAGGCAAGAATATCAGTTTTCCTAGAGCAGGTTAGAGACCTGGAGACTTTTCCTGCTGAGAGCTTTTGGGTTTTTTCTTTCATTTTTCCCCATACCGAAAGCAACATCAAGATTTTATTTCATTCTAAGTCAGAACAAAGCCAAACAACTTTGACATTTTCTATGAAATAAAATTTTAACACACATCCAAACATTTGGTTTAGAGAATTGGAAACATTGTATTTAGATGAAACCAAGGTGCTTTTACAGTTTCTTGATTCAGAAATGATATAACAACACTGCAAATTAATATTGCAAGACCAAAAGCACTTTCCAATGAAAAAAAATGTTAATTGGGAACAACTTTCCACTGGAAAATGTCTGCATTTTTCCAACGAAAAAATTCAGCCCTGCTGGAAGGTGAGATGGAACCAATTGCTGGAGCTTGTGAATTGTTTTATGGGTGAGTGGAGGATCCAGCACTGGCGTGCAGTGTCATAAACCAGAGAGCACTGTAATGTGAGGGACTCAGTGCTCTCACTGGTACACGAGAGCTTCATGGTCCCTCCTGCCTGGGATGGGAAAAGGGTGCTGGCGTTCACACAACGCGCTTTATCGAGGATAACGATGGGTGGGGGTCCCTCAGGTTTTACTCTTCGGTCATTAGCCAAAGAAAGTGCCTTCTGCACATCCAGGAGGGGAGGGTGGGAGGGGAGACGAGGAAAGTGCTGGTGGCAGAGCAGGGAGGCACATGTCCCTCACGGCAAGGTGGTGTGCAGAGCCCAGACGAATAAACCCTGCTGGGTCTGGGCTGCCTCAGCGTGACCAAGAGGCACCGACCTGCCCTCCTTCTAGGAGAGGCTTGGCTCCTGCAAGGAAGGCTGGGACAAGGCAGTCCACTGCCTTGCCCAGAAAAGGCTATTTGATGAGAGTTTGAGGCTTTTTTCCTACATAAGGGTCCCAGGGCTAGGGATATGCCAAGTCCCCAGAACAGCCAAGCAGCAGTTAAATATACAGTGGCATCTGGAGAGGGGGAGGGTCATTCGTAGATGAATTAAAATGAAGTGCCAAGAAAAAAAAAAAAAAGGATGATGAAAAGGGAAAAAGTCAACCAGATCAATCAAGGAAACGGGCATCTGGAAGAAGCAGTTATTGATCCAGCTGTTAAAGAAACCTTCTGAACCAGATTACCCAGCAGCCACAGACTCCCTTCTCCCCAAGACACTTGCAGCAGTTAATCAAGAAAAGAGGTGACATGAGACAAAGAAATAAAACCCCATTTTTTCAGGCTGAAGTTTTGTTCCCTTGGAAATCCACAAGAGGATGAAACGGTTGGACCTAAAATGATATAGTCAGAACAGAACAGACAACACAAGATTTAAAGATTAATTATATATCTGTGGAAATGTGTCAAAAAAGGGAAGCAAGATCTCTCTGCCTTTCGATCTTCACTCATCTCAAGATTTTTAGGGAATAGGGAATTAGCAGGGGTATATTTTCATGCTGTCCTAGTACCATGCTGTGAGCAGTCCTAGAAAGTTGTCAGGGGATGTTGAATTTAATTTTTCCTGTATTCAGCCTAACACAGTTTCTTCTGGTTTTTGTTTTGCTTTGTTTTGTTTGTTTCTCTCTTTTCTCGCCTTTGAGAGCTCCAGACTCTCAAGTACTCTTGAGTGTTGCTCCCTTTTCCATTCCAGATTTATTCCATTTGGGTACAGCGATAAGATGCACCTGGCGTCAAGAAAACAGTAGGTGATGATTTGGATTTCTCATTGTTCTTTAAATGTCAAGCCTTGCACTTCTGAAGTAAATTCTTTGGAAAATCTAGTTTGTGCATCCTGAGTCACTGTTAGTTCTTCAACGGTAAGGCCAAACCAAAGCTCCTGATTTCTAATACACGGTCAACTTTGTCACCAGATCCATCTTCATAGGAAAGGGTAATGAGTGGAATTAATCAAGAAATGCCTTTACTCCAGTAAAAGTAGAGCACATAAGAGCAATAGAAATGGAATACTGCAACAGAAACCTACATGAAGAGACTGAGAGTAATATTCTGCAATTGAGCAACCATCAGAAACTTAGATTAGAAAAACCCACATCATTCCCTGTTTAGGGACAAAATAAGGCCAAGAGCAAGGGATGGAGACTATGATTAGGGAAAGATCTTCATAAATGGCACCCCAAAAACCTATTCTTGCTTCCAGTTCAAAGATATCCTGTGTACCTGTGTTTGTTGCTGTCGTGCTGTCACAGGATCTGTTGATTTTCTGGTCAAGCTCACAGGAAGTACCATGAGATTGATTTCTAAAGGAATGGGTGACAGAAGCAGCATATAGCAGTAACTTCCTAAGAAAATCAGCTTTGAAAAGCCTAAATGCAAGGATCAAGTGGTCAGAGCTCAGACTCAAAGCAAGCCCATTTTGGTGTTCTCAACTGAAGCTCTGAGGAATAGAAGAATCTGGGAATAAAAGTTTCAGGTCCTATGTAACTTCTGGAAAGTTAGGAATACAGATTTGATATGGCAAAGAATCAAAATATGTGTTTTTCATTTCTCTAACCATTTCCCACTTAAATGCCCTTCTATCCCTCTGCTTTTCTATTTTAGTACAAGAGATACTCCTTCTTAGGTCACTGTTGAGTATTACAAGAAGGAAAAGGGTAAATAAGATATGAGTTTTGCCTGACTGAAGGAAACAATACAAAGAACAACAGACGGCAGACTGAAAAGGTTACCAAAAATACTTGGCACAGGACTCTTACAGCCTCTTGTGTTCTGGTTATGAATTATTCCCCCATGTGCAGAGCTTATCACAATCCTCAAAATCACCCTTCCTGTAGTGATCTGAAAGGGATATGCCATCCCTTCCGCGTGCAGCACGAAAGCACAGATGGAACATTAGGCAGAACTGCTGTGAAAATATTCAGAATTACCTCAAATCTATCCACACATTCCTTTTTGTCTTCCATCCCCACACCCAAGCCCACCTGTTCCTGTAGCACCTTCAGTTTTACACACTAATCAAGCGGTTTTCAGAGCCCTGACATCTGTACCTGCTCGCTCCCTCCTAAGCCCATTAGCCCCCAATCCGTAGGTATTAACGCACAATCCGTGTGCCTGGCTTGAATCTGCACCTGGACACAATGAAATAATAAGGTGCATTTGAGCCATGGCTTTAAAGAGATGATGGCAATTCTCCAACTGCATCCTATATTTGCAGTGGTTCCCATTTATCATGCGCACGTTCCCTTGTACGTGCCAAGGCCTAGGCATGTAGGAAAGCAATGCAAGAAGCAACATCAAAACACAGGGATGCCAGGATGTGAAGCAAAGTTACGAACACCCCAGTTTTCCATACTGTATCCTGCAGCTATCCCAAAAAAACGTTTGTGTTACAGTGAACAGCACTGAGGGACGTTTCATGAGGCTTTCTAATATGGACAGATACATTCCCACAGCCTTTTTTACAAAATAAGATTTTTGATAACAACTGTTTTGGAGTATGCTAATTTAATTCTCCATCCTCTGTTGGCACATGTATGCACACTGGAACTCACAGGGGATGCTGTCAGCCAGGCATGATGCGAGCTGGCAGAGTTAGGCACAGGAATAGAGGACTCTAACAGAGGCAGGAGATGGATCTGCAGATCCAGGCAAAGCTCATCCTGGCTTTTAAACAGTGATCTGCTCAAGTCAGTAACACGAAGCCTTCACAAGGTTTCCAGATTTGCATGTACGAAGGATAAACAGGGAATCACAGGAAGTGATACAGGACAAAGCCAGCAGCGTTGATTATGGAGACCCCAGGGCTGGGAGAACATAAAGCATAAGGAGCTTTTTCAACACTAGAAAACACGTGACTATGGAAAGATTATCTTCCTTATTGACATAAACTAGTGAACAATTTACTGCAACTAAAATAAATACCTAGGAAAACAGAAAACAAACAAAATAAAAATTTCAGCAAACCCATCCTGTAGTGTCATTTTAGAGCAAGTGAGTGCTCTGAACGCTATCGCTTAATGCTCTTTAAACAGCAGTTTAGGGAAAATACGATTAATACGTTTATGAAAATAAATGTGTCCTGCTGATGCAAATCTCTGCTAACACTATCAAGGTCAATAGACTTCCTTTACTTATACCAGTGAAATACTGAGGAATGTGGCCCACGATCTCTGCCAGAAAGGGCTGCACTTACAATCTCTAGAAAACTAAAAAAATGGAAAACCATAGCTAAGAAACAGCAAGGACTGGAAGAGAAGGAAGAAGTGGAGCTCAAGAAGAGAGGGCTAGGAGTGGAAGCTGTATTCCAGGAAACATATCAGTACAAGTTGAAGAGGAGAAGAAAGTGGAAACTGCGAAGTGAGGGAAAACAGAAAGGTCAGAAAGGAATGTAGGGGACATCAAGTACTTGGTAAGTCAGACAGTAAAGCAGTGAGGGTCATGACAGGCAGAGACAGCCTGCAAAGATGGGCACCAACTACAGCAGATCACAAAAATTTGGACTGAGATGTCAGAGAGAGAGGAAAAGAGCACAGGCCTTCAGTGAAGATAAGGTCAAATAAGTGACCACTACAGGAAATGAAGGATTCATTTGAAAACTGAAGGTCAAATGAGGACATGAGGGAAAGAAGCTGAGCGACAGAGGGGAAGGATGAAGCTGGCAAGAATAAGATGAAGCCTTGAAAGTACTGAGATCTAATAATGGCAAGACAGCATGATACTATCTTGGACATTCAGAAGAGAGGACACAAGTTTCCCAGTAACAGAGGAAATCCAGAGCAAAAAATTTTAACAATCTTTGCCTCCTCTGGGGTCTCTGGTTCCATCATTTCCATTTTAAATGACATAAAAATACTTCTAATAACCAGAGAAACACTTAAAAATTAAGAAACACTTGTTCCAGTTAATGTGTCTGAACAGTGTGAGCGTGCACACACATGCACATGCAAAAATCACCCAAAAAAGTTTCCCCCCGGGAGGTCGTTATTATGCAAAAATTACTCTAATTAGGTCATGAATATATTAGTCCGTATTCAGTGCCAACAACAGCAGGGAGAAAAAGAGAGAGAGAATTGGAAATGTGACATGCATACACTCCCAGTGTGGTTAGGGGGACTGGATTCCAAAATGCCATTACGAGATAAAAAGGTCACCCTGTAGGGAGGTAATTGGTACAGCACTCGAGCAGCTGATTAAAGGGACCTTTGCTTTTGGGGGCGGGAGGAGGAGTGGGGGGTTAATGTAGGATCTCCCCTGACAAAGTATATGATCTTGATCAAACATCTACTTTTAGGACAATCACGAAGAGAACAGAAGAGGCTGTCACCCTTGACATCCTATTGAAGCAGATGCATTTGTTTAACAACACCTTGACTTGCATGCTTTAAGACAACATTAAAGGCAGAGGGTATTTTCCCTCATGCAGGTTTCTCTCTGTTCAAACACACGAGCCTCCGTTTTCCTAACTCCCATCACAGCTACTGCTCAGACACTGCCCACGACGCATTAATAAGAAGTAAATGCTTTTAATGAGTCAGTAATGGCTGGGGGAGCAGCACAGGGGAAGGCTGCTGCTTTACTCTCTCCTCTTCACCAAACGATGACAGGCTCTCACAGACTGAAGTAACACAACTCCTGGCTTGGCATGCAAGACAGAACAGCAGAAGGGCTCAGACATGCCAATCACGCACACTGCCCACAGAGAAATACGAGGAAGCTGGCTTGGGAGGATCATAAACACGTTTTTGAAGTTATGTTAAATAAGATGCCATTTAAGCTCTAGAAATTATTGGTGACACACGTAAAGACTCACTCTGGTGTTTGCAAAGAGAGGCAGTCTCGCCCCACATTTGGGGACCATAGATCAGACATCATGAAGAGGTAGGGGAAAAAAGGAGGATGCAGGAACATAGGCAGCACTGCTCCTGGGAGAGAGGACAGCGAGAGCATGGAGGAAGGCGCACTGATTTTCAGGTTGGCTTGGGAAGCAGTTCAGTTTCATAGCCTCTTCTGCCTCCCCAGACTGAAGCCCTCTTCATGCTGTCCAACTGAGTCTTGCTCCAGTTTGGATGCTGATGGCCACTGGCCTTTCCCCCTGCTTAGAACTTACAAGTTATGCTGAGTGCACAAGCGTTTCCAAACACCACCACCTACGGGCCTGAGCCGCTGGCAGCAGAAATGGAGGAACTCCTGGCACAGAATATCACTTGGACCAGCTTAGTATGGACCACCCTTCTCTACCAGCAATGCTTGGGCAAAATTTAGAAACAGATCCTGATACAGTTTTGCCAGTGAAAAAGAGATTTTAAATCACACAGTACGGGCTTGAACTTTAAGGTGCTACCTAAAGGTGCTATGCTTGAAATGTCACTGGTTTAAGTCCTGCTTTTGATTTACAAGTGACTAAGGAGATAACTGTTGGATTGACTTTCTTCCTTCACCACCCAGAAAAAGCAGCATATACTGAAAACAGCCTCAGAATGAGCAGTTTTGGTCTGTGATACCTAAAGAAGAATTTTTCAACTATGCTTTGAGTACAGCTGGGTAACATTCCCATCCAGTGAGAAATATTGACATTTCAACCTTCATTCTGGTCCCCCAGCAAACTGGAAAGTTGAAATTAAACATGTATTGAACTGAGTCAAAATAAAACATTTGGCTCACTTCTGTAAAATTAAGTTTTATGATTTAGGTTTAACTGACAATAAAATGAAGCCTTTCATTTTGATTTCCCAAAAGAAAGTTTCAATTTTCTAAAAAACCTTTTCCCAGAAAATCATTCCCGCGGAACATTCACAACCACCTGTAATTTTCAATGATACGGAAAATAACCACTGCAACTCCGCACAATATAGTACTGATCACTGGAGTCCACATAACTCTTAAAATGCACGCATTGTGACTAAAATACTAGTTAAAAAATAACAAAAAGAAACACCCCACCCCCCCCATCCCCCATTCTCTAGACACTCCTGATATCTAAGACCAGAACTTAGCAGTTTAAACTTCTGCTTTAAGACACTATAAACTTCTGCAAACAGAATGGGTCATCAAAAGCAAGAGATTTAAGATACAATGACCAGTCACTGTTAAAGCTTTAGTTTCTTCCTCAAAAATAATCTTCTTTCATTTCCCCTTGTAGAGTTCAACAGTAAACAAATTCAGACAGTGATTTGTCAGTGGAATATGAAGGGCCTTTTAATTTCTCTCAAAATCAATGCAGGCAAGTCGTTTGTAAATTTAAGCTGTTTTAAAAGAAAAAAAGGAAAGCAGGTGGCATGTATCACTGTTAGATATTTTTTTCATACACTTTAATTACTATACATAATTTTAGATGCTTATATAACTTATATACCTATCATAGCATTATTTCTGCTTTCCAAAATCTTATTTATATGCCTTAGAAAATCCTTAAGAGAGAAAGAGCATTGCCACAACCCTGTATAGGCATGAAACACAGAAACAGGGTGAATTGCATTATGGCCACTCTGAAAGTCTGTGTCCAAGAAAGCATTTAAATCCCTTTTTTGTTTCTTTTCCCTGAGAATAGAAATTAGGAGAAAATCCAAACAGAAGGTATATTCCTATACCCTTTGGAATGGAGATGTCTCCCACAGCTGCTACCTGTTCCTTTAACATCTCCACAGAGGCTTCAATCAACCTCCTCCTCTTGTATCCCGCAAGCCAGAAGCACTTTGTGGGAAATGGAGGGTGTGCAGGCAAGCACAACAGTTCTGAACATGGATACAGGTGTTGTGGAGATGCTGACAGTGTTTCAGAGCTGAGGGACAGGCAGAAGGACAAAGTTGTCCATGTCAAAGAAGAAATGACATTGGCTCCTTTCCATATGCTTACTTGGTTACTTACCTGTTAACCTCGGAAGGAGCTGGGGTGGAGAGTGGGGAAAATGCTCTTAAAAGACAGGGTTTGTTTATATACAAATTTAGACACTACTAATTTTTCTTCCAAATTTGCTTTGTAGCAAATGTTTAATGCAGCAATTGTTAAAATATTTGGCAACCTGTTTTTCTAACTGAGAAGCTGACCACGCCATCCATCACTAGTAACCACTTCTGTTTGAATGAGAATCTGAATCTACCCTGCCCTACCTGTGCCAAGAGCTGTATGCAGAGCACAGGAGCAATAGAAAGGCAAGAGTCCTCTGTATCTCTCTGATGAGACAAACAAAACCATCTGAAGGGAAAATTCTCTTTACACGTGGTCTGGTGCCTTGTGTCCCAATGGGTACTCAGCGACTTGCAGTATCTGCTTTGCGTAGGGATGGACAAAATCCCGGGCACACGGCAAGCACTGACACCAGCATCTCTGAAACCAGCCAGCACAAAGGACAGGCAGGCCTGAAACTGCTCAGGCACCCCTGTGGTGCAGGTCACGCAGTGCTCCAATGCAATAGCTGGGCAGAAATGTATTGCAGAGCACTGATTTCTCCAAGTCTTTACAAAAACAGGACAGATAATGACCCCTCTCTGCCAGAGCACTCAGACAGTATGAAGAACCCCTGCTATGTTTCTTTCCTAAACAGTTATTTCTTAAGTAAGACAGGCCTGTGGACCACTTGACTGTGCTGGGATCACAACCTTGTGCTGTCTTGTCTGTCTGTCTGTCTGCTCTACCAGCTGCTGTTTCCTGACTTAGGCTGGATGGATGGCTCTGAGGCAGGGAAGAGTTGTTGTTCTCCCCTGTCCATCTAAGCTTCTGTGAGCACCAAATATTGACAGCTTTTGAAAGCACACGTGCAAGGCAGCATTTGTTCTCCATTAACAATGTTGTTAGAAGACTGCCTGTGCTGTGCTATTCCCCACCACCCGGGATTTCATATTACTGACATGAAATTTACATAATTAAAGTATACAAAGAACATAGATGCTGCAACTGCATTGAATACCCCAGGAGCTGACATTTTGGACTGAAATAATGGAAATTGGCAGGCTTTCTACAAAGACCTAATAGGTATATTCCATGCTAATTCCAGGCTAATAACTGAAAGAGCTGCCCCCTTCCCAGAAGTGAAACTCTGAATTGATGTGACCCTTATTTTGTTCCATCAGTAACTTGAGAGTATGCAGTGCTAGCATGCTTCTACTGCTCATCTGCAGCTACAGAGGCTTTTGCAACTTGCCTGCACGGGTGCTACACTCGATACTTGCCTCCATCTCTCTGATACAGAAGCGTCAGATAACTTGTGGGATAAGGTCTGCCTGTGCTAAAACCCATAACCTGGGTGAAACAGCTACAAAGCAGCGTGCTCGTACAGCTGTTTCAGAATGCGCACCGTTCTGAACAGCTTTACAGAGTTTGAAAACAAAACACTACCTCAGAAGAGTATTAAATAATAAATGACTATAGAAGGGGAAAGACTAAGTGGCACGGGCAGGAAAGAATCAGAGGGATAATCTGAGATGAGACCTGAAATGAGACTGTAAGTTGACAAGTGGGGAAAGTATAAAATATCTACTCTAGATAAGATCAGGAGTGGATTTACAGCGGGCAGAGAGCTAAAGGGCCAAACTCCCTGGCCCTACACTGGCTGGCGCTGCAGAAGCGTAGTACAGCCTCCCACATGAGGGCTGCCACTCCCCTGTGTGTTTTCTGAAAAGCAAAAAAGCTCTGGATTAAGCAGTGAGTGACATTTCACCAGCACTGGGCTCAAAACTCTGTATTTTGTGCACTCGTGGACTTAAAAGCCACACATGCAGAAAAAATATATTAGAAAACCACAACAAACGACAGAGATTTTCTCCAGCAACTTCCAGCTCTTTGCTTATATCTGATATTCCCTTAGTGGTCTCTTTACGTGCTTAATGAAATCATATTTCACCACAAAAGTCAAAACAGATATAGATCATTACTGTAATTCTTCAAGAACTGGGCTCCAACACTGTAAGCAGTGTTACAGAAAACCTTGGGGTGAAATGTAGTTTCCAACCTATTAATCTAATTCTGAAAATATACAGAACAAAATCTTCCCATCAGGCTCATGAGTAGTATCTCTAGTGTTGACTTCATGCAGCCTATACACCCAGAAGTTAACAGGAACTCCAAAATCTGATTAAGTTATGCCCTCAGGACACCGTACCTCCAAAGTCCTTCTTCCACTACATGGATGCACACTTAGCTGATTTCCTCCATTAAGAAGTCTTAATAGCATTCCCACCCCCGGCGTGAAGCTAAGAAAAAAGTCCCCCCAGTAATGCCCCGAGAGCACATCCATCTTGTATAAATAATAGGGGTTAGAATACTTTTGAGGAGCAGGGTAACAGCGCAAATTCATGTCCCTACACTGGATCAACTTACCATATGGCTTCCTCTATTTTGCAAGTGGGGCGCAATACATTTCACAACCGTAATAACTTACCATTTTCAGCAAGTATCACATATGCTATTTCTAGCAAAAATTGATTTGACACGTACAAACACCTGTTTGGCTGCAGCATCCTCACATAAGTTTTCAAAGGGCACCAGCACTTTTTTTCTGCAAATCTATGTCTCTCTTGCTCAAGGACAAATTTTTCCTGTGCTGTCAATGTGGTCTCTTTTAGTGCACTGACCTCTATTTCTGACACTTTGGTAGTTTCCTCAGTATCACTGTTCATTTGAGGAACACTAGAAAATATCTCTGACCTCCCTCAGAGTTTTCAATCCCTAAATGACCTTCTTGTATCATTTTAATCATATTTCCCTGTAACACGTTTCAGATCATCATCCTGGTGCCCTTAAACAAAATCCTTTGCAGAATTGAGAACTTCTTAATCTTAAGAGGGACTGGGGAACATAAACTTCTGGCCAATAGTTTCACTGATTTTCGAAAAG
The DNA here is from genome assembly GCA_013398855.1 of Mohoua ochrocephala. NCBI lineage: Eukaryota > Metazoa > Chordata > Aves > Passeriformes > Acanthizidae > Mohoua > Mohoua ochrocephala. Next base: position 737,039 of record VZTA01010965.1, read on the forward strand.
GTCTATTCCTTAATTACGTTATCAGGACAACGCCGTATTTTCTCGATATTAGAAAGGTTGTCGAGAATTTTTTTCTTTAATCGGATTGACATATCCTTGGTTGGTTGTGTGCTTTCCTATAAATCTTTCTTACCCATGCTCAAGAGTGTAACTGCAGCCGTCAGACCTCCTCCTCTACTGCTCAGTTTGCAAGTCATACATTTGCAGTTGGTCAGAAAAAATAATCCCTCTATGCCTGGCAGGCGCCTGCCCAGTGCTTCCTGGAAACCACAATGAATTGCTTGCAGGCAGTTTCAGCTAATACAGGCCTCCAACAAACACATCCTAGAAATTTTTCATCACCGTGAGCTAAGCTAGGACATCCTTCTCAACTTGTGTATACTGAGATGCAGCTTTTGCTGCAGCTATGATACATAGCTCACTGGCCTTCAGTTTTGAGGACATTATATAGATAAACGCTCTGGTACCTGCTCCGGTAGCTTCATGTTTAACATTAACTACTATCTGTCTGTTAAGACCTTGGTCCTTAGTTGCCATTTATTTCTCTAACTCTTCATGAGAATGTGCATCCTATCTCTCCTGGGCATTTCTGGATGAATCTGATCTCGGGTTGTTGATCGGGACAGCCACACAAAGCCATCTGCTTACCTGCCTGCACGCTCCCTCTCTTTGTTAGGGCAGGCATATCATTGACAGCTGGAATCTTCTTCGGATCTGTCTGTACAATTTCCCAGTTACTGACTACCCCAAGCAATTTACATACTCCCTCGCTGTGGCAGGCATCCTTATTAGCTTCTCCAGCATCATCCCAAAATACAGCTTCTCAGTGGATGCCAAACACAAGACAAATTGGTGCTATTTTTTCCAAAGTGCCAAGGAGATGGTTGATGGCAAGAGCACAAGCCAGAATTTTGCTGATGCCTTAATTATAGACAGATACTTGGAATTAGTCAATAACTCTTGTAAGGCAATGGAAATTTTTGCTCTTTGCATATTGCTTTAATTGTGTGGGCCTTAGACACAGGTGTAGGAGACCATCTGCCTCTGTCAATTCTTTCAGTTCCTGTGTGACTCCCAGAGCCTACTCAGCTCCCTCTTTATATCTGTTCTCTAAGGGAAAAGAAACTCTTCTCAAAGGAGGGGCGAGAGCTACACGCCTTTGCCAACCCCATCGATGGGGGCCCCCTTCAATTCCAAAAGGACATCCATAAGCTTGTCTGTATTTAATTTCCCTTCACTATATCTATCATCTTGATGCAACCAATAGCCTGACAAAGCATCACTCAGCAATGATAAGCTTTTCTCTATCACTATGAGAAACTGTGTCCTTTCCTCACTGTTATTTACTCAACAAGGTTTGGGGTCCCTGTATTATAAGTGTTGGCTCAGTGCATTAATTTCTGCTCTCTTCTTGTGTGTCTCGACTCAGTATGGAGCTCATGTAGTGAAAAGAAAGGTGTGGAATAGTTTTGTAGTGAAAAAATATGCTATGGAAACGAAATAGAGTTCAGAGTTTGACAGTAAGATATGAGAGGTACATAACATCAAATGCATCATTTATATCTCCCAAATTATCCACAACAAGTGCAATGATTACAAGATTTTCTAAAGAACTCTTAATTTATAAGCTGATTGCATAAGATTGGCAAAATTTTGGTTTCTGAGGTGATGAGAACATAGTCAAGTCATTAGCTGAGAGTGTCTTTTCCCACATCGCAGGGTTTGTACTTTGTTGAACCGAATATGCTGCTGGAACACTTTCTGAGAGGGTCAAGCGACTTGCCTGTGGAAGTCTTGAAAACCAAAGAACCTGCATCCTGAAGCCATTGTTTAACCTGCTGCCATAATTATCTGTTAATACTCAACTGACATAACGATGAGGAGAAAATGGAACGGGACAGTGAGAGTTTTCTCTCTCCTGAGGTGTCATTCTAGTGGCAAAGCCCATTATAGGGTGATTACAAACCCACCTCTCATCGTCATTCAAACAAGCAAAAACCCATTATTCCTTTACATGTCAAGGTTTAAGTCACATTGACAACTAGAATTTATTCTTAAATTTTTCAATACTTAAATCTCTTTTTGAGTAAAAAAAATAAGAACAGCTTTTTTTTCCAAATTTTTGTGAAGTGTCTGACGTTTCTTTGTGTCCCTCTGTCAACCCAATGAAATCACATTATATCACAAAATCCAAAACTTAAGTAGATTTTACTGACTATCCTCCAGGCAGCTTCACTGTTCATTTTTAATCCATGTAGAGTGCTTAAATACCACAGCGATAAGTGTTTTATACAGGCATATAGATAGATTTTGACATTGGATCACGAAACAGGCATCTTCAAGGGCAGCAATTGTAGAATTTCTAAGAAATTGCCATCATTCAGGAAACAAGACATGATTGTCCATCACTGTAGCTGATAGAGAAAATAAAAACTTGTGGAATAAATATATTCTGTGACAGCACCTGTCATTGGTGAATTCTTTTGCCCGCCACATCAAAGATAGTGGATGATTTATGGAAGACAGTGGATTTCTGCTGACAGTTTTCCATGATTTCCAAGCTGCTAATAGAGTACAGATACTGTTTTTCACTTCTCTCTAGCCTGGCCAACACTTTAATTTAGTATTGATATTTAATTTGTTCCTTTATTAGCAATCTGGTGGCCCTTCAATCCCACTTACTAAGAATTTAACAAATTACGTCTTTACTTATTAATGGAAGAGGAAAAAGTAAATGTGAAATAAACTGGGAAGTTCTATAATCAAAAACTTTTTTTTATTTTAGAGCTAGTTAAAGTTGCTAAGAGATGTAAGTACCTCCTGTTCCCTTTGTTTACAACCAGCGAGAAGACTTGAAGTAAACAATTTAAGGTGCCATAAATTTTATACTGTGCACAGTATAAGCTCTACATTATACCAAGGAAAAAAGAAATACATATTTAATCTCTGCAGAGAGAATTTAGCCACTGCTCACAACAAATGCTCTAGTGCAATGTCAAAAATAAAACTAGAGACAGCCAAATCAATTCTTAGACTTTCTTGAAAAGGAAAGAAGGAAAGAAAGAAGGAAAGAAAGTAGATATGGAAATACTAATTGCCATGTTAGTTTTTCCTGCAGCTCATGAGTCTTAAGACCTGGAACCTACACTTTAATTTCTAGCAAGCGTATTTCTAACCCTTCTATTTTTCAAAAGAAAAGGTGAACAAAGTGCAGGCCAGCCCAGTGAAGTTCTTTTGGCCATGTGTTTTTCTATTTCCAAAAATAACAAACATCTCTAATCTGAAAGTTATGGTAACTACCAAAGTTAAGTATGATGATTTAAATGCCTCCTTTACCACCTGTTTTACTGTTGGGTTACTTTAGTGGTGTCAGCTTCTTTGTAGTCCCAGATAATCAGTTCAGAAATTGCACAGCAAAATAAACAACGTTAGGAAAGGTGCTGCCCATAATACATTAATTTTATATCTAATTCATTAAAATTCTATTTAAATGAAGCTGAAGCATAGTTTCCTCTCTGTCAAAACAGATTTCACAGCACGAATGGACCAGGACTGAGTCCTAGACAACCTGCAATTGCTGTACAGAGACACTGTTATTTCTGCTTCGGAAGGCTCATTTTTCCAGAATAGCAAGCCTTTGGTTTGATGGCCATTTTATATGTTGGCAACTTCAGCTTAAAAGGGTTTTGATTTTGTTTTTCTTTATATCAAAGTGAACAAATTCAACAGACAGAATGACAGAAATGATTGTTGGAAGAGAACCCTGGAGATCATTTAGCCTAATCTCCCACTCAAAACTAGATCAAGTCAGCTGTGGATTTGTCCAGCCAGTCTGAAAAATCTCCAGGTATGGAGATGTGGCAACAATCTGTGTACCTTTTATTATGGAATACTTCTCTCCCAGGGATAAAGTTTTTCTTAACATTTCAGCCGAATGCTGCATCTTGTATCCACTGTGCCTTTGTTCTGGTTTAACCCCACCAGCAACTGAGTACCACACAGCCCCTCATCACTTCCTCCTTGCAATGGGGAGGAGAATCAGAAAGAAATGATAAACCTCATGAGTTAGGATAAGAACCACTTAATAATTGAAACACAACAAAATAAAATATTAAAACTAGTAATAAAAAATGTAATGAAAATAAGCAGGGGGGAGAGCGGGGGATTGAGGACGAGAGAGAGAGAGAGAAAGAGAGAAATATTAACCCCAAGAGAAACAAGTGAAACACAATCCATAAGTTCACCATCCACTGACCAATGCCCAGCCTGTTCCCTCCCAGACAACTCCCCCCAGCTCTTACACTGAGCATGACTTTCTCTGGCATGGAATACCCCTTTGGCC